>JAOVYU010000056.1:21202859-21213259 GCA_025674565.1 Synodontis membranacea | reverse complement strand
CTCTCTCTCTCTCTCTCTCTCTCTCTCTCTCTCTCTCTCTCTCTCTCTCTCTCTCTCTCTCTCTCTCGCTCTCTCACTCTTTCTCAACCACCCCCCCACCCCCACTCCCTGCAACGCTTGAATGCTCAACCCACTCACTGACGTCATCATGCTTCCTGGAACTGGACGCCAGCAGGGAAATGTAAATGCTGAGCAGCAAATAAGATGTACATTGACGTCAGTCCAGAGTCATGCTGTGATTACAGACAGTTCCTTTGGAAGGGCAAGACATTACAAAATTAATCATCGGTTCTGTAATAAACCATTGTTGCCTCTGAGAGTCAGAGATGACCACAGAGAAGAGAAAAGGGATTGAGCCTCAGGGAAGTAGATCAGTGAGAAAAAAGCAAGAAAAGGTAAAAGAAATCTTGAATGGTTTATTCTCCACTCTGAACACTAGTGCTTGTTCTGTGGTTTGGGTATCTGGTACTAAAATACGGTATGGGTTTTTGGAAGTAGCTATAGTTAAAACTGGAAACTGACAACATTTTAGTGCTTTTCTGCTGAACAGTGTGGCTTGCCACTGCTTATCAACAAATCTGATCCCAGGCTGTCCTTGGCCTGGCTGGGTGTGTATGCCACTTTTCTGTCACATAATTTTGCATGTGAAAGTAGGAGGAGCTCCCATTTTGGCTTTAAATACAAAATAATGACAAAACTTCCACCCAGTGAATGCATATTTTCACCAGAGGCCATCATAATGAATTGGTGACTGTAAGATTAGCTTACAGTAGCTTACAGCTTATTTTTTAAAATCATCAGAAAATAGTAAAATAATATGTATAAACCTGATATAAGTGCATATTTTGATAAGGTTGTTGATAAAGGTGGTAAAATTGTTATCATTAGCTGTCCATTGTTTAAAAAAATGGCTAGATACCAAAGCAAAATGTTTTGATCCAAAATGATTATACTAATAATATAATCATTATTAGTCCTTATTTCATATAATCATTCTGGTTGCTGCGGGGCATGATGGGTAACAAAGTCAAGGCAGAAGTAACAGACACAAAGGGCTGGGAGAGAGCGCAAATGTGCATAATGCTCGTTGCATGACAGGACCCCCCCTTAAAGCGCTTTTTCCAGAGCGCCTACTGGGGATCACCTCCTGGGCCAATGGGCTGGGGCATGGCATGGCACATGATTAGACAGGCTTTAGGACTGAGTGGGGGTTCAGGAACGAACTCGGACAGGAACTCAGACTTAGACCTTAGCATGGGTAATAGCATGGTACCAGAAACACAGATCTTGGCTGTATTAGGATCTGGAGCGGGCTCTGTGACTGGATCAGGATCCGGAGCAAGCTCTCCGAATGGATAAGGAACAGCAGCAGTCTCTGCTACAGGAACAGGTCCAGGCTCTGCTACAGGATCAGGAACAGGACCTGTAACATGAACAGGAACAGACTCTGGCTCTAACATGTTTATGAATTCTGACAGGAACGCCAACAGGTCAGGAAACAGTGTGTTGATGCCTCTCTCAAAGCCGGGGGGTTGAGTGACCCCAGAAACCAGCACCCTCCAATATTCCTCTGGAGTGACTGTGACTGGAAGGGATGTGGACTGTGGAGTGGGAACAGGCTTGAGCTGTGAAGCTGGAGTGGGAACAGGCTTGAGCTGTGAAGCTGAAGCTGGAACAGGCTTGAGCTATGAGGCTGAAGCTGAAACAGGTGTGGACTTGGACTTGGACTCAGGCGTAGACTTGGACTTAGACATTTACTTGGACTTGGGCATAGACTTAGACTTGGACTCAGGCATGGACTTGGAATTGGACTCAGGAATGGACTTGGACCTGGACTCAGGCGTAGGTGTGGACTTGGACTTGGACTGAGGCTTAGAGACAGCTTTGTCCTCAGAGGAGCCTCCTTCTCAATCACTAGAGGGAGCTCAAGAATGCAGGCTGCTGTCTCAGCCTGCTGTGGAAGCTCAGGAGTGCAAGCTGTTCTCTCAGCCTGTTGTGGAAGCTCAGGAGTGCAGGCTGTTCTCTCAGCCTGCCGTGGAAGCTCAAGAGAGCATTCTGGAGCATGCTTGTTGCTGCAGGCCTCCCCATCAGCCTGCTGGGACAGCTCCTCGGTGATTACAGCCCCCCCTTCTTGAAAAAGCTGTATTTTGGTCACTTGGTCTCTGCATTTAAATCATATTTAAATATAACATCCTAATAAAAAATTTCTTAGGAATGTCTGCACATATGTGCCACTTTATTAGGATGTTATATTTATATTTAAATATGATTTAAAAGCAGAGATCATGTGACCAAAATACAGCTTTTTTCAAGCCAAATTCTCCAAGTTTATACTTAAACTTTAGCTTTCTAGGACTAATATTACTTTCTTAATAAACAACATCATTTCCTGTAATTCGTCTTGGGTGGGAGTCAGGCTCTAATCTGCAGCTAATACATGTAGCAACACCTAGCAGCCAGTCATTCAGAACAACAGCGGTGACTGGATCCCTAAACCGTTCAAATGACAAGAAATATTGCTGTAAAGTGATTTGTGACACAGTGAAATAAACTGATGATATGTTTGCTTATTAGCTCTTCTATTTAAATACAGTAGTAGTGATATTTTGAAGACTATATATGTCAAGACTGTCAGTTGATCAATGGTTTGTTAAAGCTGATTATCTTTTATAAAAGACAACTTGTCTGTGAAAATAGCACGTTCAGGTTCAGTTGTTTACTGAGTTAAATGATTTATTCAGTGACAATAATTAGCATTTTAAATCTTCAAAATATACTGTAAAGCACTGGTTATTTACCCTGGTCAGGAAGTAGCCCTGCATTGTTTATTTTGTTGTTGTCCCTGCTCAAACACAGCTGATCAAACTAATCACTCAATCAACATGCACTTCCTGAGCCAACATGGCTGTGGTAGAGCAAGATAAAAGTGCAGGAAAGGGGTACAGCATGACCGGAGTTGGGGATCACTGTTGTAAATTATTCCATAAATAATTAAAGATGTTATGACAGTGAAGATGTTATTCACTTTTATGGTTTGTAATGGTTTTTATGTTTTATTTCTTTTCTTACACCTTCAGTTCAGTTGCCTTGGTCCAACAATATTAAAGAATGCTTCGCTGTTCATTAAGCAAGGCAGGGCTCAAATAACCTGCCTCATTGTATCGTTGGCACATTAGGTTATATTTAAAGGTATATATTAATATGAATTCTTTTTAACAGATATGGAAATGCTCTTAACTGCAACTTTTGTGTGGGTTACTCTAGGGGCTACTGGAGACGTGTCAGCATATCAGATCTGTTCCCCCACCAGCAGCCTTCCACAGGGTTTAGTGATGGCGAGCACATCAGGCCCTCTGCATAGTACTCAGCAAATTGGTGAGGAGGCTTCACGCAAGAGGGAGCTCCGCCTGTTGAAAAACAGGTAACACACTCTACCTTTATGCTCAGCAAATTGCACTACATTTGTGTACATACTATGTGCTATGGTATTAATGCCCATAACCACTCTCATTCAAATCATCTTATGCATAATGTTTCCATTTCCATCAGCTCAGTTTTGTACATACTGTCTTTCTCTACTTTGCTTAGCTTTGTGTTCAGTTTGTTCTATTCAGTGCTTGTAATTCTTTGCAAGTATGTTACATTATCAAAACCGGAAAAAGGCTTTATGCGACCTTTCCCAGAAATCATGAAGATGTGTTTAGTGTTTAGTTGGCGCGTGATTGCACTTAAATTCTGTTCAGTTGGTGGCTGCTTAGTTCTGCAAAATCATATAGAACTTCAATTAATGTTCCCATCTAACAGCAGAATTGGAACTCAGGGACTTTGACCATGGCATGGTTTTTGATGCCAGGTGGGCAGATTTGAGTATTTCAGAAATGTGCTGATCTCCTGGGATATTCACCATCAACAGCCTATAGAGTTTGTGCAGAATGGTGTGAAAACATCCAGTGAGCAGCAGTTGTCAAATAAGAGGGGTCAAGGAGAACTGGTTCAAGTTGACAGGAAGGCTATGGTAACTCAAATAATCGCTCTGTACCACCGTGGCAAGCAGAAAGCATATTGGAAAGCATAACAAAGCAAATGCTGAGGCAGATGAACAATAAAAGCAGAAGATCACATCAGGTTCCACTCCTGTGAGCCAAGAACAGGAAGCTGAGATTTCAGTGGGCACAAGACAAGACTGGAAAAACTGCACCTGACCTCCAGCGAACATGCTGGGGCATCAACAACCATGTCAAAGTCACTGAGATCACATTTTTGATGTTTTATGCAAACATTAACAGAAAGCCTTCACCTGGTATCTGCAAGCCTTTATACATTCTACTGCTGCCACATGATTGGCTGATGCTAATAAAGTGGCCAGAGAATGTACACTGCTGCTGAGTTTCTGAAATCCTTTGGGGGTCTGTAGCATGTTTCACTGAGTCACTTTCGATGAAAGCAAATTTAAATCTAATACATCTAATAGCAATCATATAATATAGAATGACTGTATATCTAGTTAAAATAATTGTTTAAATGTTTTTGTTCCAGAGGATAAAACTAAAGTGATTTAAATAAGAAATTTGTGATGGGTAGGTTTGGGGGAACGTTGCCTGTTCAGTCAAAAACCAGCCACTTTGCAAAGTCTAAATTTCTAAAGTTTAAATTCATCTGAAAAGACACTCAGATCGCGATTGCACTGTAATTTGCAGCATTATATGTCGATTTTGGCAGAAATTTCACATTTGAGCTGTTCTAAATATATACTAATATACTATTTAATGATTTTTAGTCACCTCGGAAAGTTTTTAGGTCAATAAATGCAATTTTAAGATTTTGGTTTTCTCATCCAATGAGTGTTTTACAAAATCAGTTATAATCTAATTCACCAATCAGGCATAACATTATGACCACCTGCCTAATATTGTGTTGGTCCTCCTTTTCCGCCAAAAAACAGCCCTGACCCATCAAGGCAGAAGTCAATAGAAATCTCTCTATGTGCTTAGAATTGGTCAAATGTGAAAAAAAGGTGAATTTCCCCTTTAAGAAAGAAGTGTTAAAGTACTGTGCTTTTAAACAATGCACGCTACACAGTAAGCCAGAACATGCATATATTTAACATGGTATTGGAATGGTGGGAATACACTGATAAAATATTGTACGCATATATTAGAAATCAGATCTTGATATTTGGTATTGATCACAAAACTATGCATTGGTTGGTTCTGATGGCAGGCTGTGAATTTGATTCATTTCCATATTATCATTAATTCATTCATTAATTCATTAATTCGTTCATTTTATGACATTTATTTCCTTCCTCTATGATTTAGCTGAACTACTGAAATGTTTTTAGTTTATTTTTTTTTTTGCCTTGATCGAAGTGGCTCTTGAAGTCAAGTTGGATATGATCATGTTCATTGGAGGGTCTTTGTTATCGCTTCCAGGGAAGCTGCACGGGAATGTCGTCGGAAGAAGAAAGAGTATGTCAAATGTCTCGAGAATCGTGTTGCCGTGCTTGAAAATCAAAACAAGACACTCATCGAAGAGCTCAAAGCCTTAAAAGACTTGTACTGTCGCAAAAATGAATAAGAAAAAAACAGTTTGGACGTCACACTTTAAAGACTTTGCGCTCTATGGATTACTGAATGCATCTAAGCAAAAACACTTTTCACTCTCTCTTCAGTCACTGCTCGCCAATGCAGAAAAAAAGGCTACAGATGCATTGTTTATGTAGTTTTATATCTTGACGACTGTGAAGATTGTATGTATATGTTTGTGTCAGATGGTTGTCTTATAGAGCTGATTTACTGCGCTGAACCAGTGAATGTGGTATTTTGCGTCACTTGTGCTTTTTCAGGCTTGCGGCTAAAGAGAGTCGCCGCAGAAAAAGGGAGTATGTACACGGCCTAGAGAACGAGAACTCCATACTGAAGCTGGAGAACAAGGAGATCAGGGAAGAACTTAATCGTATGAAGAAAATCTGTGATAAGTCAAGCTAGGTCTTAACAGTTGCTGCCTAATTGCTTTGCCTTGCCTTTTTTTTTTTAATTCAGTTGTTGTGCTTCAGTTTTTTTCTTTCAATTTTCAATATTCAATTTCTGTTGTTTTGTCAATATTTCAATTTTCTTAATGTTTTAAAAAAAAATCTAAAACATTCTATGATCACACACAAAAACAAAATAAAAAATGAATAAAAAAAAAAACCTAAAAACACGCTATTCTGGGTTTTAACAAAAAAATTCTTTTGTTTTCAATATTCAATATCTATAGATTTGTCAATGGTTCAACAAACTATTGAAGTGATTTTGGATCTTTATGTAGTGAATTTTGATCCTAAATAAATATATTTTTGACACAGTTTTTCAGCTTGTTCTTGACTATACACTGTCTGTTATTAGCCTTGCTCTATTCTCATCATCAGTAAAGGGACCGCTATAGAATATATAGAAGATTTGGGTGATGGACTCAGTATAGCTGTGGCAATGACATGTTAATAGTATGTTAGTGTGTGTTGTGCTGCTGTGTGTTTATCAGGTACACAGCTGCACGGGTGAAGATATTAAACTGTATTTTTACTGGATATTTTTTATTAGTTCCAACTTCCTTGTTGGTCCAACATGCTTGTGTACAGTGGTTTTAATACTGTCGCCTCCCGGCAAGAAAGTCCCAGGTTCGATTCCCAGGCTACCTTTCTGTGCAGAGATTGCATGTTCTCCCTGTGCCTGTGTGGGTTTCCTCTGGGGACTCTGGTTTCCTCCCACACCCCAAAGATGTACAATAGGTCAATTGGCTATCCTAAATTGCCTAAATAAGTGTGACTGGTCCCAGCCACTGGCGTGCACAAATCAGTGCGGTCTTAGTACTGGTCCCATGCTCGGATAAACTGCGACGGTGTGTCAGGAAGGCCTTCGGGAGGAAAACCTGTGCCAAATCAACGAGTGGACGATGGATGACCTGCTGTAACGACCCCAAACGGGAGCAGCCGAAAGAAGAAATCCTCAAGCCTTTACTCAGGGTTATTTCACAGCACTGCCATATAAGCACACCCTAATAACATGACACTGACATTGTCCACCACTCAAATAGTATCTGCTGAGTGCTTCTCATGATGGTCACTTTCCCCTGATGGACCTTTCTAAATAGTTCTGGCTTTTTGAAAATAGTCTCATAAATAATAGGTTTATGGTAATGCAGTTTTTCTAACTGCAGTTTTTTTTTTTTTTTTTTTTTGCTAAGAAGACTTTTCGATCTCCGGTTACCTCTGTAATATTTACTGTTATTAAGAAAGAAAACGAAGGTGTTAAGAGAACATCTGTATAAGTGAGAACAGGAACCAGTTTCGACTATAACTATAAACGACCGAAGTAAGACATTGCTGCTCACTGAATAAATACAGAAAATGTAATTCTTGGCATTTAGTGCTTGTGGTATAACTAGAACATAAACACTCCGGGGCGTGCCGTTACAGGAAAACTTTCGCGGCACGGACTATTTTCCTGTACTTAACGCGGAACGTCACTCCGAGCAGAGCACAGTGTGACCACACCCCCAGCCCCGCGCGCACTGAGACGCTTCTGCAAAAACGTAGCAAGCGGCAAGCGGTCTGCGCATGCGTAAGGCGTGCTGTCAATAAAGGGAGTCTGATGTCGTAAGGGAGTGGAGCAGAAATCTCTCCCTCAGAAAGAAGAAGAAGAAGAAGGAGCAGAAACCCTCCCCCCCTCCAAAACATTACGTTGGTAAGTTTACTATATTAGCTGTTCTTGTAGTGTGTTTATTATCCAGCACTCATGTAGTCTTCGGTTGAGTCTCTGAAGCTGAAGAGGTTAATGTAAGTCTCTAAACACAAATTTGCGGTTAGCCAGGTTCAGCCCATTTACGTGAAGTTTGCCGAGCCTCAAGGAACGTTAGCGAAACCCGTTCCATCTGCAAACAAGCGGTTACCGAACGAGTCAGCAATAGTTATAGGTGAATTATTCTGTTAGTTAGATTAGTTGGAGATCTCCGAGGCTGAAAATGTCTATAATATTCAGTGTATTTAATAGCAGCAGCGTCACAGCAAAATACACCAGGCTGTAAAAGTCACCTGATTTCACCAAGTTAGTCAGGAGTCAATCTGAAGAAATTAAACATGATTAAAAACAACAACAAAAGTGATATTAAAGTAGTTGTCGTGACTGTGTGGTTACTTTCACATTGAAAGAGAATGAAAGTAATTTAGACCATTAACAGTGAGGCAGAAAATTGGCCAAGCAAACAAACCAATGCGTGACGTTTAGTGTTAATTGGGCAGTGAATCGAAAGTTAAACACGTACAGGGTGGATCAATATACAATATAAATGAATGCAGAATAGCTGATCCTGTTTTTTTTGATTGATTGATTGATTCACTCACTCTTTCATCTTTACCACACATTTCCTTGAGGTCAGGGTTGCAGTGGACCCAGGACCTAACCCAGGAACACAACATGAGGTGTGATTACACCCTGGATGAAATGATAATCCATCACACATTCCTTTCATATTTAGGGACAATTCAGGGCAATTAGTCAGAAATAGATCCGAGTCCTGTTTTTAATGACCTCGCAATATGAACGCGAAAACAACCGAGCCTCTTTCACGTTGGTCAGCTGTTTGATCCACTTGTACGAGGACTGAGTTTTGTTTGTTTAAAAAAGGACTGCATGTGAAAACACACTTGAGAGTAGATTCTCAAAGCCAGGTAACCGACATCAGTGGTGTGTTTTTGGGGAGTGGGAGGAAGCCTGGTGAAATGCAACACATTCAGTAACCTGAGCCAGAATCAACTTTATTGGCCAAGTATATGTGCACATACAAGGAATTGGACTCTGGCTTACCATTGTTCTCTACGTACTTACGACAGGGGTGGACATACAGCAAACAAGACAGCAAACAAACAAAAAAGCACAACAACAAAAAAAAAGAGGCTATAGTGCTGTAGTGACAAAGTGCAAAGATGATGGTATAAATATGTAATAAATATGAAGTGGATAAATTGGTGCAATGGAGCTGGAATAAATACTGAATATATATATATATATATATGCATACAGTGGAACCTCAGGTTACTTATGCATCTGATCACGTACAAATGGGGTTACGAGCAAAAAGTTGACCAAAATTCCGCATCTGTTCACGACCACACGTCGTGTCGAACAAAAACACCGGCAAAGTCTCGCATTTCTGAATAGTTTTAGTGCATAGGAAAAGGCAAGTCACATTAGACTGCTATTTCGTGAAGTCTGGTCCACCAGCTAAACGTCTAAAAACAGAGGGTTATTTTCTGTATAAATTAAGGTTTTTTTTAAAACTCTAGATTAAAAAAGTGTTTACAGTGAGTGGTTCGTAAGGCTGTAGCACGAACTTGGCCTTGCACGGGCTCCTACAGTGTTAGTTTTCTCTGTTGTTCAAGGTTTTCTCAGAGTTATTAAATGATTTTACATTTATTTACTATTACACTGTGCATTCTACGGTATAAGTAACTATTTTTGTGCTTAAAAATCTTTAAAAAATTAAAAAATTACATATAGTTCATATAATCGTATTTACATGCAATCCTATGGGGAAATTACGTTCCGCTCACAACCAAATCTGGTCTCGACCAGAGTTCCCCTGTATACACTGTGCGAGTGATTAATTGTAAGAACAATACCAACATGCTCTTTAGCATTTCCTTCAGTATAATAAAGTACTTTATGGTAGATTTGCAAACAAGTTTCTTACACATGGATATGTCAGGTTTACAGTTAAGCTTTAGTTCATCTACTACAGACGACGGACAGGCTGTCAGGAAGCTGCGTTATGTGTACTGATGAAACGTGGATCTTTGAATGATCTTCATTAATTTGATTCATTGGATTATAACTGTGGATTGTAAGGGAGAGGATCACTGTATTAGTGTAAGTGTCTGGAGTGTAGATCTTAGGATTTGAGCTGTTATGTAACGTTGGCGTTCCAAACGTTGCTCAATTACTACACAGATTACTCCTAGGGGTTAATGGAGGTAGACTTTGGTAATTGAAAACAAGGGAAATTGTTATTGGGAAATGTGTTTTTACGCATTGAACACAATCTATTTTTTTTGTAAACAATATATAGAATATTTGGAACATTAGTAAATGTGAATTTTAAGTTAAAAAAAGAAAATGAATTATCCAATAATAAGGGAGAATTGAATTATCTTGCAGCTCAAAAAGTTCAGAACATGAATAATTGAAATCTCTTTGGTTATATATATATATATGTATGTATATGTATATATATGTATGTATACGTATATATACAGTGGTACATTGACTTACGAGTTTAATTCGTTCTGTGACTGAGCTCGTAACGCAAATTACTCGTATGTCAAATCAATTTTCCCCACTGAAAGGAATTGAAATGCCATTAAT
>JAOVYU010000056.1:21083990-21099564 GCA_025674565.1 Synodontis membranacea | reverse complement strand
ACACACACACACACACACACACACACACACACACACACACACACACACACACACAATATTGCACAATTCATGTGTCAGATTTTCTCTTGTTAAGGCATACATACATTGTTTCAAGTCAAACATATTTTTCATACTCATTAACACAGCAGAACACATTCAGAAATCCAAACAGAAATGCTTACTTTGTCTGCTGACTCAAAAAGAAAGTGCTTGAATAGTTGCTCTTCATTTATCACACTAATCACAAGAGATTAAAAAAAAACAAAAAAACGGATTTATTAACAGTAATACCCAATTAGGAATTACAGGATGGCAAATGATGTAGTGTTATTTGTGTTAGGTTCCGCTCAATCAGAGTCTAGTATAATGATATGACAAGTGTATTTGGCTGCTGTGTATCATTTATAAATCAGACGCTTTACTCTAGAGATGCAGGTCAGTAACCAGGTGATTTTCATTACCCATGCACATTTATATTTGCATGCCTGAATAAAGATCCCCTCAGTGTGTATTCCTGAGCTCCAGCTTGGTGTCCAGGTTAGAATGAACCATCATCACAAGCTGCATAACTCATGTTTTAGAATTTCATCAAGGATTTCTTTGTTTTTTTTTTTGTTGTTTTTTTTGGAAACTTCATTTTCCTGGAAGAAGAAGGTGTAAATATGACGACGCTACATTCAGGGTTTATCCTTTTCTGTAGGCATTACTGAATATTCAGTGTTTTATTCCCTGTGTTGTCTCTATTACTCTCTTCTCTCATTCTTTTCGGTGGTGGTTAGGTCCCCAGGTTTTCATCCTCTATGGCAGCTTTAATTAAGAAGAAATGGCTTAATTACCCAGAGGAACAGGCAGGGTGGAAGGTGACATGTGAAACGGGAGGTTGAGGTAAATTTCCAGTAGCCTAAGTGGGACACCATCCAGGACTAGAGGCCATTTTCACAAGTAGGAGGAATTTTAAACAGACTCTTACACACGTTTCCTGCACACATACGACATGACTGATGCGCTACGTTTGAATGTGTAGAACAAGACAGCTAAATCGCCTGATACCTCCCATGTATATCTAAAGATCTCTATTAGTGCTTTGGCATCTGTGTCACAATGTGTTCGACTTTGCAACTACAGCTAGAAACATGACCAAAATCATGTTAGTTATTGGTCATTCCATGTGATGTATTAGATAATGAGGCATCTAATCATATGTTAAATGAAGGATTACCTAAAACCTTAGGTCAGTGAGATTTGCTGGACAGTAGTACAATCTTATAAAAATGTGGTTTTGTCAAGCACATTTTGCCAATCTTTTTTTTTTTTTTTTTCAAATTTACAATCATCTCTGATTGTAAGGGTTCCTGAGGGCCAAACAGAAGAACCCTTAAAATTTTATCTAGATTTCCCCTTTTTTGTTGGTCAAACTTTATCCATGACATGAGCAGAAAATACAATTTCATTCACATTGAATATAATTTAACCTGGAAATATTGCAAACCTGTGAGGACTATGTTCTCGAAGCCTTTCCAAATACGCTCTGCAGACATGCATTGTAATGAATGAGCCAGTTGAGTGGATGTAAGCTGCACCACGAAGACTGTAACTAAGGCACAGTGGGGTGTGTGATGAGAACAAGCTGCGCCATGAAGTCAATACAGCGATTAATGGAGCTAATTTTCCCCTGCAGTTAAAAATCATTTCACCGAGTCTCTGCCACTTCACTCCCCTCTGCTTCTTTATGGATGGAATCTGCTGTACAGGAACACTAATCCCGTTTATACACAAACGAATGGACTTGACCAAAGGGCACAGGAAAGAAATGAGTGCAGAATGAATTATTGCGACTTGAGATTTATATTGAGATATATAACTTTTTTGTGACTTCATATTTATGCGCAATATACGAGGGGACAATATTAAAAGAGTACTGGAAATCAGAGCAGTTTTCCAGGCCTGAGTGATGCACAATAAGATAAAAGCATAACAAAAAAATGAACAAATGACATGGAGGTGGGGAAAAAAAAAAAAAAAAAAAAAAAAAACACAACACACGTATACATACAAATGATCATGAGTCAGGAAAATATGTTCAATTGAGTTTATTGATCAGTGAAATGAATGATGAAATGATACAGAACAAAAAAAACATGCCAGGGTGATGCCAGAATTTCAAAAAAAAAAAAAAAAAAAAGAAAGTAGAAAAGGTTTCTGTTCTTAGTTGTTCCCGTAATGTTTAAATCTATCTGTTATGTAACGAGTATGAATATATATATATATATAAAAAAAGGTGTAGATAACGTCATGACAGTGAACATGAACTGTGAACATCAAGACATAAGAATTACAGAAGAAACAGGCTGGAATGCAAAATGAGTTGCATTATTGGAAATGAATGACACGCTGCCACAGAACAACACGAATATGTAAAGCTAGTAGGCTTGTCTGTTAACCTCTGCATCATTCAACATGAATTAGAGTGCAAACTGATAATAAGGCTGGTTCAAAATGAAGGATTTCAATGTTAAATCTAGTAACTGTGATTCTTCGGACAATACACCAATGTACAAATATGGATTGGTGTTAAAATAAAGTGGATTATTCCTGCTTAGGTCACAGTTTCTCAAGTGTAAATCCATACTGAATTAAAAAAGAGAATAGCACCACAAGATTACGTTGCCAGTGTAGGTCAAATTAGCACCAATTCTTATGTTCTCTACCAAACCAGACACTGGTCTATCCCATGTCTAAAAGCTTATTAACAGCACTGGTTAGAAAACAGTAACAAGTCAAAGGCCCAGGACTGAGTACTAGGTTAGAGTTACAGTTACCCATTTACAGTGATTTTTTGCTCAGCCCCTGAGGCCACACTTTCAACACTTTAATCATGCTGGACCTAAATTTGTTGGGGTTAAACTATATGAGCTCTCCGTTTCAAGCAGCTCGTCTGTCCATGTTTACATTTTTATCAAATCAGCATCGCAATGCCATCAAGACTGTAATATTTGGGCCTTGGTATTGTTCTAATAAACATGGCAGATGTCTCGAAAACTTTGGGCAACATGCAGCTGTGTTCATGGATACGCATTTGCAAACAGAGACAGTAGGAGAAGGACATGAAAAATCAAAGAATGAGTCAAAGGAATAGACATTTTGAATGAAAGAATGAACGAGCGAAAAAAAAAATAAAAATCATAGCATGGCAGTTAAAGAACGACTGTTTGCATTTTACTTTAGACGTTTCAAAAAAGTGCATACATATGAGCAAAAAGCATAAAGCCATTTATGTTATACTAATCAATTTATTGTTCTGTCAGGACTGATCCCTCGTCCCATTAGGAATCTTACATGTAGTTGTCTCATTTGTTCTTAAACAAATATAAAAGAAAACATCAGCATGATACAGAACCATAGTCAAACAATGCTTGCCAAAGAGCAACAATGTTTGTCAGTTAGAATGAATTAGTAACAAATCAAGATATCTCTTATGACCATTATCAGCCAAAAATAAGAATTCCTGATGACTGCTCAGCTCTTTTGAGTACCACTTGTACCTTGAGGTTGAAACCATTTTTTTTTTTCTTTACTGTACCAAGAATATAAGAAAACAAATAAAAAGACAATTGCAAGCAAGGTACTGTATATTTAAGAGTTTCAGAACAAGTCCTTCCAATGCAATAGGCTGAGTTCAAGTTGCATGCCGCGAGGCGCATTAACAGTTCTGGTTCCATCCAGATTTTTTTTTTTTTTTTTTTAACCTACCATGACTGCATGATTTGTATCTGTTCTTTCATCCTCTGTAGTCAGGCAGAGGACACAAACGCGGACATGAATGCTCGTATGCGCAAGCAGTGTCCTGAGATGCTCTTGTCCATGTGCAGTGTGTGCCAAGGCTTTGGGATATCAACACCACCCACCAAAACAAGGCAGTCCAGAAGAGTTGACACACTCTCTGCTGACTGCGTGTTCCTTACAGAGAGGAGCACCAGCACTCCCAGCTCTGTTGCAGGGCAGGTAAACAGGAGCAAACAAGTTATTCTCTGAAGCACTATCTGGCTGATATACCGACAGAGCACATCAGATAGTAGCAGTAACATATTAGCTGATGTAGTGACTAGAATCTTTCCCTCTGCTCCCACTGACATATTTCATTTTAAGTGCACACTACTGCTTGCTCCTGATCCAGGGGTAGAACCACGCAGTGGCAAACTTGGTTAACAAAATGAAGGACAAAGGTAGCAACGCAACAGACACCACCCACTGGCTTGTTGACAAAGCAAAGCTCAAAAAAGACCAAACAAGAAAAACATGATCTACAATTAAGGCTGTTAAAAATATTGCAGAATATTTTGGCCCCTGTTTTTTGAGACAGACTGCCAGAACAGTCATGAGTTACCTACTTCTTAGCGCTGTAAGTTTAGGAGCAGGGAGGGAAAAAGAAAAAAAAAAGGAAAAAATATCAGTAACAAAATAACAATAATTATATAAAAATCCTTTTTGGAGAGAAATCTTTATTTGGTTTGGACTCTCTTTTTCAGGAGTGTTTAAAGGGAATTGTAAATAGGTCTGGCTCAAAACAGTATTGATGGAATGCCAAACACAAAAAAGAAAATGAAAACGTAAACGTTTAAGATGAATTTGTTGAATTCAAGTAACTTTTATGAAGAGCAATTTTCTCTATTCTTTGTTCTCTCTATCAAGCGTGCAGTTGGGAGTAAAACCTAGGGCTATAGCAATCAGCTTTTGCCCCACTTAAAAGAGTTAAGACCTGATTTGACGCAGGACGTCGCAATGCACCGTGGGAGTCTGATCTAAAACCCTCCCGAGTCTTAAAGCGGATGCACTGAGCTGTAGGGAAAGGGAATGGGAGTAAGGATGATGCACCCTTCCTCTCCTGGAGGGGGTAGATTTAGGCAAAGGCCCTCTCTGCTCCTCAGAAAAAAATGGAGAGATTCAGAGGGAGATCAGGGCCGTATGCAGGTTTAAGGTGGGCTGTACCACCACGGCATCTGCCAGGGGGGAGTGGGAATAAAGGGGCTGGCCTGGGCAGGGCTCTGTCTCACACCCACTCCTGCATGGAGCGCTTGCAGTACAGTATGTGGCGTGGCGTGCCCTTTCTCTTGAACTGAAAGATGGTGTAGAGCAGCACCAGCAGGCACAGTGCCAGGATGCAGGGGATGACAATGGCGATGGCTTTCACTGTGCTGGCCTCGTTGTCCAGCTTGATGACGATGTCCACATCTTCAGTGGGGATGTGTTCAGGGTCGATGGGTGTCAGATCACAGCCCATGAAGTCCTTGAGGATGGAGCGAGGGTAGCCAGGCTCCACCCTCAGCCTCTGGTTGTTGAACTTCCAGTATTCTTTATCTTTGTAAAAGTATGTGAAACCTGCAAAACATTCAGAAACATTACGTTAGGGTCCTTGATGGATGACTTACTAAGCATAGCAATTTGTCTGCATTTCATTCTGAGCTATATTACCAAGCGATGCGATAAAATTTTGGTTTGTCCTCTGGATAACTTTAGCCCACTAGCCTATATTCCGAGCACTGTAGTGTGTGGAGAAATGAGAGTGCTTCTCCAGCTCCCTGGTGGATAAAGTAAACGTAAGCTTGTGACATCCTCAGCAGGACAATCTGGCTGCACTCATCCTTTCCCTCCACATGCATTATTAATCCAAGTTCTCTAGGAAAAGAGAGGAAAACAGTGGACGAGCCAAAAAACTGGAGCCACCGGAGTCCTGCTGAATGAGGTGAGAGCGGTTTGTGAGGCAGGTGGAAATCACTATAGCAGTGAAGTGAGGTAAGAAAGAGCAGAGTCCATAAATATTCAACCTGGGATACAGTATCAGTTAGCTGGCTCATTTTAACTGTGACCGAGGAGGAGGAGGTCAAGAGGGAGCAACCAGGAGAGCAACCAAGAGGGAGCAACCATGGAAGGGTGGCTCAGAGTTGTCCACTGGAGACCATTTCAAGACATTTCTGTATTCTTAACTCCTCACTTTCCAGACACTGTTCATTTTTATTGCAATATTTAACAGTCATTAATTGTAGCACAAAAAGGAAGACCATACAAAGCATCATGGAGGCTGTGTGTGAAAAGTGTCTGTAAAAAGTTAGTGATAATAATGGATATCAAGCCCGAGAATCTTGCATTTTACTTTGACTACAGGAAATAAATATTAATTTTTTTTTTTTTTTTGCAAAACACTACTGATTAACATACTCCCATACATGTCTGAAAATGTGCTCTTTTAAAATACATATTGTATGGAGCTCATACTACAGAGGTGAACAGTAATTACTTTGGTAGAATTGTGCAGTGTGTTCAATCTGAAAGGGTCAGGGATTAAAGGTCAAAAGACTGCTGCAGAACACTACATTCACTTACACATTGACTCCTGAATGCTAATACTGCTGGTATTCCTGGGGAGAATAGTTGCTATCGCTATCAATGCCTTTACTGGGTGGCAATAATGGCTGATAATTAGGGTCAATTTTCTGTTCCCTGTGGCATCCGGGTGATATGCAGGGCCAGTGGTTGAACGAAAGCCAGCGATTGCATTGAGAGTGTGCTCAACCAAATGATTTCCCTGGAATATCGATTCACCCTTCATGCTTTGATGAATGCTGGAGCTATTGTGCAGATCTGGCAGGCAAAGATGAGGACAGATGGCATGCATGTGGCTCTCAAACTGTACACCTCTAGCAATAAGCTCAGCCAATGAAATTCGCAACACCCTCTCTCGACAGCCAATGAGAAGAAGTAAAAAAGGGGAACAAAATTTCTCTCCCGTGGTTCCTTTAAGCTGTGCAGTTGGAAAGAATGAAAGCGGGACAGCATAGGCAAGGCTATACACTGTGCTGAACACCAGCGAAAAGCTGAAAGAGACACTATAGTAGGTTGTTGGCTAAATATATTTAGCAGCAATTAGTTAAGGGAACAGTCTGTACCGTTAGATTTGTCTACGAAGGCACCCTGAGGAGAATCTGGAACACCTTTCCACACGGCAATGGACTTTGGGTATCCAGGGTCCATGGTCCGCATATCCTCATTGTATCTCCAGTATCTGCATGGAAGCAATTAGTGCACAGAAATGTGGTTAAAGTCAAAGTCAAAAAAAAAAAAAAAAAAATAGTCTGTAGATTAAGAGATCAGAAAAACAAACACACAGACCTGTCTCCTTTGAAGAAGTAGGTCTTGGCTACATCCTCCCACCAGACGGCAGTCTCAATACTCTGTGCTGGCATGCCGTTCCCAAACATGGAGATGTCCTTTGGGTAGCCAGGCTGGAGTATGGTGTCCTTGAATACCCAGAACTGCTTTCCTACACAAGTTAAAGCCATAATTAAATACCATTATGTATGACCATTAGCACAGTATGCAGAACTGGGGAGACAGTTTGTTAACCAAATAAGAGTGCTGCAACTCCCATTAATAACTGGACATCAACTGCCAGCACTTTTTTGCTGGGCCACGGTTATACAGCCCCCTCAGCAATTCCATCCTTGCGCACATATAATGTTTTCAAATCAATGTTCAGTGTAATGGTTTATCTTGTATGTCCTGCCATTACATTAAATCATTTTTCTTTTATGGTCAGCAAACCAGTGAAGCACAACATTGGCAAAGTGCTGACATCATGCCTGGCACTATCATTACTGATATGAAATATCTTCTGTTTCTTTCTGTTCAACAGATATTTAACTGCACACTTCAGCCTTGACTGTTTGCTTTTAAATGGAGTGAATTTGCCACACACAGTTTGTATTACAGCACCTTTCGGTTCATACCCATTAAAACATGCACTTTTAAATATCAGGGGTTCTGAAGGGCTTGCTGCGGAGGAAGTTTTCTTTAGAAACGGAGAGCTTTTTCCAATAACTGGATGGTCCCAGGCCCACCAGTGACTCTGCGGCATTAAGAAGCATCAGAGCTGCGTTATCACACTAAGAACTGCCATATAAGCAAGTAGATTATTTTGTGAGTGCTGCAACAAAGGATATGGTCTATACCATTTCCTCTGAAACAGGAAATGCCTATCATTTCACCTGAGGGCTTTCTCAAGCTCCTCTTGGCAGGGTCAGCTTGCTTTGCCAAAATGCCCTGGAAGCCAGACACAGGCCAGACAGAGGGTTAGGGGCCTCTCAAGTGTGTGTGTGCATGTATATTTAGCCCTTTGTGAAGACCAAAAATGACTAAATGTCCTCACAATTACCCAGACCTCAAAATATGCGCTTTTGCAGATTTCATTAGAAAAACAAAAAAGAGCCATCATGTAGAGCAGACCATGACTGTTCTTTATCACGGAGATCATGGCTTGGATTAGGACTTATCCACTGTCCCAAATTCAGTGGTAGATTTTTCTAGCTCTGATACTCAATTCTTTAGAATAGTACCACGGAGAGTCATTAATCTCTTTCTAGCTCCTATCAATGTATTTATGAGAGCATGCCAGTGTGTAGAGCTTTAAGGAAAAACAAATTTATGAAAAGCATTAAACCAAAGAAGTTTGGTAGCCTGTAATAAATGATCAGCTTTAGCTATGCTCTAGGAGGCAGGATGCTGTCAGGTTAAACGGTTGTAATATGGTGCAGAAGGTAAGGGAAGTCAACGACCGCACTTGGGAAGGCTTTGGACTGAAAAACCATTGAGGGTAGTTTGAAATCCATCTTAATTTGATTACACACTTCAACTGTTTAACGCCATGTTTACAATTATTTAAATTTTTTTGGACAATGTGGCAGCTTCTTTCCACTATGTTCACATGGAACAATGTATTTCTTAAACCAATACATATACATAAATAGTCTGTTGTCAGGCTTGCAAATTTATGAATACCATTCTCCAAACAATAACAAGAAAACATTGAGTATCTTGCCCTTAACAAAATCGATCGGTTATGCCTGATCGGTGTAAATGCTGCTGAGTAGAGTAGAGAATTAACTCAGTCCTAGCCATAGTCCTTAGTCTAACCCAAACCTTAACCCCAAGTCTTAAAGCTTAAAGTTAAATGTAAAGCATGAACTTTAAACCTAACATGCAGCACGATAACAGTGCTCAGGGCATGCATATAGGCAAAAAAAACCATGAATTTCCATCTGAGTTCTCATTCATGTCACATGGCCAGGAATCGGACACGTACTGGATTTAGGACCACATATGAAAGTGACTCAAATCTTGAAAAGGATACTGCGTGTCCACACAGTCCTCAAAAAAAAAGATCAGATCTGTGTCACATTAACGCAAAACGTCACATTCGAGTCACTTCAGCAAGGCAGTGTGAACGTAGCCTGAGACACATTCTGGCCAGATGTTTTACAAGTGGAAATACAAGACACATATGACATCCAGATCCCTTCTCATTACATCATGCACTGCGTGCACTGTTACTGTCCCCATCTGACATATAACAAAGCTAGTGCAAAAACGTATCTGTGAACTGCAATAGTGACTGCAGTGCTCAACAGTCTAAACAAGCGTCTTCTTTAGAACATCAAATAATGAGAAACTTCTGAAGTAAATGCCTGTGGTTAAGTCTTATCAGGAAACACTCCAGATACAAGATGCATGAAACAACCAGATGGTCTTTATCTTTTATCCTGCACTCAACATCTAAACTGCACAAGCAAGGAAGGAGGTATGGATATTCATGAATTCAAATTAGATGATAGGCGTTTGGGCATTTGGGTATGCATGCATGTGCTTGTGTGTAGAACACAGCTGTAAAAAAAGAAAGGACTGGATGACAGGATGTCTGAGGCTTCTGCTCTCAAGATGAAAGGAGCTCATTAAGAGAAACTCATCAGCAGTAATGGCAAATTGCAAACCAAATGAGATCATTCTGCCTGGCTCTGCACCCCCACCACCAATGTGTGATGTGGGAGCTACTTCTAGCCTGCGACTAAGCAGGGGACAGCAGTAAATTGGAGCACATGGATAAGAAAGAAATATTACAATAGATGACAAAACAGACAAAACTGATTCTACAAGCCCATGACCAGGGACCATTAGTTCCACAAGTACCTGAATTAAAGTTAAAAAAGAAAAAAAAAGTGTGTATCATCTGTAATCACACTCGTGACAGATCCCTTGATTTAGTTTCTCATTATTCCTCCCCATCACATTTTTCCTCTTCTTTACTCTCTCACTCTCTGTGTTCTGTTTTTAGTTTTGCATACTTACATCTGTTATTTGCTCATGTGCTTACTCTTGTAAATACACACACACACACACACACACACACACACACACACACACACACACACACACACACACACACACACAAAAAGATTCACCTGTGAAATGCTTTTAAAACGGATCAAGTACAAAGTGCACTGCTAATGAAAAGATGAAATACTTTGCACAATCAGCAAGGCAAATTAAATATGCAGAGTAGGTTGAGGCATGAAACCGTGTACACATACTTTCACACACCGTACGAGAGCCTTTACCGTCATAGATTAAGGGTCAAATGGCTTCAGTTACTGTTTTTCAGATGCTCTATAGATAAGGTCCGTTGCTTTAATTCCATTCCTGTAAGGCATTGTACTTTCAGCAGCTCTTGTTCCAAGGGAAATGAGGTTACAGCTCATCTTATCACTACTCTTTCCACTAGTGCTGGCCTAATTACTGCTTTCAACCCCAGCTCAAACACCATACAATCATGTTCTCTTCGGATGTCTGGCTTCTGTTTGTACCTTTAAAAAAGACGAACTTGCCCTCGCTGTTCTCGTAGACGGCGTCTATCTTGGCTGGCAGACCCCTCCAGAACATGTTGATGAGCATGGGATAGCCTGGCATTACCGTGTTGTCTCTGACCCTCCAAAACCAGTGATCCTAAAAGAGAGATACAGCACAACACAAACAAGCTGTCAAGAGAAAATCCAATCACGATGAAAGTATGCATTTCTGAGATGCATTAAGGATATTCTGTAGGATTTGGGAGAACATGATCACAGTGCATCACAGTGCTGTTTTTGAGGTCCCAGACCTTCTCATTAACACTCCAGACTGCTGTGCAGAGTCAGGAATGGGTACATTCTCCCACTTGTCCCCTCCTGATGTACAGTAGTTTCATCTAGTCTGACCTCATTAGAGCACAGATGCTCACTTAAATGAGTGGGGAGCTCACGTGACTTATCACTTCCACTATAGGAGGGACGTTGTCACTTAACACCTGTCGCTCCTGATAAACAGATCCAAATATGAAATCTAAATGTGATGAAATGAGAGGAACTGATGTGTTTTTTTTTTTTTTTTTTTAAAGTTGGGACTCATCCCTGCTTCCTTTGACGAGTTACGAGATGTGACAGCTTAGAGATGACGCTGTCAGCGCTCATTGGTATGCTGTGTTGCACGACTTGGTGTCCTAGCAACGAGAGCCAAGTGGTTGCCAAACATGAAGTATATAGAGTCACACTGTATAGTTTACTTTACATTAAATCTTAATGGGGTTGGTACTGACCTGCAGGTTAAATTCCGCGCTCTTATGTTAAACACAATTGACAAAAGGCTTTTAGGTTGATGTTTAGCATGAACACAAAATGCACTTTGTACCAAATTAACACATACGAAGGTCACTTGTGAATAAACACTTAGAAGGTAGCAAAATACGTTTCCTTGAGTTGGTATGTTAAGGCAGACTGCACAAAATCATAAAAAAGACAGACGTATGGAAGTCGGCTATTAACTTGCCAAAACCGTTTATTACCCTTTTATTACCTGGTTTCTTTTGTTCAATTTACAAGAAAGGCTTGAATGAGCATACAAAAAAGATGTTTTGACTTGATCCTGCACTGAGTGGAAAGCTTCTTCAAAGGTGTGCTTTGTCATCAAGTTTTTCAGTAACCTTAAGATATGAGGTGTGAGCCAAGACTCACAGGAAGGGCACTGAGCTGGAGAAGCCATTACGGCTCAGATATACGCCACACCCTCAGGGTCACTTCGGGCAGCAACGGCACTGGAATACAGTGTGCACGGTAGTAGAGCTCACTTCCAGTCTCAGTCCAAGAAGTAAATCTGCAATCAGTATTAAACTGTCCTTTCTGCTATTAAACTATAGGAAGAAACAGAGGAAAGAGAAAGGCAGATGGAGAGAAGCTTTCCATGCAACAGCAACCCCACGCCCATCATCACTGAACTCCTAGCTCCTTCACTTGCACGCACAATGTACACAATGCTCTCCAGTGATTTGTGTCCTCTGGTGCAGCTGTTGGACAGAAAACCCCTCCTAGCTTCCAGTGCGCCTCAAAAGCACTGATTAATTTCAGTTGTTCGGCGTTTTCTCTCATATGACACGCCGGTGTAATTGAAAACAGATCAAACTGTGAAATCAGAACCATTTTCTTTCTTTCCTGTCTGTAAAGAGAAAATGTAGTGCCTCCCTTCCTCCCTCCCTCGAAGTACTGAGCCAGACTGTGATGAGGACAAATTCAACTGGCACTCAGCAATCAGGCACCCGCAGTAACAACACTAACCTTTTCACAAAGAGGCAGCCTTTTCTGGACACACAATACAAATCATTTCATTATTCCTTTGTTTAGAGCACCCTGGCTGCAATTCCCCAGCCAGTGGCTTTATAATCTGTCCCACAAATTCAGAGGAACGGAGAGCCGGTGCCTGTCTGTCCACCGCAATGAACCGGGTTGTAGTTTATGTGCAAGCACACAAGGATAGGGTTTGAAAACAGAAGTGAGAGAGAAAGAGAGATACAGACACAGAAACAAAGAGACAGAAAGAGACAAAAACACAGAAAATGGAGCAGACACTTTTGTGAGGGTGCTGTTTATCTCTTTTCACAAACATTAATTTGAAGCACGTATACTAATTGCAGACTAAATCTAAACCTATATTCACATCATCATCTCTCTGCTTCTGTCCCTTATGGGTGTGTAGTATCAAGTTTTTTTTTTTTTTTTTGTGATGAGAAACCGTAGTAGCAAACATTTAGAGGCATCTAAAGTCAACTAGCTTTACACAAATCAGTATATGTATCAGCTACAAGCTACGTGTGACTTAATAGCAGGCCATCTACACTAAACCGACAACCTCTGCCTGGCGTCATACGTAATTTGGATACAACTAAGAAAATCTCAAATCGACTGATGCTGGTTGCCCTGTTGCTTTGCCGCTTGCCACTGTTGCTGAAATTGCAGCTCCACGTCACAAACTTGAGACAGAAAATGAATGGCTGCCTACTTTGTAGCTTGCTAGAGTGCATGTAGAAAAAGGCAAGAGCAGCACCCCAACGAGAACAAAGGATAGTTAGCACAGAAGAAGCCATGTCAGGCCTGCAGAGGTGTGCCTGCTAGCCTAGTCTAATCCCGCCCCAATGGAAAGCTACAGCCTGAAGGGATGAAGAGGAGACATGAAAGACCCAGGCAGTGCATGGTACTAACAAGGGCTGAGAGAGAGCCCTGTGCAGAGACAAGCCTCACTTATCCTATGGCACACTCATACATACAAATGAACAAACAAACAAAATAAAATAAAATAAAAGAACTACAGGTGGACTCAACACTGGAGTGCACAAGAGAAGATATTTCAGCACAAGCCTGAGGTACATCAAACAACAATCTGCCAGCACAATGTCACACTTATACTCTTTAAATACACACTCATAAGCAGGGGCCAAGAGTAGGGAACTATCTGGATGGAACCGAGTGAAGAAAATAGTACACACCCTGGAAGATGGTTGGCCATACGCCGATATAAGGAGGTTCTGTTTGATTCTGGACGTGACAATACAATAATTTTCAAGAGAGAATACAGCACATGAAATGGTCTGTGATAGTTAAGTGCTGCTTGTGAATCAACGGCCACTGATTTTATTCAGCAGGCATGCACCACCCAAAAGCTATTCTCACCCCCAGGAAAGAAACAGCTTTCAATGTCCATCTAAATCAGGCATTTGGGAGATGAGGCCTGCAAGCCCTAAAGCAAAGAGCAGGGGGGTTTTGTGCGTGGGTGTGTGCTCATGAAGAAGTAACTTTGTGCATGGTAATCACATAAGCCAGATGTATGCCTGTAGGATCTCTTCCTCTTGGCTGATCACGAGGATCATATCTCCAACTTGCTGACAAAGTCTTTAAAAAGACACACACACACACACACAACAGTAAGGGGAGAGCTTTGACATGGATGGATTCAAGTGCAGCTGAACACCATGTGGATGCTGCATTTGCCAAAAGTGCTTTTGCCTTTTAGTTTTTTTGCGTGTGCATCTGAAAATGAATTGTAGCGCTAGCTTCATTTTGTCAGTGTGCCACAACTCATACCACTGTACCATTACCTATACCACTGAATAGTTCTGTTTGAGTAGTTGCAGTAATTAATAGGTTATAACAGGTTCAATCATTATAATTGTAGGGATCAAACAGGACCTAAAGGGTGAATCACACCCTAATAACCCAACAGACCCCTTGTAACATTCTCAAGACCCTCATTGTTCCGCATACCAGGGTGATGCTATTTATCTAAGGACGGTTTACGACGGAGGAGACCATCACTTTGGCGCCGTGGGCCATATGGTCCCAAGATATGCTGCGTCAGTAACCTCGGGTTAGATGCAGATTAACTCCAGGAAGGACCATAGAGTGCATGAACCTCATAAACCACGAACTCGTGAAACAACCACACACATACATACACACAAGGACTCACTCTCCTCTTTTCTTACACAAAAACACACACACGTGCACACCCGCACCTCTTATCCACACACACGCACAACAGGAACTCGCTTTCCTTTAACACCACACCTACAACTTCCCCCGTCTTCTTACACATACCGGCACACACACACACCTTTTTCCTGTGAACAAGGGACAGTGCCTTTTGTGTAAAAGAAAGGGTTAAGAGTGTTGACTGGCACCAAACAATGCAATTACAGTTCTGTGTATAACTTCAGACTAAGAGGAATATGTGTGAACTGTTGGATAGAGCTGTTATTTTCGAGGCATTAATTGTAACCTAGTCATAAAGAGATATAACTCTCAAATTGTTATCTGGTACCTGGTCTTGTTTAGTATTATTTGAATTGCAAAGTGTCACCATTGGCTTATCTGATGTTCACTTCACCAAGAAATGCATGCCACTGGAGCTATATACAATAATCATATATAAAACCAGCACAGGGAGGGGTCATAAAAGCTTGAGCATGAGACCCATCCTGAGACAAAGAAACCACTCATCCTCACATTTGTAAAATCTGTTAAATTGTATTTTTGTGGACCGAATTTATGCTTCTATGACCCGTGCCTCGTGATGTTTGTAACAGTCATAACAACCGTGATGTTAATTCCAGTGAATGTGTCGCAGCACATGAAATTAATTAAACAAACAGACACCTACGAATAAGCACTAAGTTGATAATACCTACAGACGCAAGTGCTTTTTTCGGGTATAAAAATTAAAGCTCTCGAAGTGACTGACTCAGATTTAACAGAGCGAATTTTCTTGGACCATTTGAGAGACATGGAATTTTATCCAAAATACAAAAGTTTCCAAATCACTCCATTTTGCTGTTATAATATCTGACACACACACACACACACACACACACACACACACACACACACACACA
>JAOVYU010000056.1:21047720-21058592 GCA_025674565.1 Synodontis membranacea | reverse complement strand
CACAACACACACTACGTGCTCTTGTGTGGGGGATGCCTCTGTTTTCTTCTCCTCCTCCTCCTCCTCCTCCTCCTCCTTTAACCACTGGCATCTAGCTAACCAGCCTGTTTCTTGGTAATGGAGATTTGGTCCATTCTCTACACATATGTATACTCTGGACATATTATAATCAGGAGCGCGGTTATGCCTCATGAGTCAAATCAAAGCTTTAGGAAAATCTGATAGAGTTAGGATAGGAATCAGATGTACATATGGGGGGTCCGGAAATATAATATTATAACCTTATAACATTTATAGAAAAGAGCATGTGGGCTGAGAATATCAAAGAATAGACATATACTGACTGGACTGAAAATAGCTGAAGTTAAAATAAGGCTGAAAGAAGGGCTGGCTATCAAGCAGGCAGAGAGTGAAGGTTGTGATTGCTTCACTTTGTCCAATAATGCTGCTGGTTATTTTAGAGAGACATGAAGGCATTATATCGGCTGTCTGGTCCTGCCTTTCAACATAGCTTTCATAGTGCCAACAGCATCAGGGGAAGAACCAGGAGGACTCTGGGGCTATACAGTACATACTTATACCAATACATCACACCAGTGTACTTGTAGCAAAGAGGTGCACACTCATCAAAGTACCTGTATGTTATATGCTTGTGTTGCCACTTCTGTCCTGTGAGAGCGTAGCGTCGTTTCCGTACGCTGAATCTGGAGGCACCGCCAAGCTGGTCTGGTACACCACAGCGAGGCTTCTTCATCCAGCTGCAGCACAGACAGAGAGAGATAGAGACCAGGATTACTGTCTCACCGCCGCTGTCTGCATTCATGCACAATTACATTTACAAAAACAAAAAAACAAAACAAAAGAAACCCCCCACAACTCCATGGAGAGCATATTTCATATTCCACAGTGTACAGGGCTTAACATTCCTAGGTTTCTGATGAATATGAAAGAATTCTTGAGAAAACAACATTTTTCATTGCTTCAGCTTATGCTAAAGCAAAACGAGTACTACACATCTAAGCCACTCTACTGACAAAGAAAAATCACAGCGAGAAATCTTTGTTATATTATGCTATTTCTCTCTCTCGCTCTCTCTCCCTCTCTCAGTGTGTGTGTGTGTAGGATTGCATGGTTTCCGAGATACGAGTGAAAAATATTTCATTGCATTTTAGGCATGACCTAGTTCATTTTTCAAGATTAAAGGCACTGCTCATACTAATGTGTATGTAATAAATGCACAAAAAAAACTACAAATATATTTTTTTAGTTTAGACACCGTGTTGTGTCATTGTTAAAGACTGACCTGCATAAATTTGGAAACCTGTCAGTTTGCTCACAGAACATAATAACATTATTACAGACCGTAAAAATAATCATAAATATTATGAGCTCTGAGATATTAGTATCTTATCCAATACTGTCATAATGATTAAGGTGAGGTGCATATAGGAGTGTGCATGCATGCTGAGTATCACTCTCATTCAAATTTTGTCCTTGAGAGTTTCCTCATCTAAAAAGCATGTACAGTAATATGTTAGTGAGACAGATGGAGAGTGAGAGGAAAAAAAAAAGAATATATTAACAGGACTATTTGCTAAAACGGTTGCACACCTGTCACTTCATACACAGATGTGAAATTTGCTAATTACCATTGAATGGTCATAGCGTACACACACACACACACACACACACACACACACACACACACACACACACACACACAGCCTAACAACAAGCAATTATCACACAAGAGAAGAACTGATGCCTCACCTTATTGTGTTAGCGCTACGTCATTACATAGAAGCAAAAGGAAACAAAAGGACACACAACAATTAAGATATTAGAGGTGCAAAAGGTGTTAGCTGTTGAAACATCACACTGTGCAGAGCGCTGGTTGGATTCCGCACATCATGTGTGTTGCATGAAGAAAATATTTCAGTTGAACAATTTCGGCCTTGTGGCATCAAGTACACTAAAGGAGGCAGAGGAGGGCATACTGTATACAGAGAGAGGAAGGAAGAAATCGGGCCTGTTCGGCTTTGCAGTAATATCCAACTAACAGCTTTCATAAAGTATGACAGCCATGTCAAATCTGAAGGTGCTTTATTCAAACGAGATCATGTGACTTAAGTCATGCCTCTGGCATTCAAAAATCGTCTGCATAAGCACCCTAGTCTGAAGCAGCATGAGGCAGTGGGTGAGGAGAGTGGGTAGACAACGGCACTGAGCTGTGTGGCGTGGTTCTGGCGTAGACTCGGTTACTCACTCTATGGTGTTCTGGTCGAGTGCACCGGTAACGTTGAGGCCGTAGAGCCGCTGCATGGCAGCGATAGCAGACTGCATACTCTGAGCTGAGCGCAGGACTGACATTCTAGGGTCTGTAGGGGGGAGGTAGCCATACCGCTGCAGCCATGCCTGGAGGAAACAAGAGACACATAACAAAGGTCAACCAAGGGTCAACTACAAGTCAGCAGCAGTTAGCTAGGAGAGCAAGTACTGCATTATGGACCATGAATCTAATCACTGGAACAGATGATCAATGCTGAGAAAGTGTCTTGTTGCAGGATGACTGACTGCTGCAATTCTTTTAATCTCTCTGATTGGGAGACCCAACATAGCTTTTTGAATAGTCATCAAATCCTCTCAACACCCATCACGTCACAAAAGAGAGAAGGGAAGCAGAGATATGACAAGAAATCAATATTTAGGAACAAACCTGAAACGTTTGCAGAATGAAATGGAAAAAGCCTTCCTGAACAACCTGCGTATCCATGTTTATAATTAATATATGATTTTCTGTGGTGTCCAGGATTTACTTCTTAAAGAAATTTGGAAATTGGGTTCCCACATTACCCACAATGGTATTCGACTACACACAGTTAGTGGTAACAGAGGGAATTAGCCCTTGCCTCACCTCTACTTAAAGCAATGCTTTTGTCCTTTAGTCAGTTGAGCCGTCTGACCTGCTTATTTTTACATTCAAACGGATAAAAGTACCAAAGTTTCAACTAATGCCACTGTGTTACTGTACATCAACGCCATTATGCCAAATAACCCATACATTACTAAGTAGCTGAGCTGGAGAAGAAGAAATAACATTATTATTGTTATTATTATTAACAACAACAATATTAACAATAATAATAATGACCACTGTTCCTGGAATAGGTTCTGGATCCACCCTAACCCGGCTCAGGATAAGGCAGTTATTTAAATGAGTGAGTAAATCATAATAATGATGATTACGATGATGGAAATGATGATGAAAAACATATAATTATATTTGTAATGCGATTACATACACCATAAAGGCTTATATGATTCAATGCAAGTGTTGTGTGGCTTATGCATAAAGATACAGGATTCATATACTACATGGACAAAGGTTTGTGGACACCTGACCATAACACTCATATGTGCTTTGTTAAACATCCCAGTTCAGATTTAGTTCCTTTGCTGTTTTGATAAGCTCCATTTTTCTGGGAAGGCGTTCCACTAGATTTTGGAGCATGTCTGTGGGAATTTGTGTCCATTCAGTATATGAGTGTTAGTGAGGTCAGGCAATGATGTTGGGTGAGGAGGCCTGGGGTTCAGTGGGGTTGGCCCACTGAACAAGTCAGGGTTCTGTGTAGACCATTCAAGTTCTTTCACACCAACCTCAGAGTACCATGTCTTCATTGAGCCCCACTGTGCACAGGGGCATTAGAGCTGGAACAGGTTTGGGCCTCTTAGTCCCAGTGAAGGGAAATTGTAATGTTACAGCATACAACAACATCCTAAACAATTGTGTGCTTCCAACTTTGTGGCAATAGATTGCTGAAGGACCACATACTGGTGTCATGGTCAGGTGTCCACAAACTTCTGACCATATAGTGTCGTTATTAACAGTTCAATGTATAATCGATGTTTTTCAGGATATAGTAAATTAGTATAGTTGGGGGGTGAGCTACACTGTGTGTGGCATCACGCAGACTTCCATATGAGTAAGCTTCCAACATTATCATTGAGGTTCTTTGACTTAGTAGAATCTCAGCAATACCAAAAATTTATGTTTGTGTCTACTAGCAGACATGCGTTTGTGTGTAACATTACATATAACTGCATAATTTCTGCTTCTGCTTCTGTGGTTGTCTTTCCTTTTAATAAAACAGCAATGATAAACACAAACTAACACAATGCATCTCTCTCTCACCTTAATACCAAGTCACATCAAGATACTTAGATGTAAACATAATGCAGTTTCCCAGCTGGACACTAACAGTGGACACTGAATGCAGGTTTAGCTACTACGTGGTAACATGATAAATTAGAAAGTATTTTTCTAAACGACATTATCTTTTCACCTGAACCAGAAAAGAACAATTCAGGCTGGGTCCTGGTTATGAAAGACTCATTATACACTGATCAGACTTAACATTATGACCACTGACAGGTGAAGTGAAAAACACTGATTATCTCTTCATCAAGGCACGTTAGTGGATGGGATATATTAGGCAGCAAGTGAACATTTTGTACTCAAAGTTGATGTGTTAGAAGAAGGATAAACGGGCAAGCATAAAGATTTGAGCGAGTTTGACCAGGGCCAAATTGTGATGGCTAGACAACTGGATGAGAGCATCTCCAAAACTGCTACTCTTGTGGGGTGATCCCAGTCTGCAGTGGTCAGTATCTATCAAAAGTGGTCCAAGGAAGGAACAGCGGTGAACCAGCGACAGGGTCATGGGCGGCCAGGGCACACTGATGCATGTATGGAGCGAAGGCTGGCCCGTTCTGATAGAAAGGTGTCAGAAGACACAGTGCAGTTTGTTGTGTACGGGGCTGCATAGCCACAGACCAGTCAGGGTGCCCTTGCGGACCCCGGTGCACCGCCAAAAGTGCCAACAATGAACAGCTGATCATCAGAACTGGACCACAGAGCTATGGAAGAAGGTGGCCTGGTCTGATGAATCACGTTTTCTTTTACATCACTTGGATGTCTGGGTGCGTGTGCGTCGCTTACCTGGGGAACACATGGCATCAGGGTGTATTGCGGGAAGGAGGCAAGCTGGCGGAAACCTTGGGTCCTGCCATCCATGTGGATATTACTTTGACACATACCACTTAGCTAAGTATTGTTGCAGATCATGTACACCCCTTCATGGAAATGGTATTCCCTGATGGCTGTGGCAATCCAATCCAATTGAGCATCTGTGGGGTGTGCAAACAAGTCCGATCCATGGAGGTCCCATCTCACAACTTACAGGACTTTAGGGATCTGCTGCTAACATCTTGGTGCCAAATACCACAGCACACCTTCAGGGGTCTAGTGGAGTCCATGTCTCGACAGGTCAGGACTGTCTTGGCAACAAAAGCGGGAGCAACACAACATTAGGCAGTTGGTCATAATGTTATGCCTGATCGGTGTATATTCTCATCCATCTGGCTCTCTTTCTCTTTGTCTACCTGTACTCAGAGTTCTTGGGTTTGCAGTGTGTGCTTGGCCTTTTCTTTGCTGCTCATAGCTGATGGCAGGAGCATTAAAGCAGAGAAAAGGTACCAACATGCACTCTGCTTAGTCTTCATTACAACAGCATTACAAGGGAAAAGCACTGTTATAGTCTGCCAATACGCTACTGAGGAAATCATAATCTGTTATCAATCTACTGACACTCTGTCTGGAGGAGATACAAACCATTCAGACGCAGTTGAATTATTCATATTTGTCAGCGGGAATCAAAGTCTTGTATTTACTGTACTATATAACTTGTTTCACCTTCAGTGGCTGGGTGTGTGACAGCATGAGGTATAATGTACTAAGTAAAATATTATGAGAATGAGCAAAATGATTGTACAAAGCCACTAAAGACCGTTTGGGTTCAGGATAAAGGCATATTTCTTTACCTCAGTGTGCAATCCTCTCTTGCTCACACTGACGCAATCGACCAGTGTCTAGACATTCGGTTGCTTAATTATTCCATTGAAGGCTGTGCATCTTTGTTTGTTTTGGATGAAATATTTCAAATAAAATGAAATTTAAATAGCAGTTGATACTTAAATGAAACAGCATTTTTTTTTTGTTCTGCATTGCTGTACTTGTAGCTAATAAATATTGTCTTGACTGTTCTGAGGGACAAGAGATAGCCTGATCAAGAACTGTTTTCTTAAAGCCCCATTACAGTAGCACTTTTACTGTTTTCGCTGGCCTGTGGCACTGGTCACTATACATCCTGATGTAAACACTTGTAAGAGGTGGTCACCCACAGAGAAACACTCCATGATATTTATTTGCTGGTAGACACTACAGTGTATAGAGATATGTATTCGGATGATTTTCACAGCTTAAATATGCCGCAGACAAAATGAAGAAGTCCAAACTGAAAAGCACTTCATAAAGCTAGCTGTACTTGAGCCCTAGATAAAACTGGCTGTGTTGCTCCATTAATGTCTTTGTTTTCCATCTGATTGGGTTTGAATGATTTCTAACTAAATACAAGTTAGAAAGTTAAAAGTTCACTGAAGTGTTACTTGTGCCACTTAAATAAATGCTCATTTTAAACATGACGTGGAAAGCAGCACAAGACATTTATTTAACCGTTTTCTCTGGTTTCTCACTTACAGTGACCACTAAACTACTGTATATATTTTCTAGTCCTAATTTTCTGTGATCACTTATTTGTGCTGGATAGATATGTGTCTGTGGCTCATAAATCAGTCTCTATTGACTTTAGAAGGGTCAGCTAAAATGATGGAAAGAAAACACATTGATTTCTAATATTGATCATGGTAGCCCTTCAACGTTGGGTCATAAATAACAATTTCTCCTCCGACATTATTGAAATAGTCGCTCTCGTAAGTCCTGCCCCTTCTTGACTGTAAGCTTAGGGTGTTTTTGCACTGAGGAATCTGAGCGCTGCTAATGCTGAACTTTATAGGACTTGTATAGAAGATTTATGCTGTCAGCACAAAAATAATGCATCTGGTGGACATAGACCCTTTAAATTACCATACTAAGAAATACTACAGTTTATGATTATGTTTTTACATTTTCAGGAAATCCATGGAATCAAAAACTGCTCTTTAATCTTCTCCTGTAGGTCCCAGCAGGAAAAAAGACCATCATTTATGCAAAATGGGCAGGGAGTGTGACACACACACAAAAAATCTTGAGTATATTATATACTATATGCAGACGGTTATTTTTTCCCCCGACTGTGTAAAGTTATTTGTTTTTTTTTGTTTGTTTGTTTTGGGGGTTTTTCCTGAGCCAGCCTGTGATACTTGTTGAGTATAGACTTCAGGTGCTTGATTTGTCAAATACAGGACCAGAGTTTTTGCTGTTCTAATTGGGAAACTTTGAAAGTTGGAAGGCCATCAAATAGGTGGCTGAACTGTGAAAAGTGAAAGGCTTTTCATTCTGATTCTCACACACACTCTTGAATAAGAACGTATTTAAAGAACATCTGATTTGTAGTCTGATTCGGGGTTAGGCATATAATCCGTAGCTATGGTGTATGGATATTGTGTTAGAGTGGACATACTGGTGAAACATGGCAACTGGCAGTAAATTAAAGAAAGGAACATCTGCTAGTGACCAGCATAGAATATTCTGAGGGATGGATGGTGAAAAATCTGACCAGGAGTAGAGGGTGAGTGAATGTGACAGACATGTGGAGTGGGGGAGAGAGAGAGAGAGAGAGAGAGAGAGAGAGAGAGAGAGAGAGGGGGATCGGGCTCTTTGATGGACCGCAGGGTCACCCCTATCCACTACAGCCCCATCTCTCTTGTATGCTCATTCACTATGTGATGTATGGCTGTCTTTGATCTTCCTGTGTTAGGATGTTAAGTTGCACTGAACAGGTCAATGCTGTTTCATTCAGCGCTACTGTAATTCAATAGGATTTACGCTTTAGTTACACGCAGTGTTAGCCATACCTTTTTTTTTTAATCCACCTTAAACTGAAATGCATAGTAGAGGGAAGTACAAAGAGCCTGCGTGAAATTGATTTTGAAGGAAAACCTTCATACCTCATGAAAGCTAACCTCGCAGTTTGTTAAGGTCGAATGACGCCTCGTAATATAAACACGCACGGATTGGGTAACTGAAGGCAGCAGTGAACTTCCTGCTCGGTGAACTTGCGTGAACTTGCAGATATGATCCGGCTCACAGCTTAGATCAGTTCAATAACAGGCCAAAAGAGAAGTAATTAGCTCAGCGGAAACATCAAAGCAGAACCTTTAATGCTGCAAGAGCGCTTCATTAACTACGAGACGCCACTGGAGCAGTGATGTGGCCATGGCGACGCTACACAACTGTTGTCAGTGGAAACAGAAACCACTCTGCTGGTGGTTGTCGCCTCCCATGTGTCTCGAGTTATCCAAACGATATTAAAAGATGCTATATAAAATGCAGTACAATCTGTAATTCTTAACTAATGCAAAGAATAGAAAGGAAAGATTTAGTGTGTGTGTGTGTGGGGGTCTAATTAAAGACAGTCATGAGCGCTACATAAGAGCTCTGATCTTCAGGGCCAGATTTTCACCTTGTATAAATTTCAACTCTCATCATCTGGATTCTGTACGCATTGTAATTTGATCTCATTTATGCTCAGCCTCACATCACATTTGTCATAGTAACAATATTTGCATTGTAACTGTTAACATATCTCTAAAGCTATTACGGATAAACATGCACACGCGTTTCAAAGACACATAATGATTATTTCTTTGCGATAAGTGTTCCCGAGCTAGATTGGATGCTTTGCTTTTTTTATAGATGCTACTTTACATGTAATTTAAGAGCTTTTGTGCAGTGATGTCCTGTACCACATCAAAGTCACACACAAAAATCATATTCATGTGTATTCCACAGGAGCAAGAAAATGCAACAACTAATAATGCCCTCAAGAAAGTTTTATGGTGCGGCTGGCAGACGCATGTGTTGATCAGACAGAGTATTTGCTGTTTTACAGACACTTTTGGCTAGATTTCCATTTCCCCATATCGACCTGTGTCTGAGTGTACAATCTCAATAGCAGGTAACTACCATTAGCCTCAGGTTCCACACAACACTGCCTCGTGTGAGTGATTCTGTACTACCCACTGGGCGAGATGTCAAATGTTTTCGAAGCTGGTTCAGTTACATGAGCAATCTAGAGAAAAATCTGAATGTGTAAATTGAAATGCATGACACTGCTATATTGTTCAAGGCTCGTCATGAAATTCATCAAATTCGTGGAATGTCATTTCAAATATTTAAGGACCCCTCAGGATTAGGGCTGGGTATCGTTTGAATTTTAGCAATGGCTGATTCTGCTTATCGATTGTTTCAATTCAAATGGTTAAAAAGAAGTCAGAGGTCAAATGTTTAAGATAACAAAAATGTCTTTATTTCTTTAAGCCTTAACTGAACGTTCACAAAGTTAATATGGTAGTGGCTCACCAGCGCGTATCTAAAAGATAAAACATGTTGGTGTGTTGTCGCATGAGCTGGTCACGTAGACAGGACCTAACATATAGACGTTTAGGTCCTTGCACATACAGTATGTAGTCTTTGTTTGCAATAATTGTGTTGAGTAACCTATAAGCAGAACTGAAATTAAAATTTTTTTAACAGGTACCCAGTACATGACATTTTGGTTTCAGTTCTAATTTGGAACCAAGTATCGGTTCCCAACCCAACTCAGGATGAGGTGGCTCAGTTGAAATGTATGTTGTGTTCATTTGTACTACCATTCAATCATGAGAACCAATACTGCATGTTAAAACAGTGAGGAGGAGAAAAAAAAACCCAAAACATTTGCGATATAACCCAAATCTTTTGTGTTATAACCCAAAACTTTTGCAATATAACCCAAAACGTTTGTGATATGAACCAAATCTTTTGCGTTTTGGGTTATATCGCAAAAGTTTTGAGTTATATTGCAAAAGTTTTGGGTTATAACGCAAAAAATGACTTGTTTTTTATCGTCTGCCATTTTTTTTTCTCCGCCTTTGTCCCCTTAGGGGCTCCATACAGAAAGACTAGAAGCTGAATGTTGTTTTGGCTCCGAAGTGTTCTTGTGTCAGTTTCAATTCACATTCAGTGTTATGTCTGCGAATGAAGTGCTATGGAGTGACTAAGCATATCTGCATCTGTATCAGAGGCCACGGGTGCCCAAAACACACATTTTATTCAAAGCATGTCATTCAGCAGCCCTTTACAGCTTTTCAAAGAATGTAACAACAGGCACACAGCATCTGTGAGCTCAGCGTGTACATGTGTGTGCATCCATAAAACCGACCTCGTGTCTCTGTCCTCACACACTAAATTATTCAGCAGGACACGCGCCACGTAGTGCACACAGAGTCCCTATGACAACCACCCTCCCACATGCACAGCCACACTGTACTTTTGGGCAAATGTCAAGAAATGCCACGGCCCTTGTTGTGACTTTAACGCTAGCCTCACATTACCCAGCTTCAAAGGGTGAAATGCGAATTCCAGTCATCTTAGAACGTTTCCTCATTAGAACTCGACTCAAAGGTTTATGGCTGACGGAGCATGCACGTTAAAAATCAGATACATTTGTCTGTCAAACGCTTTTTAAACACCACATGTAAAGTGTGGCACACAGCTGCATGCAAACTGTAGCGCAGGGTGACATTTCCCCGAGCTTTCAGTGTCATGCCATGAAAACTACTTGTCCTGAGTGCCGAGTGCGTCATGTCCCCATGTGCTTCTGTTCATCGCCACTGGAGTTTCCAGCAGCATTCAAGTTTGAATGGCAGCAAACAATATTTCAGTGTCTCTCAGCAGCTTTCCACTGAGCTAACAGCTAACAAAGAGAGAGAGAGAGAGAGAGAGAGAGAGAGAGAGAGAGAGAGAGAGAGAGAGAGAGAGAGAGAGAGAGAGAG
>JAOVYU010000056.1:20949283-20959791 GCA_025674565.1 Synodontis membranacea | reverse complement strand
AGAGAGAGAGAGAGAGAGAGAGAGAGAGAGAGAGAGAGAGAGAGTGTAGGATTTTCATTTATCCTCATCAATTTGATAATTTGTTAATCAAGTGAATTACTAAATTGTTTCCATGTGTGGCTCATTCCTTGGACCAAAGTATGCTTTATGTATGTGGTTGTGGTAGGATCGAGGTAATTCCTTTCGACCTTGTTTAACATCCAGAGCAGTGATCAGACCGTTTTCTGTTTCAGGGTCAGAGAATTCTCTGAACAAAGCCTCATGTAATAGCTTGACTTCGGCTTTGACCTTATCAGGTTGCTGACCAAGGAAACTGCAAACTTTTTGGCTTGACGTTCCCCTAATCAGGTACAATCGGTCTTGGACGGTTGCCCGGTCAAGTCTTTGTAAGTGAAAGTCTATGTCCCATTGGTAGGCATGGACGTCATATCCGGTGTCATTGTAGGTGTCGATTTTCCGTTTGTGATTTATGAGGTCAGGAGTGATTTGGAAACTTTTGTATTTTGGATAAAATTCCAGATCTCTCAAATGGTCCAAGATTGAAAACCTGCTCTGTTAAATCTGAGTTAGTCACTTTGAGAGCTTTAATTTCATTCCCGACAAAGGCACTTGCATCTGTAGGTATTATCAACTTAGTGCTTATTCGTAGGCATCTGATTGTTTAATTGATATTATCTGCGACACATTCACAAGAAACAGTAACAAACATCACGAGGCAGGGGTCATAGAAGCATAAATTCGGTCCACCAAAATACAATTTAACAGATTTTACAAATGTGAGGATGAGTGGTTTCTTTGTCTCAGAATGGGTCTCATGCTCAAGCTTTTATGACCCCTCCCTGTGCTGGTTTTATATATGATTATTGTATATAACTCCAATGGCATGCATTTCTTGGTGAAGTGAACATCAGGCCAATGGTGGCACTTTGCCATTCAAATAAGACTAAACAAGACCAGGTTACAGATAACAATTTGAGAGTTATATCTCTTTATGACTAGGTTACAATGAATGCCTCAAAAATAACAGCTCTTTCCAACCGTTCACACATATTCCTCTTAGTCTGAAGATATATAGAGAATTGTAATTGCATTGTTTGGTGCCAGTCAACACTCTTAACTCTTTCTTTTACACAAAAGGCACTGTCCGTTTTTCACAGGAAAAAGGTGTGTGTGCCGGTATGTGTTAGAGGAAAGTGAGTTCGTGTTGTGCATGTGTGTGTGTGGTAAGAGGTGTGTGTGTGCGTGTAAGGGGAAGTGAGTCCTTGTTGCGCATGTGTGTGTGGTAAGAGGTGCGGGTGTGTAGGTGTGCACGTGTGTGTGGTTGTGTGTAAGAACCTTGAGTCCTTGTGTGTATGTATGTGTGTGGTTGTTTCACGAGTTCGTGGTTTATGAGGTTCATGCACTCTATGGTCCTTCCTGGAGTTAATCTGCATCTAACCTGAGGTTACTGACGCAGAATTTCTTGGGACCATATGGGCTATGGCGCCGAAGTGATGGTCTCCTCCGTCGTAAACCGTCCTTAGAAAAATAGCATCACCCTGGTATGCGTAACAATGAGGGTCTTGAGAATGTCTGTTGGGTTATTAGGGTGTGATTCACCCTTTTGGCTCTGTTTGATTCCTAATATATATTTCTAATTATTATATTTTCAAAGATATCCTATACTCATTTTTGAGCATGTTAAAAAAAAAAATTACAGCTTTTATTTATGGCCCTTTAAAGTGTCACAGAGACACCGACGCGGCCTTGGGATAATTTTAGCTTTACAGCCCTGATTTAGAGCTTTATACAGAATGATCAAAACTTCATAGTTGATAAGAAACTTAACGAGCAGCAAGTTTTTGCATTCTTATTCACATACTATCATAATGTGTAGATAGTCAAATAAGCAAGGCACTACCTCTAGTTTCCGGGATATTTTATTCCATTTGCGGGCATCCGGGAGCCGCTATCAACATGCGGGAGACTCCCGGAACTTCCGGGAGACTTGGGATGTCTGCCTAACACTGAGTCACAACTAACTAAGTAGATAATGAATATGCCAAAAAGGAGTGCAAGACACCTGTGAGATTTAATTTGTTTGTGATAGCTTAAAGAGGTCGTCATGAATCACATATCAGTCATATAAGCTTTTCTTATCTTTTATACAGAACAATATATTGTACTCACAATATACACCATTGTATTGTATTATTTTCCAAATAATAGCTACTGTAAAATAAGAAGAAAAGAGAGATCATATTAGTTCCTACCTAAACGTCCCGATTTACAAATTAAACATAATTCATGAAAAACAGCACTTTGCAAAATAATCATGACTTAAAACCCAACACTCATGAAACACAATTTTAAAAATCTACACCAGAGTCAGAGTGAGTTAATTAATCTTTTTTTTTTTTTCCTGGGACTTTCCCAGCCATGTCGAATTCGTTCCAGTCTCTTGTTGAAACAGGGCATGGCCAACACAGCCCTGAGCAGTAACACCACACCTGGGAGGAAGGAGGCCAGTATAAATGAAGGCGGTGTGTACCACACATAGTGCTTCAGCTCCACCCACTTCCTCCAGCCATAAACCAGAGCATGAGCCATGCACAAAAACAAAGCTGCATGTCCCAGTGTTCTCTACAGAAACAGGAAGAAAGTCTATGCAAAATCAAGCAAGTATCAGTGACAAATTGTAGAATAATGTGCAGAGTAAGTCTCTATAACATCTAACATAGCTGAATCCATACGCAGATTATCTGGGCTCTCTGTTTTGCACCTACCTGGACACACTGGAACTCCCTCCAGTTCAGTGTGTTCATAACCGATGGCAGGGAGGAGATGGCCACCAAGGCCAGAATGCCCAATCCTAGGATTCCCAATGAAATGTAGATCTCCATCCTCCAGACATCATCCTCTACCCAGGAGTTCTCCTTCTTCTGTTGTACCTATCACATAAACTACACTTGGGTCATAGAGAACAGACGTCATATGCCAGATAAAAGTTATGAAACTTATTACAAAGTTCAGACCAAAATGATTTAAATTCTTTATATAGATTAAATCATAAATCACATATTTATTTCTCACATTGGAGCCAGCTTGCTAGAAAAAAAAACATTTTAGAAGAATTATTCAAATCGTGGAAAATGTAAATAATTCGCCTAAAATGTTTTTTAATCTAGCAAGCTGGCTCCAATGTGAGAAATAAATATGTGATTTATGATTTACTACTGCTACTACTTATAATAATAAATGCTGAATAATAAGCTAAGAACCGAAGCACTTTATCAGTGAATTGTGTGTTAACTCTTAATTGTAATTCACATATTACATTGTGCTGTCTTTTGAAAGCAAATAAGCAGAATAGCCAGATCACCACATAAGCCATGTCTGAAAGATCTCAATCAGCCACTATCGCGTTGTTATATTTGATTAGTGTTTAAATCTATGAATTCAAAAAAAGAAAACTCTGTTAATGAACTCTGGATTAATTTCAGTACATCCTAATAAGTAAGTGGCATAGGTTATTGGCTGTACATTTTTCAGTCTCAGTGCTGCCATTGTTTATTACTTTTAAACATTTGAGACACATCTGAAACACTCCTAAATACACTTTAATTTAAGGGTATTGGTAAGGGTAGAATTTTAGTACATTGCTCCCATTCTTAGTCTTAATTAAAGAAAATTTCCTGTTTTTCAAGGTCTTTTTTTCCTGGCAAATAAGACAGAAATTTTTCTTTGAGTGGCTCTATATACAGTACACTATAACTGGTCTCACATGTGAAATGCAGGAGGGTAATATAATGTGCCTGATTCAGTGACTAATAACAATGTTCTTTTCATAGAAAAAGGGTTTAAACTTAATGCATTCCTCACCTGCTGGTAGGCCCAGTTGAGGAGTTTGTACCTGTAAGAGCGTCTCATTGGGTAGCTCAGGCTGTATATTGCATGTAGGCAGGCCAGAAGGAAGGCCAACAAACCCAACTGTTTCCTCACACCCATCCAGTTTTCCAACCAAACCGGGAAAGAGCTGAATTTAGTGCCTGATAAACAAGAGTAAAAGTATTTACCTCATGCCAACTAGTTTGCTTGGAAGGTGTATAAGTAAAGCCATTCAGCTGTGGTGGTTCATTCACAAAAGGTTTGCGTTAGAGTAACACACAGTAAACAAAACACCTTACTGCCACATTCACTGGTCTGATTCAACAGCTCACTGGCAAAAGAGGGCAGCCATTTCATTTCAACCACAGTGGCATACATCAAGAATCACCTAAATAGTTAGATCTCACACTATCAATTCGGTTTTCTCACAAAAAGGGAAGACAAAGTCACATTATACATGCATGTCAAAGAAGTTCAGAGCACACAGAGGCAAGGTCCATGAGAAAACAGTGGGTGGATTGACTAACATCAGACTGAAGCCAGTGCAAATAAAAACTCTTATGACTAGTGTTTCTGTTTGAAGCTGCAAAATAGGAATGCCTATGGGAAAAACTAAACAATATTTCTCCAAAGCACAGTAATCTTATTCTTTATTGACTATTTTTTAGAAAGAGCTGAGGTACTTCAAACATTTCTACTGATAACATGGCAGTGCCAGTACTGGATTAGGAAAAGATTTTTTCAGAACTATATTGTTACTGGCTAACTTCATAATTAGATGTGGATGTGTACTGCTTAATTACTATTACTGCTGCAGTATTAATAACGTTGTTAAAATATTTCACCATGCACCATGCACCAAGCTTTGTTTCTGCATTAGAAGTCTAGTTTATATTCAGTTATAGTTCTTTAGTTTATATTTAGTTGCAACCTAAAAAGATCCAGATCAGGTACTGGCTCTGGAACCAGTACTTCACTTATTCACAGGAATACAAAGTCATAGGATCAGGGTGGTATTAACACAAGCCAAGGACCAGGAATGGTTCTGAGTCCAGAATCAATTTAAATCATGGTCACTGGCAGATAATGGCAGACATCATATCATGGCCTGAATGGCAATTTGTGTTTGTGTCATGACTATGACAAGGACCCAAAATAAGGATCCAAAAGACTATACTGTCTTGTTTCATTTGTTAACCGGTACAAAAACAATAATGTCACATGGAGAACATTTCTGTTGGAGTCACCTAAAGAGGGTGTCAGTGTCAACATAGAAGTAGTGAAGACCTACAATTCACTGTAGGTTTACTTAGATATCTATCAATGCTGATGTCATGTACAAGAAATCATCCCTTGATGGTTTATTTACGATAATTGGCAAAAGGAAACTCTCTTTATTGTTAGAGGTTTTATCTTCTTCTGTCTTACTTGGCTCTTACCAGCATTGGCCCTTCATTATTGACTATTATTAACAGTTCATTGAGGCAGGGTTGTGTCCCCTCTTATTTTAAACATGCAGAGGTAATTCCTTTATTGGAAAATACTGGTAATAATAATCTGGATGCCAGTTGTGCTTGTACTTGTTGGCTTATTTCAAAGTTGCCATATGTTAGGAAACTATTAGAAAAAAGTTCTTTACTATCTTCACTATACAAGCTACACATCATTGACCCTTTGTAATCTGGTTTTAAAATGCATCATTCTACTGAGACTCCTCTTTTGAAGGTCTATAATGATCTTCTCATGGTTTCTGATGCAGGGAAATGTTCTGTATTGGTCTTACTCAATCTTAGTGTAGCATTAGACACAGTTGATCACAATATCTTACTTAATAGTGATAAGCATTCAGCTGGTATCTCTGGCTCTGCTTTAAATGTATTTTCTTCCTCCTAAATTGAAAGGACTTTCTCTGTTAATGCATTCATGTTTTCTCCTATTATTGCTTCTGTGTCTTGTGTGGTCCCTCAAGGTTCAATCCTGGTCCTTTATTATTTTCATGTTATATTCTTCTGTTGGCAGGTACAGTATAATTCAATCTTTCAATGATATTTAATATCATTTTTATGCTGATGATATCCAGTTGTCCATTTTCATTGACTGTCTATTTCATCTCTAGCAAGACTGATTACTGATTACATGATTACAGCTCCTCCTGATCAATATCAAAGTCTAGTACTCAAAATCCTGGGGTAATATTTGACTCCTCTTTGGGTTTTGACTCTCATGTTAAATCAGTTTCACATTCCTTTTTTTTGTCTTAGGGACATTTTCAAATTGCAACCTTTAGTTTCCACGGTTGCTTTGGAAAAAAAAAATGTTCATGCATTTGTGTCGTTGTGCTTAGACTACTGTAACGCTTTGTTTACCAGGTTACGTAAATCATCTCTTGTGTATTTACAAACCACAAAAAATGCTGCAGCATGTTACTACCACGTTCCAAGAAGAAGACTCATATTTCCCCTATTTAATACTCATTACACTGGCTCCCAGTTGATTTTAGGATTCGTTTTAAAATTCTTGCACTGACGTACAGAGCGCTTAATGGTCAAGCCCCAGATTATTTGTCTGGTCTTCTTTCTAAATATACTGCTGCTCGCTCTCTTCTGTCCAAGTCACAAAATTTGCTTGATGTTCCACCCACGAGATTAAAGACTAAGCGGGCAGAGCTGTTCATTCTGTGGCTCCGAGACTGTGGAATAACCTTCCTCTACAAATACTTTCACCTGAATCTGTGGACTCTTTTAAATGACAGTTAAAACTTCTTTGTTTAATCAGGCCTTTACTTAGTTTCTTTTCCATCCTGGCAGTCTAATTTTTTGTGCTATGTTTATTCATTTGTATTACTGTGTGTTTTGTTGTTGTTTATTTTGCTGTACAGCACTTTGTGGCTGTTGTCTGTGAAAAGGCACATTATAAATAAATAATACTTACTGACTTACTTACAGAAAGCCTTTATTACTTGAGAAGACTGAGAGCCTCCAGTGTGCGCTGTTGCATCAGCATATGTTATAAACAAACTCAGTAGACTGATTAAAAAAGTGTTGGTCTGTCTTAAGAGTAAAATTGGGTTCTCTGGAGGCTAATGCAAAACAAAGGACACTCTATAAAATTATTTTTCTTTTGTCTTATTCTCCTTGTTACTAATGGCAATGAGTTTTCAATATGTAGTTGAAAAACTGTATGTGTGTTTTTAACTTCAACACAGTAAATAATAATGGAGATTATTTCCAGATGCTCATTTGCTCACCTCTGTGTAGTTGCAATATAGCAGCCAGCCCTCCAGGCAGATAGACAAGTGCCAGCAGGGTGATTGATGTCCAGGGTAGAACTTTATTCAACACCAGGACGGGAATCTTGTAAAAGTCATTTTTACCCTGAGACACATAAGGCTGCAGCACATCCCGGAGGAATGTATACACAAACATCACAGCTATAAAACCAGCCATGAGCTTAAGAGGGAGGTGCCACTTGGGGAAAAGGGGCATCGCTTGTAGGCGAATGCTGACACTGAATTCAAATTCCTCTAGTGCGTATGCAGACAGCAAGGGGTGAGAATTCATGCATGACAACATCTCGTCTGCCTCCATCTCTCCCTCCTTCGGCTCCTGGGAGAAAGCATTACATATAATCAGTGTCTTGCGATCCCATGATGATATGGTGCTGTACCAAATAAATACTAATTACTGGCAATATTCAGTGAAAAAACTGCTGTTCTGTGCCGATGTCAAATACTGAGCACCATTCGTTTTCAACTTCATAGTAACAATTAAATATTTAAAAATGCTTCCCAGTCTAAAATGATTCTCTGTGCATCAGTACTAAAGATTACAATACAACACCTAAAATCTGAGCAAGACTTCCATCCATCCACTATCTATAACACTCAATATCCATTATGGGTTGCAGGGAAGCTGGATCTAATCCCAGCTGACTTCGGCCGAGAGGCATGGTACACCCTGGACAGATCACCAATCACAGGGCTAACACAAAGGCAAACAACGATTCACATTCAACACCTATGGGGCAATTTAGTTGACCTAATCTGTACATCTGTTGGCTGTCGGAGGAAACCAGAGCACGCGAAGGAAAGTGCTAACCACTGCCCCACCTTGCTGCCTCTGAGTAAGAGTTAGAAAGCATAAATACTTATCAATTCTGAAATACAGGGATATCTAAACATGAAATTTCTCCAGAGTTTTGTAAACTTCTTTTCACAAAATAAAAAAAAACAACAACACAGAACTAATTTAATACGCCAATGACATTTCTGTAAAAGTCACTTTCTTACTCTTTTTAAACAATGTAACATATCAGCTAACGTACACAAGCATGCCAAACAGGATCAGGTTTTAATACATGTACGTGTCATATTTCATTTATACAACCGTCATATGGGTCAATCACCCCATGTTGCAGTATACCGTGCCTTTTGAGTGAGCTGTAGTCGTGGTTCCTCTCCAGGTGGCTGAAGGCTTTCATCATGGCAGGTTGTTACCACTTCCAAATCTCGAGGACATCTCTCCATAACAGAGGACACGGTAGGAAACCCTACAAAAAGTACCCACAGTGCACTGTTACGCAGGGCCTTTATGGACAAACTACACAAAGTGCATTAGTGCTTTACTGCAATTCGTTCCCATGCCAAGAATGAACCCTTCAAGCATGGGGGCACAAAGACAAAGTCTGGCATTCACGTGACTGCTCTGTAATAACCAAGGCATTAATCCTTGGAGCTGAGGAGACTTTCACAGCTAGTGCTGTTAAGGGGGCTTAACATTCGGAATCTTTATTAAGCATTCCGACTTATTCATCTTGACTTAGTATTCAAGTGAATTACTTAACTTTATTCGTCAAACTGTACAGGATTTGTACTGCTACTTGTAACACTATACATAATCACATATGCAGCACGTGACTCTCTTAGAATTTGTGAACTGTCTGTCTGTCTGTCCCTGTCAAATAAGTTAATACTGTTCTACAACTTCAAATGTTATGGAGATGGCACTGAAGGTGAACAATGCCAAAGACATGATTCAACACACATAGGCAGCAAAAATACTCTTTAGTGGGTCATACAGTCAAAAAGAGAGAGAGAGGCATACCTCACACACAACCTTCACACTTCAGAACCAGTCCACAACAGAGCCCGTGTAGCTGTTTACCGTGTGTGTCCTGCATTAAATACAAAAGTAGCTAAAAAAGAAAATGTGTAAATATGACAACAAAAGGTAAACTCTCTCTCTCTCTCTCTCTCTCTCACACTTCTGACACAGAGCGTGTCTTTTTTACCACAGAGACGGAGACTCATTCATGTTTACTCCGCCTCTTTTACTTGTCCACCAATCATCGCTTGCATACGTCATACGTCGCGGCCATTATAAAACACTGCCATGTGGACTGGCAAGGTCACGCAATTCATTCGGAAAGATTTGGTTGTGTGTGTTTCAGTTTTCAGTATATTTAAGTTGTATGCGTCTCTGTACGGTAGCCCAGAAGGGCAAGGTACTAAAAAAAAAAAAAGAAAGAAAAGAAAAGAAAAAAAAGAAGAAGAAGAAGAAGAAGAAGAAGAAGAAGAAGAAAAAAAGAAGTCAACTTTAAAAATAAGGAAGTCAGTTTTAAATAAAACAAGTCAACTTTTAAAAAAATAAGAAAGTCAGTTTTAAATAAAACAAGTCAACTTTTAAAAAAATAAGAAAGTCAGTTTTAAATAAAACAAGTCAACTTTAAAAATAAGGAAGTCAATTTTAAATAAAAACTGCCAACAAAGAAAAGAGAGCTCTATTTCTGGAGAATGTTGCAAGCTTTTTATTTAATATTGACTTTGTTCTTTATAAAGTTGACTTCTTTTATTTAAAATTGACATTTTTTTTATTGAAAGTTGACTTTATTATTTTAAAAGTTTTTTTTTTTTTTTTTAATACCTTGCCCTTCTGGGCCACCGTAGTCTCTGTGATTACATACTAATTAATTTCCTTTTTTTTTTTTTTTTTTTTTTGTTAAAGCTTAATATTGTAGATGGCTGAAAGAAAGACAACCCTGTAATAAAAATATAAAGAAACTGTATGCTTGTAATCTATATCACACAAATAAGAACAATGTTTGCTATAGATATGTTATTCATTTTTTATTTTATTTGATTTTTTTTTGGTAATTTTACATCCTATATATTACGTTCATTACCAAAACTTCTTGTAACTCTTCCCATATACTGCATTTTATAAATATACACCCAAGAAGCGCTTTATTAGGAACACCTGGACTCTTACTCATGCAATTAGAAATCATGTGGCAGCAGTACGGTACATAAAGTCATGCAGATACAGACTGGCAGCTTCGGGTAATGTTCACATTAACCATGAAAATGGAGGGGGGGGGGGGTGATGTATGAGTTTGTACGTGGCATGAGTGTTGGTGCCAGACAAAGTGGTGTAACTGCTGATCTCCTGGGATTTTCACACAACAGTATCTGGAGTTTACTCAGAATGGTGTAATAAAAAAAAAAAAATCCAGTGAGCTGCAGTTCTGCAGACAGCCTTGTTTATGAGAAAGGTCCAGAGCGAAAGCTGGATGGAAAATGGGCAGCTCTTAAGATTTTATCACACAGGTTATTAAATATAGCTGCCTTTTTTTTCCCTACATCT
>JAOVYU010000056.1:20893313-20911415 GCA_025674565.1 Synodontis membranacea | reverse complement strand
AAACAAAGTGTGTGTGTGTGTGTGTGTGTGTGTGTGTGTGTGTGTGTGTGTGTGTGTGTGTGTGTGTGTGTGTGTGTAGCTTTATCCATTTTCTCAGAATGAGGTGACCAGAATCAGAATTCCCATCTTACAACCTATGAAATGTGGATTTTTGTGTAGGTGGAAGTTCATAAGAACAATACTATAGTCTGCATTAAGCATTAAGGAACTAAAGAAAGTCAATAACTGGTATGATGACCATTTGCTCTTTCTTTCTTTCTTTCTTTCTTAAATAGTAGTCCAAGGTTCAATTTGTGCAGTTTTATAAGGAAATGTGCTGGTAAGTTTTCCTGAGCATCTTGCTACAGGAGACTTTGACTCTCACACTTTGCAGCAAAACCCAGGAGATTTCATTATGTTTTTTGCTATGCAATTATGTGTTATGCAATAAGTTGTTTTCTTTACGGACATACAAGCATTTTTCAAAATAGATTTTATGGAAAAGCAATGCTTGGAAATTTAAAATGTTTTTTATACATACTCAGTTATGCAGAATATATGTATAAAATTAACATCTACAACAAAATGTGTCCTAAAAAAAAGCCTTTGTACAGTAATGTGCACACACGCACACACACACACACACACACACACACACACACACACACACACCTTCTAATTCAATTTATTTTCTTTATTTTCTTTTATTATTTTTTTTACTTAAAGGACACTTTATGTCTTAAAGAAATGTTGGACTGTCATTTCTCTTAGTTGTGGCTATTTACTGTATACCAACACTACCTGAACACAACACAATGCTCTCAAACACATCAAGAAGGCACGAGATTCCACTAATGGACTTTTGACAAGACACAACTGTTAACTGAAAAGCATTCCAGGTGACTACCTCATGAAGCTGGTTAAGATAATACCAATAGTGTGCAAAGCTTCCATCAAGGTAAACACTGGATACTTTGAAGAATCTAAAACATGAAACATATTTAGTTTCTTTTTAACACTTTTCTGCCTACCACATAATATATGCTCCATATGTGTTATTTCATAGCTTTGATGTCTTCAGTATTGTTCAATGATGTAGAAAATAGCTAGAATAAAGAAAAACCTTTGAATGAGTCGGAGTGTCATTATAAACCTTTGACTGTGTATACGTTCACCTTTACGGCCTTTATGGTTCAGTGTCTTCAAATCACAGAATTGACAGAGAGAAGCTTATATTTCCAAGGTCGGAAATGATCGACTCGGTAAATACCTGACAAGAATAACAAAAATTAGAAGAATTAATATATCAGATCATACTTCCATTTAATGGAAAATAATGTATGTAAACGATGTACAGATGAAGTGTATTGTGTTTACAGATGAAGTGTACTGTGAGTGGTAAAAAAAAAAAAAAAAACACCTAAAAAACGTCCCAAACCCTCATGTCATATGAGGTGTAAACGCGATTACTCTAGTGCAACAATCCCAAAACAATGACACACTCATGTGCTTTCCAGCCATTTGTATATTTAGAGGGAAAAAAAATAAATCACTACAATATGTACATAGAAAATAATTAGCAATATCAGTAGTTGTGTTTTCCGGATTCTCTTAGATAGATACACATTTACATATCAATACAGTTTTCTGCATAGTGCTCTCGACATCACAAAGCACAAAGTCTTCCTCTGTTCAAAAGGTCTGTGTGAAAACAGAAATTATCTTCTAACAAACCTTCATCTCACTGGACGATCCAGGATCCAAGACAAACACTGAATTTAGCTGATATAGGATATAAAATTCAAACTAGCGATACTGAAGTCATAGACGACTGCTGTGAGGAATACATTGAAAGTCATGCTGTACTGTAGTTAGCCTCCCATAAACACCTGTTTGACTGGCCAGATCACTGCATCACCTACATCCAACGATCACTCAGTGTCAGGGCATCATCAGCAGAATTTATCAGCATGTTATAAAGATCAGGTGTTACATAGCAGGTATGGTATGTATCAGACAGCTACAAGCAAGCAATTGCAAGTACCACATTGCACCAGGAGTATTATGATATGGCACTGGACCCTTAACCATAATACTGCAGCTAATGTACGACAGGGACACAGTTCGATTATTTACCCACACAATGCTTTTAATATAGAGCAGTTCATTGATCTTTCTCACGGGACATATCCTACAGCAGGAACTTGTGTGGGTTATTCAACTTTTAGTAAAGATTTTGTTTTATGTCATTCATTCCATTTGGGAGGCAACTGCTTAGGCAGCGTTTGCGCTCATCCATGATAAAGACTGTCCCATTTGGAAGGCAGCATAAACAGGTACAAACCTATTGGCTGTATTTAAAGGCAGCAGCAGAGTTTCATTTTAAGCAATTTCAATAATGATTTTTTTTTCTTTAATTTTTTTTTTCCATGAAAGCTTATGATATATAGCAAATGCAATTGACTAAAACCACTCCCTTAACCGTAACTGACCAATCATAGCTTCACTACTTTAACCAGGCACAGACATTCATGACTGACTTTCATGAGTCAATTTTTTTGTTGTGCATGCAGTGCTTGTAAACAGATTAGAGAGAGAGAGAGAGAGAGAGAGAGAGAGAGAGAGAGAGAGAGAGAGAGAGAGATCTAAGCAAACAGAGAGAGAGATGTACAGTCATAATTAAACGTTATGTAGGACTGCATCATGAGTTAAGGTAGAGTCATGTGGTTTACTAGAGATTATTGAAGGATGGAGGATTCAGCTAAGCTCCTCTACTGACTACCCTTGTAATTCCAGCTACGGTTTTCTTAAATGATTTAATGACCAGCTTGCCATAGCTTAACAAGTCATTTCCTTGATTAGATTTACATAGCTATGGCAATTGGCCTTGTGCTTGCTAGCTAACATTAGTAAGACAGCTAACTATAGGCAGCAGGTTAAACAAGGCACAATGGGCCCTTTCACACTTAGAAGAAGATGAAGCCTTTATTTGCCACATGCACATTACAGTAGAGAGAAGTGACAGCCATGATACGGTACCTCTGGAGCAGACAGGGTTAAAGGTCTTGCTCAAGGGTCCAACGGTGACAGCTTAGCGATGCTAGGGTCTGACTCCTGAGAGCCCTAACCATTGTGCCAGCAAGCCATACGTTTCTGTTTCGAATCTGGACGTAAGTTAAAGCAGGGTAAACAGTACAGCAGGCTTACTGAGGTAAAACGCTATAGTGTAAAAAGTGCTATTACAATGTATAGTTTTTACTTAATCAGCAAAAAAATAAATAAATAAAAAAAATCCAGATTCAACATTCCATGGCTTTCTGGAAGATGACCAGAGAGCGAAAGAGAAAGTCTGCATCCATAGACATTTTTCCTTATACGAATTGTAACATTTTTCTTTTTTATTTCAGATCCAAGATGGCTTCAAACTAACAACAGAAGATTGAATTCAGTGTATACACAAGTTTTTCGTAGTCCAAGGCCATCAGTTTCAGCATTTGTTGTATTTAAAATAAATGATTGATTATGGATCCATACTTTTGGGACACCCTGTATATATACAGTACAATGTGTGATCTAGATAAGTACTGTATATAAAGATTGGGTGATGAATACTGAAAATAAATATGATTAGAAAATAGAGTGCAACATAAAGAAATATGCAAAGAAATACGTGTAAAGGAATGTGCAAAAGGAGACGTGCAAAGTTGAATATGTGCAAAGATGTGTAGGCAATATGTGCAATAGTGATACACAAAAATAAATATGTGTAAAAAAGGAGTGTATTTTATGTGCGATGATTAACTAATATGATCTTATGTAAATATGCATACTGATAACATGCCTACAGCATGAGGTACCAGCTGTGGATCATGGCTCTTTGTGCCCTCCTGTCATATGCTACATATCACATATCATGGTTATAGCCACGATTCACCATTAGGGATTTAAACACAAAATGCACCTTTAGTGGTTTGTGCTATAGTGTGCTAATCCTTAATGGACCCGTGTGTAACATTTTGTACGTGTGTGCTAATAGGTTGATTTGGTTCTAAATGATGTAAACTCTGTCATGGTGCTGCTTGCTAGGATTACTCTGCTAAACAAAACCAGAAATACGCCATCGGGTTCTGTGGAAAGGGTCCATTACAATTAGAAGTGCTGACGTAGGCTATAATCATGTTGAAGGGAAACCTGAATTTGATATATAGTAAAAGCTGCCTTCTGAATGGGACGCAGCAATGAGCAATGATTTAACGTGGGTTTAAAGCTGTCAGGCGACATATGAACTATATGAAGCCTACCAGCGATTACTGATGGATTTTAGAAACATGTTCATAAGCCTAATTTTTGTGAACATTATTGCACATTCTAGCGATCTCATTTCCATAATTACATTGCATCTTAGAGATAGCAACAACTTACAGTACAAGTAACTGCTTTGGCGATCGACGAGCGTGGGGTTATTTAATTTTTTTTTTTACAGACTGGTGATTTTGTTCTTCAGTGCCCTTCTTAGTAGTTGGGATTATATCACTTGTCCTTCAAGTGTGTGACTTTTGAATTAGACACGGACAGACGGACCCTCCCACCCACACACTCTTACACTAACATGTTTAAGGTGAATGGCACGGATGAGGGAGTGGGCCACCCGCTGTAGAGGAGACTTGAGGTTGGAAAAGTAAAGTGAGTGCGAAAAGGAGGACATGGGTCGGAAAAGCCCGGGAGGAGGACGAAAGCTTGTGTCTTAATCAGCGTAGATGATAAAACCAGAGAAGGTGCTGTATTTGTTGTTGTTGCCTCCATGTGCTTTGCCGCCGTCCAGTTTAATGTACACTTCATCCCCTGGTTCCAGGTGCAGCACCGCACTGTTACTGGCGTAGTCATAATTCTGGTCTGCATCCTGCGCAATGGCACTTGCGCGCACCTGTGGAAGGACAATAACAGTTAGTGACACTCCTTAGAGTAATACAAAGCCATTTTGTATTTCCTGCCTCATTGGTTGACTAAGCAAGATTTATTTCTACGGGGAATTAAAAAAAAAAAAGACTTTTCCCAGTGGCACCCATACAATAACTTTATTTCAGCACCATGGTCAGCAGCACAGAGCCACATTATACCTGAATTACTGATTCCCTGTATCACTGTATCCCTGCATTACTGATTCAGTGTATCACTGTGTCACTAAATCACTCTGTCACTATATCACTGTATGACCCCATCGCTATATCACCGTGTAAACATATCATTATATCGCTGAATCAATATAATATCACAGTATCACTGCATCAGTACCGATCTGACTTATTCACTAACAATCTGTGCAATCTATTCTCATCAAAGTTGTCACACAAAATGTTTCACAAAAAATGTATATCTAATAAACCTTTCTGAATTTAGGAAAACAGCATACATTCAAGGATTATCTCACTGTCAATCATTTAAGAATATAATCAGCTCTAATAGAAATAGGTCTATAATTACCCTAAGGAAAATATGAAAGGGCCTCATTATTCGTTTCAGCTTTTATAGCTTTTTTTATTTTTTCATGTATTTTTTTATGATCACAGAGGTCTAAGTGTCATATAATGAATTGTAGAAGGTAGGCATTGTTTAAATTACGTAGATGGGTTTGAAAGAATGCTTCAACACAATGAAACAAAGGCAAAAGACTGGTTAGTGTATTCTAATATTGCCTCTGTGTCATGTCCCCCTGGCAGTTTAAAATCATTAAGAACAACAAAAAATAATTCAATAATAATAATAATAATAATAATAATAATAATAATAATAATAATAATAATAGGAAAAAGATGAGAAGGTATGATTGCAGTCAGATGTTTTTTTTTAAATATGGAAATACTTTATTGTTTTATTAAGGAGTAAAAAAAACAGGAAAAAGAGCAAAAATGGAATATGAAAACTGGTAAAGAACAGTGATAACTGAAAATCTGGTCTTATAATATAATAACAATACCAAGTATGAATCCATCAGGACACAATATAATAAACTATAAATTATATCTAACGGACAGACCGTGTGAAGTCTCACCTGGTTGTTTTTGCAGAGGTCTGCCCACATGCTGGTACCGTCTCCACCCCGCATCAGCACATGGTAAGTAAAGAAATAGATCCCCGGTATGGAGCAGGTAAACTTCCCTGTGGTCGGGTCATAGTGATTCCCCAGATTAGTGACCACGTCGTCGAACTTAAGCAACTCGTAGCCCTCGTGCTGCTTCTTAAGACCTGCGTAGAAGGCGATTTTTGGCACGGTGCTGTAGGTGGCGGCACTGATGGCGCCAGCGCCGTTTGGCCCCGGGGGCCCTGGTAAGCCTGGCCTGCCCGGTTCTCCCCGCTCTCCAGGCGGGCCTGCGGGTCCTGGAGGACCTGGCTCTCCAGGCGGACCCCGCGGTCCCGTCTTCCCGGGCCGTCCCGGCTCTCCTTTCGGCCCCTGGATGAAGGTGGGCAGTGATTGCACGAGACCGGTGTCGCGCGCCGCTGTGTCTGCCGTGGCCGTGCTGCTCGGGGATTTGGTGCCGTACGGATCGCACACCATCCTGCACGTGCCGAGCATCTCGTAATGTGCCGAAGTGCCGGCCGAGTTCACCAGCACCGGGATGAGCACGACCAGCACAAGCACCATGACCACTCCGAGCACCCCGGCCGCGATCAATCGCTTCCTGCCGACCAGTCTAGTCAGCGCCGGACGCTCCTCCTGTCTGCTTTTGGGCGAAATTTTGCTGGTTGGTGAGGGACCCCCTTAAGAAGAAAAAAAAAAAGCACAACCTATTGGCTTTGTTGTTAATGTTAATGAACCCGCTTGGGCAGGGCCCAAACAGCGCTTTTCCTTCTTCCTCTTAACTTTTTTTTTTTTTTTTTTTTTTTTTTTTTTTGCCGATGTTTGCTTAAGTCTCCTTAAAAGTTTCTCAGCCTTCCCCAGGCCTATTTATGCCTATCCGTATGTAGTTTACAAAAGACTTCCTTCACCATCTCAGACAATCTGTAGCGCCTTTAAGTCTCCACGGCCACGCGAGAAAAAAAAAAAAAAAAAAAAAGGTCACACGTTGCTTCTGTATCCTAAAAACTCGCAGGTATCCTCGCTTCTAAAGTCTGCTTCCGTGCGTAAAGGCAGGATGAGGCGGCATGGGCACGGCGTGGAGCGCACACTTTGCTTTCAGAGCGATGTGGAGAGCAACAGACGCTGTGAGCGCGAAGAGCTGAGAGCGCAGCATAAAGATTGAGAGAAAAGGAGGGAGGGAGAACCCGAGAGCACTCTTCTAACAAGCTAGATAAAGAAGACATTGGCCGCCACCCACCTTCCCATTCTTTCTCAGCTCGAAATACGCAACAAAAGAAACTATAAGTCGTAACTATAACTCATCCGGAACTATACACAGCAAAAAGAATGAACAAGTACAGTGTGAATAAACACCTACAGTATTCATTTGGTTTATATACAGTATGTGTGTGTGTGTGTGTGTGTGTGTGTAGACAAGACAACACTGTGCATATTGTCTCAAATCTTTTTGAATTATACACACTGCGTAGAAACTTTACATTTTATAGAACTCTTATGAAAAGAAAAGTTTGGTAATTAGATAATTAGACAACCTGGCATTTAACATTCAATCATTCATTCATTAATTCATTCCATCCTTTTTGTGGGTAGAAGCTCTCTTAGCTAATTTATAATTATCTAGGCCACTGCTTTGTGAAAACTTCACATATCACGCGTGTCCACTTCTGGCTTTTACTCCGAGCCTGAGAAGGTAACGGAGCGATCATGAACATGACACCTTTGCCAATAGTGGACTGGCAAGTGATGTATTGCACCTCCAGAACACAAGGAGAAATCATTTCCTGAGAATCGACTCTTACTCACAAACAATCACTTGCTGCAGTAATTTTGTTTCTTCTGATTGTCCTCCAAATTTGTCATGTTGTTTATTCAAAAGAACGTGACAAAGGGGATAAAAGTAGTCCAAACAGAGCAAAAGTCATGTAAAGCTATTGGATGTTATTGAAGCAATTTTGTAATTAGTTTGTTTAAATAAGTCGCATATGGAAATGGCATTGTATGACATTGTTCTTGGTTATAGACAGTTTTAAGAGTAGCGTGCAAGTACTTGAACATTGTAGGCGTATTTAGTGTTATTTACAGCAGCAGTATGAGCAAATTAAAATTGTCCAATGAGTGGACAAGTATTCAGGTGTGTGATGTCAGGGGGCCTGGGAGGGTGCAGTGTGTGGGGGGACACAGTAAATCATGCCTGATTGTATACCCTTGGCAATCAGGCATGCTGTCCTGAGGTAAAAGCCTATTCCTCTGGGTTATAATGCTTGTTGTATAGGGCTTTGAGGATTGCACAGACCTTGCCTCTACAGTGATCTCTGTCAGATTGCTCTGTGGACACAAGTTCTGTTGCAATAATCGATTGAGTTGTTCTCAGGAGGATATGTTCAGGTGACACTGCCAAACCACACAGTGATACCTCAGCATATTATTATACAGTTCTGTGCAAAAGATTTAGGCACATGCAAAGAAATCCTGTAAAGTAAAAGTGACTTTAAGTAAAGGTGAAATTTGTGCAGTTTCATAAGGAAATGAGCTGGTAAGTTTACCTGAGCATCTTGGAAAATCTGCCACAGTTCTTTTGAAGACTTTCCATTATGCGTTTGTCTGAAAAGTGGTCTCTTACCTAACATGTTGCTTTCTTTATATAATATACATGCAAATATTTTTCCAAAAAATGTTTTTTTCTTTGGAGAAGTAATCTTTGGAAATCTAAAATGCTTTTTGTACTGACTCAGTAATGCAGAATTGATCAAATAAATATCTATAACATCCATCCACTGTTCCGCTTAATCCTGTTCAGGGTCGCGGGGGGAGCTGGCGCCAATCTCCAGCTAACTTCGGGCGAGAGGCGGGGGTTTATCTATAACATCATTTGTACTAAAAAAAAACAAAAAAAAACAAAAAAAAAACCCAGGGTTCCTAAGACTTTTGCGCAGTTCTTTATATTCTAACCTTGGTTGTATTATTAACAACCTTTAGCAATGCAAATATAATGAATACAGCTTCATAAGATTTTTCATTGAGCATTTGGGGTCAAGCACTTTAAACATTTCACCAACAAAATCTTAAAGTGTACCTTTAATGGATACATTAACCCTTTATGGAAACCATGTTTGGTAACTTCAATGGACATCCAGAATGGCCTTGTAGAACCATATGATTTGCATTTTGAATTTTGTTAATAAATAAATGTTCCTTACATATTTTATATATACACTTTTTTGGAAAAAAAAAATCCCCATACATCGACAACTATATAAGGTAATTCTAGTGCTAAAATTTTTAATTTAAAAGTATTTGATTTAGTGCATTGTAAAGGGCTAATTGGCATCTTAACTCGACAATGACACTGAAACCAGGCTTTTTATAGAACTGGAAAACATCCTGCAAAAATCTCTCTCAGATGGCTCCATGAATGCACAATCGGTTCAGTGTCATTTAATTGCCAAACAGAATATGATCATACACACTATTGAAAAAAAAAAAACAATGTAGAAAGGAATTAGTTTTATAGTATAACTTGCTTAACTTTTAAATAACAGTAACTGTAGACTATCCAGAGCGGAAATGATAAATTTTCTATCACCAGTTCAAGTTCATGTGCTGTAATGCTCCAGCATAATAAGGAAAGTTATTTTAGGACATTTATTTTTTTCTGTTAAATTAATCAACCTATTTGGACTTAATACGTTGGACATATAAAGCTTTATTTTATAATTACTGGTAACGGTTAGGGCGGCACGGTGGCTGAGTGGTTGTAATGGCTAATGCAACATGACTTATTAGTTCAAATATACATTTCCAAGTTGCTTTTATAAAGATTTAATAAGTTCAAAGTGTAATATATTCCAACAAGCATTTAATTAATTATAGCTGAACTCTTTTGACTCTGAGCTTAGGTTCCACAAACTCTGCACAGGCCCGGTTATTGTCTACTGACCTGCCTCCCCTTGGATGGCATGGAGCATATTCTCTAGAAGTACAGCTTTCCCTCACCTCCATAAATCAACGGGCAAAAATCAATGGGTTTGGTTAACCTGGCAGCCACTGTGTCTGTGGGACTGTGGGATGCATAGACAAAAAGTTTGTATCCCTTTATATACGAGGCTGTAAGTGAAACTATAGCAAACCATACAAACAGAAAAGTCATCACATCGACCAGAATCTACTCGGCTTCTTGCAATAGCTTTGACTTTGGGTGGGGGGAAAAGTACACAAAATGATTACTTTGAAAGGTCAGTGAGTAATTGGTGTCAGAGTCGGATATGTGGCATGCATAATGATCCATTGCCACAGAGTCATTTTTAAACCTCAATATCCCATTTGCTGTTGACACTGACAGAAGGATTGGACAGACCAAGATAAGGAGCCAGAGAGGCGTTTTTTTTTTTTTTTTTTTCCTGGGCAGCCGAAGAGATTGATTGTGTGAGGGTCCGGTCCTGTAATGAATAGCCCAGAGTTTGGTGCTAACTTTCAAACCACAAGTTTATCTCTTCCAACTGCTGAACAAAGAAAGTTAAGAGTGTGTGTGTGGGGTGTGATGCGTTTCCAGGACGGAACCGACAGAAAGTTTAAAAAAGAAAAGAGATATTTTCTAAGAGCTGAGCAAGCGATGAAGGGTGGCGATAGATGACAGAGGAGTGGTAGAAAGTGTGTGCCATGGACAGATGTGCCTGCTGAGCGTGTGAGTGTACGGAGAGTGTGAATGAGGAGGACAGGAGGACAGCAGCACCCGAGACAGGATAATAATAATGAGAGAGTAATAACAATGATAAAGGTGTGTGACAGGACCTCTCTAGAGTCTTAGGGCACACACGCACGCACACACATAGCTATGTTAGGCACATTGCAGTGAAAGGTCAACACTTTCTCCTTATCTCCTGTCACAGGGTGGGCTGGGTTATGACATGGTATCCCATGGGCAGATCAGTTTTCAGATGTGTGATGATCCTCCATCACTGTTTCACATCACACTGTCTTACCCAGACCTATATAAAGTCATTGGCACAGAATTTATTCTATAAAACATTTAGAACTACAGTACTTCAGGAGTCCAGCTGTGTATTTGTCTAAAACACCAAAACGCTGCAGCTTCAAAACAAATGAATATGATGTTCTTAAAGAACACATCAGATTGATTACAAGTTAAAACACGGAGAAGTTTAAAAAAAAAGAAAAAAGAAAAAGAAAACAGCCACTTTAATAGGAACACTTGTTCACCTGCTCTATCTACAGTATATACTTGTACATATATCAGTCAATCATATGGAAGCAACAGAAGTTCATAAAATCATGCACATCCAGGTCAAGACCTTTATACAGCGTCGAGTTTCTGGTGTTAACAAAATGTGTTAAATATGGAGTTGAACCGGCACCGTAAAAATACTGTTTAACACTAAAGGAATCAATTGCATAAGAGAGTTGGTGTCAGTGAGAAGTGTCCTACAGAGTTCTGAAACCATGCTCTGGTGTTAATTTTGAATGTTGCCCCTAGAAAGTGTTAAAATAACACTGCAAAGATTGGGACAAACACCAGCATAGTGTTAAAAAAAATGCTCTCAGAGTTTATTCAATGTTATAGAATTTGCTGTGTAGTTAATGTTCACGTCAAATGTCAGAAAGGGGAAAGTGTGAAAAAAATGCTGTATCCAGATAGACAGGTCTGATTATTTCTCTTGGGACATTCCAACAAAACAGTCTTTACAGACCAAAAAAAAAAAAAAAAAAAAAAAAGGCACTGAACTGCTCTGAACTGGACTGAAGAGTGGAAATAGACCAGGTGACCTTTTTTTTTTTTTTTTTTAAACTGTAGACGTCCTGTCAGCTCCAACCCTTCTGGCCATTCTACTCTGACCTCCCTCATCAACAAAGCATTTTCTCTCAAAGACCTGCCATTCCCTGGATGTTTTTGTACCATTCTATATAAACTTTATAGCTTGTGTGTGAAACGAGAGCATCGGTTTCTGAAGTACAGTGTATAATAATTATGAACACTTAAACTACTCTACAACATGAAACACAAATCAAACAAATCTATGAGTGACACAAACCGTCTGACATTCAAACAGAATATTTTATTAAAAACACTTAAAAATGAAGAAAAACGTGGTGACAAAGCTTTTGTCAAGTGACAAAAAAGAATTTAACACTGGCGTATAATAGAATTTCACAAGAGTGTGATTCATGACTATTGCATAGATCAATAACAAAGCTCATGGTGTAGATTCATTTAGAGTTACAGTCAAAACAATGTGATACAGAACAGACCACTTTCAAATGCACATCCAGACAATACTGAAAAGGAAACCAATACCATGTATTAGATAAGTGGTCCATTGTTTGGAGTTGCAGGTTTGTATTGTAACTGGTCTTATTTGTTAACCATTCAATACTCTGGTTTGCAGCCATTCATACGAGTCATTAAGAGCAAGAGGTGTGGCAGAAGGAGCAGACAGATACATGTCCTCCGAAGCAGGACGCAATCCTGCACAGACTCTGCTCAGACTGCTAAACCCCTCCTAAAATCCCCATCCGGTTACGCAACAGCCCCGCTGCCAAGCCCAGCACTGGAGGATACAAATTGGTGTAGTGGAAAGCTGTGTGCCTTGTTTAGATGGCTCAAATCAAACAGTGGAGTATGATACTAGTTTTTTTTTCGTTACTGCACTGTATTTGAACAGTGGCCAGTAAGAACAATATGAGGAAATATACTGTATATGCGAAGATGCTCTAATGGATCACGTAGTCTAGCAACTAATACAATGTACTAAAACATCATTAAAAGGGGACGAAGCATTTAGGAGGCTCTGCTTAAGCAGTACTTACTAGGATTTCTTTTGCACTAGTATCACACAGTTTGATAAGTCATGGTAAAAAAAAAAATGACAATATTTAATAATCTAATCTGACAAACTGTGATTTTCGTGACTTGGCTGAGTTTTCAGCTGTAGTAAATGTTTAAAGACATCGTGCAAGAAATTAAATTACAAAGTAATGCTTGGGTAGGCAGAATTATGAGAATAAGGCAATAACTACGTCATAGTACTTTGATTAAATCCAAGGTAATGTAGATAATTTAGGGAAGGAAAGAAGAGTTTTGGACATGCCAAGGGCAACTGTGAGGCTATACATATAACACAACAACACAATAGAGAAACCATACAACGTGTGTTCTTTTAGTAAATAAATAGAAAAGTGAGGGGAAGGCACATGCAGTGAGGTCCAGCTCGGACAGGCGAAGGAGAGCTCTTCATGCACCTTTGTCATCTTCACTTGTTCTTGGCTGCCAGGGGCTTGCGGCTGATCTTCTTGGATTTGTCGTTGTTCTTTTTTGGTGCCTCAGGATTAGCTTGCATGTGTCGCCCATAAAGACTGAAAAGCAGAAGATATTGGACTGTTTAGAAACCAAAAAGGCATACATAATAATGGGTAAAAAATAAAGGTGCATTTAATAGGGAGTGCAATGAGAGGGAGCAGAGGGGCATTTTGGGGGCTGCTGGGTTGAAGGAGGCATAATGGAGAATGGCACACACTGATGAGTCCCCTACTGAGACAGCAGGCTCATTGTGCCGTTTAAGGCTGTCCAGCCACAGCTGTGTGCTGCATAAGAAAACTACACAGAGAGACAATTATCTAAAAGCAGGCTGCTGAAGGAATAGAGATAAGGATACCGCAACAGAGGAAAAGAGAGTGAGAGGGCAGGAGAGGAAAAAAAAAAAAAAAGAGGAAGAGCCATTTCCAGTCCACTGCCTTTCTCTGTGTAAAAAGGCACTCAAAGGCTGAGCCAAGTGACACAAGAAAAGGGAGAAAGAGAAATGGACAGGAGCGAGTGAGAACATATGTGGGTGGTTGCTGGGGCCAGGCTAATTGATGCTGTGCTCAAGTCATTGCCACACTAATAAGAGTCTCTGATTGATTGTTGACAAAGTGGCTGATGACGGTGGTGTCTGAGCCCTGCGCTCAGTTTCTGAATGGCTTTAAAGTGTAATTAAAGAATGCAACTTGAGAAATACTTCTAATTGCAGAGGAGCAAAATGTCAAGCGAGAGTGCCGCTTCAAGGCTAGAGTTCATATTTAATATTTGCAGATGACTACAAACTGCCTTGGAGTAGTGTGTGGTTAATCAGGAAAGTCTCGCTCACTAACACACAAACCCAAAGGTTTACATATTTATGATGCCATTAATATTATGAAAGTTTTGAAGCACAATGTGCCTGTCTGTAGCTGCCATCCTTGATTACATGACAAAGTGCACTTAACCATCATCCAAAGCAAGTCTAGCCTCGCTTTCTCTCCATATCGCTCTCTCTCCTGTTGCAAGTTCCTGTCTTCTGTCTCTCCCCTGAGGATCGGAGGCTTCCGCTCTACCACAGCTGCCCAGTGAGGCGAGTAGGAAAGTGTCCAATCGGAGGGCTCTACTATTGCTCCTATGGAACCAAATAGCTTGTGAATACCAGAAACCTCTGTGAATCTAAAAGATGGATACAGTATCCTGGAAACACCTATTATAATTACAAACTCGCAGTGCAGGGATGTTACAGGTTATGTGCGACTGTTTTGTTAAGAGAACCTGGATGAGAAACTATCTAGTAATTCAAGTGGCTTAATGAATACTGGAAGCACCTTGTGTCCCTAAGACTTTAGGACAGCAAACCCCAGTTTTCTAAATGGGACATTTTAGAGAATTGATGTTAGCATGCATTAAACTTGTGCAAATGCAGAAACAAGGATTGTAAACCAATTGGGTTGGGACAGTCAGAGGATAAGAGCTGACAGATGCACGTAGATGCTGGTGCTGAAGCTCAGGCTAAATTGGTCTGTTTTACATCAGGCTAATATGTGCAGGGTGCGTGGGGATCACTGGAGCGTTCTCTCGCTGTCAGCATCCAACACCACTGACAAGCCCACTAGCATGGGAGGAATACTGAGAGAGCGGACTGAGAGACATGAACGAGACATGGACGAGACCTACAGAGCAATCCACAGAGTCCACCCTGGGGAGAGTCACAGGACCACATCAGCATTATTAGCGCAGGCTCAAAAGTCAGTCATAGAAGACAACGACATGACAGGCTTCAGGCAGTGAGTCAGGCCTAAAGATTCAGAAAGTACGTTGTCTGTCATTCTGTGAAATGCATGTATTCCCTGAATTATTAAAACAGTACACAAAGCTACCATAGAGCAAAGCTTAAACAGATTTTTACACTTGTCTGCTACTTATCTGGATCCCCAATTTCTGCTCTCTTTCACACCATAACCATGAACGCTTGTGTGCACTGCTGTGGCAACAGTTTTCTCACAAACAGCCTCAGCGTCTCGATCTCTGATCCTAGATCAATGCAGAGTGTGCTTATTGCTACAGAAGTGTTGCTCTGCTGCCCTGCCTCAATAAAAACACAAAGATTTCCCATTCAACTGCCCTGGCGAGCATTTAGAGCCAATTAAAACCAAGAGCTGGGACTGCCCAGTTAACGGAATCTGATTTCTGAGGTGGCTATGTGACTCTCTAATACCAGTCAGGTTAATTAATCTCAGTTACTGCCCAATACATACAGCGCACTCGATCACAAGTGTGTATTTCTGGGTAATGACTGCTCATTGCATATGTATGTGCTTCTGAAGTCAGAGTGAGCATGTCTCTGTGTGTGGGACTCAGTACACACAGTAAATTTGTCTAATCCATTAATGAATTTACTCAAACCATGGCTCATTGATTAGTAATTGGGACTGGCAGAAATTTCTACATTTTTTTTTGTGCCTTACAAAGACGGATCTAAGTGAAATGACTAGTGCCAAACTGCACATCCACCATAAAAAAGGGCCTGTTCAGCAAATTAGAAAACAGAAACCCTGTTCATTATTTGAAACGTGAATGATTTCTGCCTTTATAGCTTTTAAAAAGAAAAAAATAATGTCCATAATGCATAACATTCTATTATTTAAAGTTTAGATATTAATTTTGTAGATCAGTGGTAATATGGTAATATGTGGAAGTTTTGTCTACATATGAAAGTATGCTTCAGAAATATTGGCGCCCTTTTCTCTTTTATTTTGCTTAATGTCACAGAGAAAATATTATAAAGAAAAATCTAACCCTTAATTAAACTATTGGGATGCTGAATAAGTTTGTGGCCTATTAAATATCTTTAATTATTATAATCTTTAATAAATTATAAAAATCCCTATAAAAGCAGATGTTTTAGATAGTATATCAGCCACGAATGGAGCCCAGCAAGATTATTTTTTATTATTATTATTATTTCTTTGTTCTATATTTATTCTTATTCAATAGTGGAAAAACTCAGTGGAAGCAAAAGATGAAATCTGCAAAGTTTATAGCAACGCTGCAATTGGTATTTCTGCAGACAAGAACTGGTTCGCTGTTTCGAAAAAGTGAATTCGAGCTAGACGATGAAACAAGGAGTGGTAGACCAAAGGAAATGGAAGACGAGGAGCTGCAGACACTGTTGAACGAAGATGCAATACAATCAACCCCAGAGCTGGCAAGATGTTTGAAGATCAATCATTCTACTGTTCTAAGGCATCTGAAGGCAATGGAAAAGATTCTGAAAGTTAGTAGGTAGTGTAAGGGAAAAGTTGACAATGTATACTAACTAATGGTAACCCCTAGAAGGTGTACTGAGCAAGATTCCCGCCGTAGTTATAAATTAGAGGATTAATTTAATTTAATTCAATTTAACTTAGCCCATATGAGATCTATAAAATCCTGAGCCATTAGGCTCTGAATGGACGGTTGTTTTCATTTTTAACTGTGGCATGGCACGCCAAGGGCCTTGCTGATAAGGTGTCAGGTGTCAAAGCAGAAACTCGCTTTGCACACAGTCTAAAACTGTATTCATGGGTGTTCTAAATCATATATAGAGTGATGTCTGCCTGGTATCAATCATATGAGAGCTAGAATATAGAATATATACAAATATGATTTAATTTGAGACCACTAATCAATCATATAGAGATCCACAATTGGAATTGTGCCTTTTCTTTAAGTTAAACAAGGACAGAGCTGACAGTTGTTTTTTTGTGAGGGATGTTTACAGAAAGAGGTCTTCATCAAGGATGTCATGGCTTTATCGAAGTAAAATATTTGGGGTTTCTCAAGGAGAAGGTTTCTCATGGTTTGTGCAAAGATGTTTTTTGTCAAACATACAGTATTGTGCAGGGGTCTAGGGCATCCTGATTTTCTGTACAAACAGTGTTATAGATTACAGTTTGTGAATTCTGCCTTGTTGATTCAGTACAAAAACAATTTATATTCCCAAGCATTACTTCCTAGTAAAACTGCACAATCTGTGCCTGGAACTACAGTTATTTAAAAAAAAAAAAAAGAAAAAAAAAGAAAAAAAAAAAACAAAACAAAAAAAAAAAAAAACCAAAGGGTAGACAGATTTAATTTCATAATTTTTGAAGTCTCCATTACTGTAAATCATTTCACTGCATGTGCCTTTGACTTTTGCACAGTACTGTAGGTATTTTCGCTCAAAGAGGGACAAAGGCTATGTGCTGTTCTAATCTAGCTTAATGGTGCCAAGGCCTGCTTACCAGAAGTAGAAGAAAGTTTTATAAATATGATCCATAATATTAATGGTCAGGTCAGATCAACATGGACACTGGGTCCTTGGGTATAGCACGTAAACACCTCATGATCTTACGTTACATCATGCAAGCATCTTGTGATTGTCATATGAGTTTTTGGTTGAGTGAGACTATAAAAACTTAGGTCAGATCTGTACATTCCGTCATTTTCTAGTATCTTGTGTATGAGGGTGTGATCTCTGCATGTTTTCTTTCTGGCTGAATAAATATTTTTAAATTTATCGTGAGTTTCTGTTTGAGTTTCTGTTTGACAACCGTGAAGAAGTTTCTCCACAACAGTAGGTTCCACATGCACTTTCAAAGATAAATATCGCTCAACGGCTTAACACCTGCATTATTAAACTGTTAATAATAATAATGATACATTTTATTTATAAGGTGCCTTTCAGGTCACCCAAGGACACCGTACAAGAAACAGAGTAAAATCACTATTAAAC
>JAOVYU010000056.1:20619283-20632498 GCA_025674565.1 Synodontis membranacea | reverse complement strand
TAGATAGATAGATAGATAGATAGATAGATAGATAGATAGATAGATAGAAAGATAGACACACACACACACACACAGTACTGTGGAAAAGGCATGTACAAGGAAATGCTGTTTGAAGATTACTTCAAAAATATTTACATAGCACAGTTTCCTGAGCAACTTTGACAGTCTCACTTGTTCCTTTTTTTGCAACAAAAACCAGGAGCCTTCATTATTCTTTTTGCATAAAAGGACTCAAGTACGTAGAATTCTTAAAACAGACATCTATAACAATATTTGTATTAAAACAAATAGGATGCCTAAGACTTTTGCACAGTACTGTATTATATAAGTGACCAGATTTCAGACAAAAAGCATAATTAAGGCTTCTGGGTTTTTCTGCAAAAAAAAGGAGCAAATGAGACAATAAAAGACTTCATCTTCTTCTTCTTCTATACCACACACATATAATTATAAATATGTTACATGAAGATACAAATGCATATGAATACTTTACACAGAAAAGATCTTTTTTATGTAGGGCAACTGAAATGAGTACTGATATTTGGTCATTCATGTAATTATGTAGCAACTCATTTCAATTCTAAGGTATATATACATGTGGCAGCTGTTACAACAATATATTTGACTGACTGAAGAAAAAGACACTCACTGAGTTACTGCGATCTTTAACCAGCCTGCCTCTGTTGGAAGGATGGATGTGTGGTTTAGGAGACGCGCATGGGGAAGACACGGTGGTCTGTTTAGGTGGAAGTGGTGGTGGTACTAAACTGGAACTAGGAGCCTGATACTCCTCTTGAGATGCCTGTTATGGCAGATGGAAATTGTAAATAAAAAAATTGGGATTATTAGAGTTTATATTCTATTTTATTCTATTCTATTCTATTCTATTATATCATATTATATTATATTATATATATTTTTTAAATACATAAAATAAAGGTTGAAAAGCACCTATTGCTTGTTTAAAACAATTAAAATCAAATTAACTCAAACCAAAAGACACATTTTAGTCAGATGTTATACAAGTCTACATATGTAAGTATAAATGTATGACACATTTGATAATCAAATTACTCCAAATACACCGCAATGCATCACATGGTCAGTGACTTCCAAAAATAGCACCATTATGGGAAGTAGAAACAACCTAACCTTTGCATAGAATAACTGGAATCTGGAGAATACATGTACAGGAAGTTGGTTAGCAAATATTATTTGCTATTTTGCATATATTGCCTGGTATGTCTGCTAACTCCAGACAAATATAGGTCAATATTTTATCGGTACACAATTTATCTATAAGATGCTTGAAAGGAGCATGTGTAAAGAGAGTCTCAGTACTGCAGAAAAATAAACCGAGTTATGCTGAAAACACGTCTGAGAAATCTAATATAGATTTTCCCACAACAATCTGTAAAATGTGCATTAAAGATGGATTTTCAAATACGTCTCTATAACCTATGCAGGTTCTGTACAGAATATTTCAGTTTATGCGTGCAGGGCACTAACTCTCACCCTTTTCATAGCAGCCAGTTTTTTCATGACTAGTTCCACATCTTCATGGTCATCGTCGTCGTCGTCATCATCATCATCTTCCTCGTCTTCTTCTCTTCTCCTGAATGTGGTGCCTCTTGTGGTCCGATATGGCTCGATGAGGATGGACTCTGTCCCTTTTATTTCACAGCGGCAGTAAGGACAGGTGTGTGCATCTGACTTCTGTGGGTGGAGTGATAATATTATACACGTACAAGCAACATACAAAAAAACACTGCACAAAAGAGGTTTAGCACACGTATTTGCTTTTCATGTTATAAAGGAAATATATTTAGAAAATTATGCAAAGTTCATTAGCGTTTGTACTAATGGAATTCAGAGATGTAGTGCTATGTAGAATGTCAAGTCCATGGAAAATTGCTGCACTGAAAAACCGCATGAATGCTTGAAATTGAAAATGCTACACTGTTGGGTGTGACAAAGGATGTGAAGACACACACGCACACAGACACAGACACACACATACATACACAGAAACACAGCTTCAAAAATATTTCATATCATGAATAACATTTTTTGATGTTTATTATTAGATGGTTACCTTTTCCCCCTAATCTCAATACTGTCATATTTTGTCTTTGTCAATATAGACATGTTTATATAGATAAGTTTTCATGTATAACCAATTAGATCACAATGAGATTATTTACCTGCCAGCCAGTGAGGCAGGGCCGGCAAAGCAGATGTCCACAGGGCTGAATACGAGTGTCCTTCTCTCTCTCTGTACAAATCTTGCACAGCTGAAACGTGCTGCCCATTTCACAGTATAACTCATATTGCTCCTAGTCATTGAAGAGAGCGAGAGAGTGAGTGAGAGAGGGAGAGAGAGAGAGAGAGAGAGAGAGAGAGAGAGAGAGAGAGAAAATTACATTGCAACTATAGAAATGGCAAGCAAGCATTTTAAAATGGAAAAAAAAATAATAAATGTTGAATCTTTTGATGATTCTTCACTCAAGATCACATCCATGTCAATGTCTAGTCAATCCATGTCTAGTCAATGACTTTACGTATAATTAATGAATAATGTTTTTATCCCACAATGCCTCTCGGTTCTGCTGGACAATTTGGCATCATTAATTAAAAATTTCAATAAATAAATAAATTCATTAAATCAGGTTCAATTTGGTTGGATTCTTTTTTTTTTTTTTTTTTTTTACATTGTGTTTAAAATTTTGTTAACAGGGGAATTGCTTCTGTAGCTCTTGGGACTTATGCTCAACAATATTTCATTATTCTTACATCACTTTGAAACACAAATGGAGCCATTCTTCCTCTAGACAGATACGGGTCATTTCTTTTCAGACCACATAGGTGGAACTGAAATACAAGTGGGAGTGAGGGGTTATGGTGGGGGAGATTGATATGTTTGATATATCAAGCTTTAAATTAAAGCCTGCTTCTTGTCGATAAGGACCTGTATTTGCAGGATTAATTTTAAGATATAGGCAAATAAACTATAGCTGACCGCAACCACTGAGAGCTTACAAAGTAAAAGGAGGAAATAGCTATTTTTTTTTTTTTCCCACCACAAAATATACATATTGTACAGAGGAAGCAACGGGTTGTAATCTTATGTGTATATCATCTATTCAAATTAATATCCTTACACTTTTAAATATATCCATTTATCTTGTTAACTCTTGTTGTTGTTGTTGTTGTTGGCAGAACTGAGCTGACAACAACAGAACCAATAGCATTCAATATAATTGTCATACTCCCTCTCCCCATGTAGAACTTGTAATTGTTACCTCTGTAACTTTAATGTGATCCTTCTGAGATGGCGTGCACAGGGCGGTGAGATCAGGGTTTACCTCACGTCCATCTGGGTACAAGTAGCTGCAAATGCACACATCAGAAATGATCATATTGTTCTAATTTTTAAATGTCTGCTTTGGAAATTCTGTAATATACACCCACCATCCCTGTTTGAAGCCCTGTATTAGAGCCTCGTACAGAGGTGTATGCTCTGAAATGGTTTGTAGAACACTGCAATCAGCGGTAACGTAACCGATTGCCCACTGGCCCATTCTGGTGCAGCTGAGACGAAAGATGTAACTGAAAACACAAAAAAAATCCTAAGTACAGAGCTTCACAACTTAGAAAATGGAGATAATTGAAAAAAATCTTTTCTTTGTTGTATCGCGGACCTGCCAGGACGATGTCTGTGCTGTTCCAGTCTCGCTTGTACTTGGTCATAAGTGAGAAAGGCCATGTAACCAGGGTGAGCCACTGCTAAATGATTCCAGTTCCTCAGAAGTGTCGACCAAGGCTGAGACAAAATGAGACATTTCACATGCTTATGATCTTGCTAAGAAATGTTTCAATGAAACTGAAAGGAAAGCTAAAAAGAAGAACAAACTAAAATTAATATGGTGAGTTTCCTTTTTTTTTTTTTTTTTTACTATGACATACTTTAAGATAAGATAAATAGATTTTATCAGATCAATGTGGAAACGCACAGAGAGAAAAATAGACTTGCTTTTTTGACTGGTCAATGCAGTCAGTCCGCCTTCAGATGTCTAGAGTCTTGCTAACTAATGCTTCATGGTTTTTCTCATGATTTAATTACGTTTTTATATAATGACATGTCATTGTGGAACAAACATAAGCTTAATAATTCAGTTTGTCATCCTATACCAGCAGTCAAAATGTCCAGAAGACACCCACGCAGCACATCATTTAACTGATTGATTGAACCAGCAATTATTTCCCCCCCAATGTTAGTTTAAATCAGCAGTTTCCAGTGAATGATTGACGTCAGTTAATGAGATAGATACTGAATGAATCCAATAATCAAAGTGATAAATCATTTCTAATTCAAAAGTTAGAATTTTTTTTAAATATGCCAGTAATATTTTTCCACAAATATAAGAAGGTAATAAATGTAGAGGTAGGTAGAACAACTTTCAGTGAAATTGGAACCCAACCTCGAAATGTGATTCTCTCCTGTTTCACTTTTGGTGGTAACCACACTTTCAAATGTATCTTACATTTTTAACTTTTACAATTCGACCACGTGAAGGGTTTGCCTAGTGAAGGGTTTTCCCTGGTATTTTGTCCGTATTTCCCAATGAAAAGCCAACAGTGAAATTGCATTCTCAAATAGTTTCATCCAGCGCAGGTACCTGAAACAGTCTGGTGAAGATGTCAAACTCAAAGATAGAAACATGATCATTACAAGTGAGGTCAACTGTTGACTTCAGAGCCATGGCCTCCATTCCCTCTTCGAAGTTGTGAACATTTTTCAGATGGTGCTTAAACATACTCCACTTAACTATGCACCTGAATGTGAAACAGATCAAGGAGAAAGAAAACCTAATTGTTTGCATATTGGATGCACACAACCATAGTACAAGTTGGTTTGGATGTATACATGAAAATAAAAAAAACAGAATTATTTAATCACCATACTTTTGAAAGCAACCTATATACAATCTGTACGGTATTTAAGGCTATATTCACCCACTTGTGTCCATACATCTTCCTCCAGAAATCTCTCGGCTCTGTCTTGGTCAGTACGTAGGTATCACCCTGAAATCGGTCACCTGGAAATATAGCCCGTAGTTCCCACAGCATATGACTGAATAGCAAAGACAGCTTTGTCAAGTTTCTCCTGGAAAAAAAAAAAAAAAAAAAAAAAAAACACATAGAATAATGAATTTAGTTGGACCAACTAAATATTTGACCTTAATTTTATATTAATTATTAATAAGGCAAATTTAAAGAGCTCTTGCCCAAAGAATTGTTATCCACATATTTATGACTATAAATGCTCAGACAACATGTTAAAACATCATTGCACTGTTGTTGTACACATTTAGTTCAGTTTTGACAGATGCCTTGTAAGACAGACACATACTGTAAAAATGTCTGCATGCAAGCTACTTCAAACAGGAAGTCACAGTTTGACGCTTCCTGTCCTAAGTCTTTGTAGTTCACTGACAGAATTTTCCATTGGCAACTGACCATACATAGGCTAGTGTCATGGCAACATCAGCATTGCTGGTGGTACAAACAGATCTGCTGTATGTGAAAATCCCTCAACCCTGTGCACGTACCTGCAAAGAACACTGCAGTTGAATTATTAACAGGCATTAGGTCTGTGCACGTGCATTCACTAAAATTACACCAATAGCAAAAGGGCATTAGATATACATTTATATCAGCCTACAACTGTCCTTTTTGTTACCAAAATAAAATAATGCTTTATTTAAAAGTTGCATAACGTTATCTTATAGGTTGCATAACCTAATCTTTTGCGCTTATTACATGGAAACCACATGCATGTGTTGCACATGCTTCTTGGTCAAAGGTGATTAAATGGCCCTTCTTGGGTGAAAAAAGCTTCAGGTGAGAGAAAGTTTTGATGCCCTAAAAAAGGTTTCAACACTGAAACATGTCAGACAGTTAACCAACAGTGCTGAGGCCTGAGGATTTTTTTTTTTCCACTCTGACAGGATGAGCACATGTTTACGTCTTTCTCTGGGCTACTTTTTCAAAAGCTTAATTTTCCATTAGTCATTGTTATCAGCGTGCCTTTTTTAATCTTTGCTTTCCACTCCATCTCTTCACACAAGCTGAAATGCGGTTAACGTTTTAGATAAACTGTAGAGTGATTTTGCTTACAAGCACTGTAATCATAGATTTAATGTTTAATAACACTAAATAAAATTCCATTGTCATGTTACCACAGAAAGGTTGCAAGCAAACACATATGCATGCAGCCCTCTAACTTTGAATTATAAGAGCAATTTCCCTATGATTCTGCAAACTATCGAGCATCACTACTAAATGATAGTATTTCTGTAAATGAAAGGGTTCTTTGCCTAATTTGCACAATGCCCTTTCTTATCTCGAATTTTACTTTATTTACTTGACTAATTTACTAGTTTACTTAATGCTGAATAGTTTAGTTTAATCTTGTGTTTTTAAATGCTTTATTTGTTTTCTCAACATTCATTACCTGATTAGAACTTAATGGTATCAGCTTTCTTGCCAGTGTCATGTCACAAGAGCCCTCAGTGCCGGTGTTTCATTTTGGTCTTATTCTTGATCTTAAATATAACGTTAGATCGATGTCCCAACTCATCACAAATCATAGCTCAGAACTGAAGTCAAATTTACTCCTTACCCCAGTAACATAACTCCTGCAGCTCACATATAAGCCACATTCATTTAGTAGGTACAAATGCCAAAACAACTTGTTATGTCAAGACAACTTCGGTGCCAATAAATTCGATTTTGCAGGCAGTTTGATGTCGGCGATACAAACACAATGTTAGTATTATAATAATATATTGTATATAATATAATAATATTGCTCATTTAATTGCTCAGTAATTATACTTTTGCCTATTGTTCTTTTCTGAACATGGTGAGGTGCAGTATCTTATGAATTTCTCCTTTTCAGGTTAGACATACGCTGGAAGGTACCAACCCAGAGACACTGATGGATAGAGTTTAAACTTGTCTATATACTAGTGCAACAATGCGATACTCAAAAAATTTGAAAATCATGAAAATCTGCCGGGAAGGGGGGGGTTCGTTATTAAATTGAAAAGTGAAAAAAAAAAAACTTTTTTAATATTCCATATTCATTACACATAAAAGAAATATTTCACGCCTTCGTTTTGTCTTAATTTGATAATTATGGCTTATACTAGCGTGTCTCAAAAAATTTTAATGCCATTAAATAGTACAATATTTCCCATCATTCAATTTAAGGAAGTGAAAATGTAATATACTCTACACTCATTACGCATAAAAGAAAATATGTCAAGCATTTATCTATTTTAAATTTGCCAATTATGCCATACAGCTAAAAAAAATTTTAATTAACACTATCTAAAATTATTAGAATATTTCATTTCAAGTCATTCATACCATGTACCTCTCTGTCTATTTCAGTACACGCAATCAAAATGGAGAACACTGCAGACTTGGCTGTATCAGAGTGCTGTATCGAAGTGTATTAATTGATAGTTTATTTGAAGCGAAAATAAGATATATCTTCTTATAAGAGATCTTCGCAAGGAATGGACTGAAGCTGGTGTCAGAGCATCAACAGCCACCACACAAACAGACGTCTTCAGGAAAGAGACTACAACCGTCAAATTCCTGATATCAAGCCACTCCTGAACAGAGACGATGTCAGAAGCTTCATACCTGGGCTAAGGAGAAAACCAACTGGACTGTTGCTCAGTGGTCTAAAAAAGTCCTCTTTTCAGATCAAAGTACATTTTGCATTTCATTTGGAAATCGAGGTTCTAGAGTCTGGAGGAAGAGTGAAGAGGCACAGGATCCAAGGTGCTTGAAGTCCAGTGTGAAGTTTCTGCAGTCCGTGATGATTTGAGGTTCTTCTGCTGGTGTTGGTCCACTGTGTTTTATCAAGCCCAAAGTCAATGCAGTGTCTACCAGGAGATTTTAAAGCACTTCATGCTTCCATCTTCTGACAAACCTTATGGAGATGCAGATTTCCTTTTCCAGCAGGACTTAACACCTGTCCACAGTGCCAAAACTACTACCGAATGGTTTGCTGACCATGATATTAGTGTGCTTCAGTGTATTACTGTGTTTCTCTTAATAGAGAATCTATAGAGTATTGTTAAGAGGAAGATGAAAAACACAAAAAATACAGAGGCGCTGAAGGCCGCTATCTATAATTATACAACATGGGCTTCGATAATGCCTCAGCTCCACAACCTGATCGCCTCCATGCCACGCCGCACTGATGCAGTAATTCGTAGTAAAGGATCCCCAACCGAGTATTGAATATTTCATTGTATTAATGAAATTTTTTTTTGGAGGAAATATTTTAATAATTTGAGATATTTAGATTTATGATTTTCATGAGCTATTAGCGATAATCATGACAATTAAGACAAAAAAGGCTCGACGTATTTCATTTCATGTGTAACGAATATGGAATATATAAAAGTTGAAATAAATTCTAAAAAAAATGCACTTTTTAATGATATTCTAATTTGGGATGCAATAGTAGATATGCTTCTCTTCTAAACTTCAGATTCTCTCCATAAAAGGGTTCTAAACTCCTTTTTGCAGTGGAGGTCCCCTCAATATAGCATATAGTGTTTGCACTTTAAGTATGTATCTTTTTTTTTTTTTTTTGCTAGACAGATGCATGTAGGTCACATTTAAAGCTTTACTCTAAAAAATATTGTGGTCCATATATGTGCTCTTAAATATTTAAGTATAGCATAATTCATGTTTCTAGATGGAAGAAAAATGTAATTTACAAACAATGTACCTTTGATGGTAACACCCAAGGGACAAGGAAAGCTACAGTTCACTAGGTGTGGATGTGACTACCGCGTCCGTTTTTTTTTCCCACCTTGCCAGCCCTGGACAATTACAGATTTTCTCCTCCTGTGAGTACTGTGTATCTGGGAAAATTGGATTATTTGATACTAATACTAATACAAACAGAATGATATTGAAGTCTGTAGCAAATAACAAACCTCTTAACTTCTTAACTTCTGTAAAGTTGACACAGACAATGGATGACTATTGTTTTAAGAATCGATTCAAAGAAAATTCACAACACTAATTTTGTTTCAATTTAATTCTTTAGATTTTATTCTATCCGATTATTATTTCTAATATTTTCTGTACTATTGACAGCATACTGTTATTAAATAAATATTATTATTATGCATTTTTGCATGTTTTTTTTTGTTAAACATTAATCACATATATATTTAATTTTATAGATTTATTTCTTAGTCTGCTTTTTGATTTTCTGAGCAAGCTTATAGTGTTCTAAGAATATTTGAAATTTGTAAGGTACATTCATGTATTTAAGTTCAAGTGAAAGGTTGCCTCTTAGCATAATAAAAGCCTTTGGCTTGCAGTACTCTTTCACACAGACCATTAGTATTCAGAACAGACCGGCAACTTGACCCCCTGTTAGTGCTGAAGACAAAAATATGCATGTTATCGTTCATGTAAACTTTCGTGTAAACTAAAATAGCAAAATATTATAAAAAAAAACAAAAAACAAATATTTTTGTTCCTATATAGAGAGAAACTATCTGCGGAAAACTATCTTTGAGTATCTTTAAAAGAAATGTGGTTATACATAATGTAAACATTAATGAACATTTCTACTTTATGGTCTTCGTATTCTTCTTTTTAAAAAAAATAAAGACATAAAAAAAAAAAACTCACCTGTAGTTTGATTTTTCCTCAAAAATCTTCTCTTTGCCTTCCTTGAATAGCAGTATGGCCCTTTCTGTCTTGTCCAGCAAATTTTTCACATGGATCCTCAGGTACTCTCCCTCGTCCCCTCGTGGCACGGCTGGAACCGAGACTCTATAAGGAGCCCATATGTCCCTCATGTGATTCACAGTCTCCCTCACCAACTCAGGGAGGTAAGGTGGGCTATTCTTCAAAAATAGCCGTGGATCAGTGCACAGCCTGTGCAGTTTTTGTAGTCTTTTAAGAACCTTGTCAAGGAGTTTACAGTCTGCGCTTGTTAGTGGCTGAGATTCAGCCCTAGGTAAATCAGTCTCGAAGCTTCGGACGAATCCCATCAGATTTCCAGCCATTGCCAAAAGGAATGTGATGTGGTGTCGTTTTTCCTATGAGGTTGTTGTCTGATCAGATTTACAAATGAAGATGCACATGGAGCAAAAGCCAGTCCTCATCTGCTCAGGATTCAGAATGTGTCTAGATCCGCAATGACTCTATGGTTCTAGAGATTGATTACTTCCGTTACAGAGTGGCTTCAAGACTGCTCCCTGTCATTCAGTGCCTACCCTAAAAATAATGACATGAAGCCATCTACTGCTCATCCAACCATCAGGTAGCCCCCCACAAGTCTCTTGTACTGCCTTTGAGCTTAAGTCATTTCCTTTTTAGTCACCTTTAATCTTTCTATTCTGAACCACTGGTGACAATACAAATGCAGTACATCACACAATACACAGTAAGCGAATCTTGCCACGCTAATACTTTTTTCGATTATACATTTCACAGTGCTTTTGATAATGTTGCATAATGTAACTCTGTGCCTGTCATAGCCTGACAAGTCTGTGCAAATGCCATTCTTAGGGTAGAGGAAAGCCGAAAGCAAAGTAAGAAATGTTAAAAGATCCTTGAAAGTTCTGAAAGTACTTTGCTCCAAAGCAGCTATCCAAAAATCTATACATGTCTACAGCATGCCAAGCTTCTCTCTACTATATACTATTACATAGTATATACTATTTACTACTATAAAGACAGCATCAATTCCTACATAGAAACATTGAGAGTGCCAGTTGATGTCTATTTGGTCCTTCGCCCCTTGCACTGTCATCCCCGTTGTTTACTCACAGTTATGCTCTTTATATTTGGCAGCCATGTGGTGGTCTTGTGCTCAGATTCTGTCCTAAATCTCAAAATGGGTTGCAAAAAAGTTCCGTGTATGTCTGCACAGTGCTGGAGCTCATTCAGATGTAGACCTCTCTCCCTCTCTCTCTCTCTCTCTCTCTCTCACACACACACACTCACACACACACACACACACACACACACACTCACGCTCTCTCTCTCTCTCTCTCTCTCTCTCTCTTGCTCACTCTCTGCCTGTCCCCACACATACTTTGATCAGTTTCCGGGTAGGAAACAGCCTGACAAACAGGTTGGTTTACTTAAAGCCTCAAGCGGGCAGACAGAGGGAGTGTAGTGTCATAATAGGTATATGTATCTAAAGGTAGTATGTACATGTGTGTGTGTGTGTGTTTGTATGTGTGAGAGAGACACAGAGAGAGAAAGAGAAAGAGATAGAAGCTTGAATTGTTTCACTTCTAAAGCTTATATTAACCACCTACAAATAAGAATTCGGAACTGTCCTAAATATTTCTTTACCAAGTCATTGAAGCTGTTTCTGTGCCTACTAAACATGTGGTAAGCTCTACAAAATAAAGTCAAACTGGAAATGATCATTAAAAAAAATAATAATTACTTAATTCAATTTTTAAAACATTTTTTTTTTATCTCTGTTACAATGGAAGAAAGCTTTTTTTTTTTCTTTGAAAAATACACTGTGATGTTGACCACCCTCGACTTTGCTCCCCCAATTTCACATTCACAGGCCTTTTCATACATCAGGGCTGGCAACTGAAACATAACGGCTACATATAATTATTTGACTAGTTTTGTTACCATGATTACCATTCATTCAGTGATTTCAACTTTCAGAGGAAATGTGAGTAGAGATCGCTAGATGTTCAGACTGAAAAAGATATATAGTCAGAGGTTTTTCCAGCAAAAAAGAAAGGTAACAATGCAGTGGAGTTTTTGTCTAGTAAAATGTAGGGTGGGGCAGAAACATTTGCTTAAAGCTATGCTTCACAAAGAAGAGGACCAGTTGAGACAGTTTATAGAGCTCACTCTGGGTTAAATCTAGGTTACAACTAGTTATGTACAACCCTGATAACAAAACGTTGGGACAGGGGCATGTTTACCTCACCTTTTCTTTTATCACCATTTTATTACCATTATTTCTTGATACTGTATGTTAATTCAGTTGAACAACAGTCCGGGGTTCTTCGTTGTTGTATTTCGCGCTTCATACAAGTGGATTGCATACTTCATAGAGGTGTACGACTGACTCCCAGAACTGCAGGGAGGCCAGTCTAATACCCACACTCTTTTACTACAAAGCCATCCTGCTATAACATGTGCAGAATATGGTGTGGCATTGTCTTGCTGAAATAAGCAGGGACGTCCCTGAAAAAGACGTAGTCTGGATGGCAGCTTATGTTGCTCGAAAATCTGTTTGTATATTTCAGCATCAATGTTGCCTTCACAGATGTGCAAGTTACCCATTCCATGGGCACTAACACACCCCCATACCATCACAAGTTCTGGCGTTTAGCCCAGAGGACAGGACAGCCATGATTTCCAAAAAAAAAAAAAAAAATGTGAAAAAAAAATTGTAAATGCAGTGCAAACTGTGCTTACCAACGATGGTTTTCTGAAGTGTTCCCAAGTCCATGTAATAATGTCCTTTATATAGTCATGTTGGTTTTTAATGCAGTGACGTCTGCGGACTCGGATACAGTGACATCTGCACATTGCCTATTTACAGCAAAATTTATTACAAATTTCTTACAAAATATATTTAAACATTAAATACATTCAGACAATACACTGAATATGCTAAAACCTGACACAGGCATTTTGTTGTTTCTGAATTTTGTTGTTTTTTCAGTGGCATGCTTTATATGCTTCACAGAAAAAAATCTTGCATGGTTGGCTCTCCAAAACAAATGTCACACCTTAATCTGCACTTGCAGCATGAACGGATATAGCAATTTATTGGGTTAATGAATAGTTATTAGGTTCAATCAGGATAAACAGGCAGAAATCCTTACTCTGAATGAGTGCAAAAAAAGTTAATCAGTTTGAACAGTAAATTTCTTGTTATTGTATGGTATTCAATTGAATATAGGACAAGAAGGACTTTATTTACATTTTACACAGCCTTCCAGCTTTTTTGGAATAGGAGAAGTACCTAATTTTGCCTGCCCATAAGGCTACCTCAAAATTTTGAAACTAAAGAGCTATGTTATTATGGATGTGGAGTTTTGATGTCCTTAAAGACCAAATGCTTCTGTTATATAAATCAAATTTATCAAGAATCAAGCAATACAACTT
>JAOVYU010000056.1:20576009-20589501 GCA_025674565.1 Synodontis membranacea | reverse complement strand
TATATATAAGTAAAGCCAATAAATGAGACTGGATTGTTTTTGTGTTTTCTATTTCCTTAACCTGTTATCTCCTCTATTACTGCTGGTAGAGAGAGGAAAAAAACTAAAGCTCTGGGTTTATTTATTGGAATATGTGGAGTTTCCCTCATTACTAAGGAAGTCCCCACCATAAAAAGTACACCTATACAGGATAGATATACAGTTAAGTGCAAATTTTGCATACACGGGACAAAATGAGAAAGACTGATATAGTGTTATTTTCATGGATGTTCACTCATCATTACAAGTTAAAGGCAGGGTAGGCAAATTTGGAAAAAAACCAGCAAGGATATGCTTGATCTTGAAAATGCCCAACAAAAAAAAATCCTACCCCCTCCTATCAGCCCTCATTGCTAAGCCACTCTTCCAAAACACATGAACATGATCTGCCTGACTACTGATGAAGAACGAGTCCATGAGAGAGACAGTGTGTGTGTTTTGGGGTGTTGGGGGAGCAGGTACACAAGTGGGTAGGTAGACAGGCAGGTAGGCCATCCAATCATTTCATTCAGGCTTTTCACAGTCCTGCAACTGCCACAGATAGATTTTTTTTTCTAATTTTATTGTCAGAGCAATTGATTTGTTTATTGTTGTCAGGATGTAAAGAGAATTTCAAAAAATATAACAAAAAAAAGCTTGCTTCTAAAAATGTTTTACTTAACCTGCCTTTAATGAGTAACAATTAATTAAACTGCCCATTAATAAAATTGTTTACATTTTGAATTCTAAGCATGAATATAGGACGGTGTATTAGGGCCATTGTAAAAATATTTATATATATTATTATTATTTTTATTTTTTTTTTACAATGGAACTAATACGCCGTCGTATGAATATCAATCATTTGATCAGAATTTCAGATTTTATTTCCTAATATTTACAGATATGTTAAGCAACTAAGGACATGAAATTTTTCAAGTGATCAAAAATTCTGTAGCAAGACATTGATACAAAACAAAACAAACAAACAAACCCCCACACACACTACAAACACAAGAAAAGACTTCATCAAAGAGGAGGGGGGAAATCACCAGACCTTAACCCAACTGAGCATGAGTTTCACCTCCTGAAGTGAGAACCTGAAGTGAACCCCACCCCAAAACCCTAACAATAACTGAAAGTAGCTGTGGTACAAGCCTGGAAAAGCAAATACAAAAGAAGAACACAACAGTCCGGTGATGCCAGTGGGTCACAGGATTGCTGCAGTCATTTGCAAGCAAGTGACGATCAACCTGAAAAGCATCAGAAGTATTCAAATGACTCATACTGTGTGTGCGGCAAATTGAAAAAAAAGGGAAAGGTTTCTCTAAGACAGCAGTTTTTTGTTTATTGCAAATACCGCTTCATACGTCTCTACGCGACTTTGCTGAAGGGTAGTGATGTCAAAAGAACGAATCTTTTAAGTGAACGAACTGAGCCGAATCACTTCGAAGCACTGAATGACTCGGTGAATGGGTGAACGAATCTTTTTTACCGTCAGTTCAGTCAGCCCCCCCCCCTCCTCCCCTCGGTCGGCTCTGAACTTTGGTGATTCGGCGAACGAATCTTGTGAACGAATCTTTTTAGTGAACTGATTCTAGTGATTCAGTTCATCTAAGAGAACTGCCGTGCCCATCACTACTGAAGGGGCCTGGCATGCCCGCGCATGCGCACAACAAGGGACCCGAGGGGTGCCATTATTTCTGAGTTTCCACGCGCCTCTCTCTACAGCACGCAGCGTACACACACACACACACACACGCACACACACCTGCAGCATGGCTTTGCAGAGGCTCCGCCCTCTAAATTCAAACCTCGCTCTGTGATTGGCCACTTGAAGGGGCCGCGTCATTTGCGTGATCACTTGTGCACGCGCGGCCATGTTGACTGAAGTCTGAAGAGACAAAGGGATAAAGTGTTAATGAGAGCTAACAGCCAGCAAGGAGTTTCTCAACACGGACGCGGATAATCGTGTTTAACACACCGGCGAAGTTTTAAATCTTTGACGTTAAGAAGGTAACTCACTTGAACTCGGTGTAAATGTAGAGAAGTCTCCAGTGCACTACGTTTACAGTAGGGTCCTCCCGAGCTCGCTAGCTAGTTAGGGTAGTTAGCAAGCTAGTTAAACAACTTTTAATTCGAGTGGCGTTTTAAGGGTTAATATGCGGAACATTAACCGTTTTGATAATAACTTATGTATTGTGTATAAAGCATAAGTTTACTTGCCGATAAAAAAGTAATCGACTACGTGCTATTTCTCCAACTGTTAGCTGTCGTTAGCTAACCTTCGTTTAGACCGCCATGAAGCTAACTAGCAGTGTTAGCCTACTAACTAATAGTTGTGTACTAGTTTCGGAACAGCTGAGTACTGAAGCTCTGTAGCTAGTCCTGGCTGAGCAGCTTATCGAGAATGTGTAGAGGTTACACATTTACACTGCAGCTTTAGTGTTAAGCGGTATTTGTTGCAAATGAACCCTTTTAAATGAACATAATGTGAACTAGCCTAGGAACCTCTAACGGCTGCATGTTTAGTGGTATTGAACAGTGTTGGACCGGGACATTTTTCAGCAGCAGATTACAAGCCAAAAGTTATTTTCAGTTTCGACCGAGTGTTCACTGTTTCCCCTAAACATAAGTCCTTCCTCTCCACGGCTTATATACTTATTGTCACATCCTCCACCTCAACACTAGAACTGCCCTAATAACAGCCAATTCTGACCCAGTAGGGAAGTTTAGGAGTTGATTTCTCAGTCTTAGGATGGAGTTGGATTCTAATTTTATATGTAGCTGCGTACTTCCAGTAGGCCAGTAACATATCCTAGTTTCACGTTCTTTGCTTGTACGTTACCCGAACTATACGAATCACACCCTAGAACAGCCGAGGGGTCATTTGTGACCCATCCGCTTCAGTGCTGAGAAGGTGCTTCGCCATATTCAAAAGTGTACAGTGGTTGAAGGCAAACGTATGCTGGGTGATTGGAATAACCATTCCCTAACCATTGGGCAGATGGTGGCCTAATGGTTAGGGAAGTGGCCCTTTAACCGAAAGAAAATTTCAGGTTCGAATCCCAGGGCCAGCAGGTACCTCTGAGGTACTCTGAGCAAGGTACCGCCCCTGAGCACTGCTCCCCAGGCGCTGAAAAAATAGCTGCCCCCTGCTGTGTGTCACTCACATATGGGTGTTCTGTGGTGTGTCAAAAATGACAAATAATCACACTCACTTAATCACTTTCACTTTATATGACACTGGAGGAACTTAAAAAAGTTTATTGGACTTCTGTGTGCTAGGGGCGTGTTAGGTTTGGCTAATATACCAGTAGATTGACTGTGGTCTAAAACTTTTCAAGGAAACAATGAGCCGTAATCGAGATTTATACGATTTAATTTGCACTCTGAAAGATTGGAGAGTCTGCAGTCTGGGGGCTTGGCAGTTCTAGTGTTAAATGTTCAGGTCACTGGCTGCTGAACACTACGACCTAATAATCCCTACTGGATCAGACACAGAAGAGTTACTCTCAATAGGGCACCTACTTGCTGACAGATGATAGGGATGTGTAGTTGTTAACAGAGAAAAAGTGCTAGTTCAGGAATTCTCAGTCTCATGGTGAAACCTTGACGGAAGCGGAACAGGAGAGCATATTTGGCTTTTAGCCACAAGGCACCATTATTGCTATTCTTTCCCTTCCTAGTGTTTGGTAGATGAGCTTCAAAATCTCGGCTTGTTTTCTTGTATCGATCATTACCCCTGTCGTTACATAATAGTAATGGGGCATACCGTCTCCATCTCATTCCTGTACCTGCATCTCACTCCATCCCCGTCTCCTCCACCTCTATTTCCACCCACATGTATGTCTGATTACATTACCAAAGAAAGAAAGACACTGTACACCTCTTTCAATTAAGCCATTATTTTCAAGTTCCACTCAAATTTTCACATATGAAGAAAAATGACGATTAAGAAGGACAATAATAAACCCCTGACTTTTATCAATCCTTTATAAAAATATATATTTGTGAGAAACTAAAACGTTTTCCTAAATTTATTTATTTATTTTTCTGACTCGCACCTATCTAGTAGGCTTAATTGATCTAGTTTCAACATTGTCTAATCATTTATTTTATATTTCAAAGGTGGCACATTGAAGAATCTGGATTCTTCTTCACCGAAGTGTTGAAAGAGACGACAAGCCAGAGAGAAAAGAAGCAGCTAACGAATGCTGAATTTAAATAATTTCTTTATTGACTTTCCAAGTTAAAATATAGTGCCATTAGGTTCACTAGGGACATATAGGTATAAACTTTCTAATAAAGAAACGCCAAAAAAACTTAGACCAAACCTGAAATTAACATTTTTGAATTCCATACGCGCCTCAGCACTTGGATCCAAAAAAAACAATAGAAAAGGTAGAGTACCTCAGAGTAAGACAAAATACTGAAATTCAAACGAAGATAGAAGTAAACATTTTACTAAACCTTCAGGGATAACATAAGTTAAAAAAAAACATTTGTTCTTTTTACATACAAAAGCCTGAAGGCTAGATTTGAATGATTCAAAAATACATGCTTGCAAATTGTGTATTTTAATAGTTCATCAAGTTATATTTATTCTTATAAATACAATTTTCTCCTCTTTTGGGAGAGTTTTCTTAGAAGCTATTTTCATACGTCAACACCTCTTCTTTTCAAGAGGTCTGCACGTACAAGTGAGAGTAGTACAAAACGACTGTTTAGGGCATTGGATTTGACGGAACAAGTGAAAGAACAGATCAGAATAAGCGTCGTAGAATACAAATCTGCAAGAAACCAAGGACTGTGAGAAGATATTCCTATAGCAATGGCCACTGCAAGAACACAGATCCCAACCTCAGTCATGGGAATCACCAAGCAGAACGGGCAGGCCACATCAGCAGACCTCCAGTCGGCATCACAACCAGCAACACTGCTCAGTGCCTCCCAGAAAGGAAGCAGCATACCACTTACCAGTGGTGGTATCAGGTAAAACCTAAAATATATGTAGATATTATATCCACTATGTCTTTGGCATTGGTTTTGAAATGGGTTATATTTAATCTTTTGTTCAGATTTGGAGATGACTGGAAGAAGTCCCTGCAGCTCCCACAAAAAGATATGAGAGTGAAAACCTCAGTAAGTTATTAGATTGCATACTTGCACGCTATTACCTAGACAATGTACTGTTATACTATCCTCTTTAAATCGGCCTTATTTTATTTGTTGACTCTTTCCTTTTTATATGCCCTTTTTACATCTTGACCTTAAGTAGTGGCTTACATAATGCAGCAGTTTTGTACTGTTTCTAATATTGCACCAGCCAAATTTCAATAAGCTGGGCCACATTTTAGTGCGTAACACACAAAAAAAGTTTAGCTAGTGGCATTTTCATCCCTCAGTCTGTTTAACCATAAGGAGACGGCCTTGTGCTGAATTTTATTTGCTAAGTGTCACTAGAGCCTGTGTCCATCTTGACTCAGAAAAGATGTCATCTCTAATAAATCCACCTTTTATAAACCGTATATCTAGCAGCGTGAGTTGTATGGTTCAGCAGACAGAGTGCGTAGTGCTGTAATTACAGCAGTGAGGCGCATCACCCCACCATGAACGAGAGAACAACTAGCATATTTGCTTTTGTTCTGTTATTCATGTAGACACGTGTAGCTTTAACATTACAGCATGTAAAATGTAGAAATGTCTCAGTGACTGGTTTCTGTAGAGAATTGCTCGTATATAAGCAAAGGGGAAAAAAAGACACTGTTTGCAAGGTTGTCCTCTCTCTCTCTCTCTATATATATATATATATATATGTAGGGTTAGGGTTACACTTACATTTTAATGTTTTTAATTTTGTTCGCTGTGTAAAGATGAAATTATTGCTGTAGTATTGTAGAGTAGTATTTGCATTCATTTTTTTATATACATTTTCACAGAAACCTGCTTTGTTCTGAGCCATAGATCTCCAGTCAATTCAGTGTTGTTGAATCAAATATGCTATTGTTTTCTTTGTCACTTTTGTCATCCCTGAAGACTTTCTAATATTTCATGTATGTGTGTGTGTTAATTAATTTATTTTTAGGATGTGACTGCAACCAAGGGGAATGAGTTTGAAGACTATTGCCTTAAACGTGAATTGTTGATGGGCATCTTCGAAATGGGTTGGGAGAAACCATCTCCTATTCAGGTATTGTGAACACCAGGTGTGTGGTTTTCTTGCCGAATGGAATAATTGCACTTAAGGGTATGTTTCCATGTTAAAATGGCACAAATCTCCCATCTTCAAGTGCACTAATGACATTCACTAGTACAGCGAGACATCTTTTTTCCCCCCCTTCAGTCTTTCAATAAAGCTGGGCTAAAGTTAGCTTGGGCATTTGTTTCTATTAGTAGTTATTTTCATAGTTTTTAATGAATGACGAAACATTTTTCTACAGCTTACTAAAATGAGCATTGCAAGTGTTCTTGGATATATGATTAATGCTGTTGATGTTTATTTTTGGGAGCTTTTGCACGCAATGGGGATAAAATAGCACCATTTCCATTATAGTAGATGAGCCGGAAGCAGAAGTGCCATTTTGGTTACAATGTGGATGTGTTTGTGCAAGTAGCCCAACAATTTGTGTTGCTATAGTGTTTTTTTTGTTTGTTTGTTTTGTTTTTTTAAATGTCGCCGCCTCTAGTTGTGACTTCCTGTTTGTATATTTTAAGCATATTTCAGTAATCTGAATTAGTAACAAAGTAAACTAGACTTGTTAGAGGTGGATACATCCCCATTGATTTTGTGACATTGTTCTTTTTATGGTTAATTGGTATAGGAAATTTTCACTTTTGAAAAGTATAATAATGCAAGACCATTTTAATGCTGTGGTTAAACAGACAGTTTAGACAAACCTAATAATATGTTTGTCAGGTGGAATTTTTTGCCAGACAGACCTGGAAATCAAACATGATGGGAATCGATCATGTGAACATTAATTTGTGACTGTTTTCCAATTCTGTCTTTATTTTGAAGGAGGAGAGCATTCCTATCGCCCTGTCAGGAAGGGACATTATAGCCCGGGCCAAAAATGGCACAGGGAAGAGCGGAGCCTACCTCATCCCTCTCCTGGAGAGGATTGACCTAAAAAAGGATTATATTCAAGGTATAATGACTAGGACAAACTGAGCTTAAGAGTGTTATGCTGTCATTGTATTTTGTTGTTATAAACCTACCTCTTGTCAAGTGATCTCGAATCAAAGTCAGAGTGCTTTTGTCACATAGCCCTTGCATGTTGTCTTTTGGTGGTTTTGAAATAGAGAAGAGTTCCAGTATCTGAGATTTCCAGCTAGCATGTGACTAGTTCAGCAGTTTGCTGTTATGTTGAAGCATTATGGAACAGAATAATATTCTTGCTCTCTTGATCCCTAGCCATAGTATTGGTGCCAACTCGTGAATTGGCTCTGCAGGTAAGCCAAATCTGTATCAACATGAGCAGGCACATGGGGGGAGTGAAGGTCATGGCCACCACTGGTGGAACCAATCTAAGGGATGACATCATGCGCCTGGATGAGATTGGTAAGCCTGCACAGATCACCCAAAAGTTTGGGAGGGCTGTATTAGAAAATATCTCAATAAAATTTAGAAAGACTCAGTTGCATTTTCTAAAACATATTTAGGCTGAAAAACATGTATTTAGGTATTCTGCCCACTCCAGTTTTTTTCTGCCTTTCTTTAGTGCACGTGGTTATAGCCACTCCAGGTAGGCTGTTGGACCTTATGAAGAAAGGTGTGGCCAAAGCTAGCAAAGTCCACATGCTGGTGATGGATGAGGTAAGTCTGTTTATTTGTGTATAACATCTTAAAGTATGAGGATGGAGATGTCAAGCTTATTGAAGACATAGTAGTATAGAGTATTATAACAGAGCAGAAAATATCCAGGGCCTTTTCTTGTCTGACATGAATTACTTGAATGCTCCGTCACACGAGTATCTGTCTCCTTGTCATTATGTCTCTTTCCTTAGGCAGACAAGTTGCTCTCTCCAGACTTTGTCATCCTTGTTGAGGATATTATTGGATTTTTGGACAGGAATCGTCAGATTCTGCTGTATTCTGCCACCTTCCCCATCACTGTACAAAAATTCATGGTGAGTGGAGCAAGCACGAAAACGTCGTAAAGAGAGTGGGGGTTAGTTGCAGGTCGCTGTGAAAAAGTTTACGCGTTTAGGAATTGAATTTCCATATGGTTATCTTGAAATTAAAATTTCTTCACAAAGTGGTATCACTTATATGGTTTCCAGCTGAGATCTGAATGTGCATTATTTTGAATCTTCTTTTCATCTTTTTATATTATAGTGTTTTTGGTCTCCTCTGATGTAATAAAGTTTTTGAATCTAATCTAAATAAATATTGGATTAGTACTGAAGTCTGTGTATCTTTAACCTGTATATATTTCTCTTACATCTGTTTTTACTTTTCTTTAATTCTCTTGTTCTGCAGTCAAAACACCTAAAAAAGCCCTACGAGATTAACCTGATGGATGAGCTGACCCTGAAGGGCATCACTCAGTACTATGCGTATGTAACGGAGAGACAGAAAGTGCACTGCCTCAACACGCTTTTCTCCAGGGTAGGAAGGCAAACTGAGTGCATTTTTACTCTACTTCTTCTAGCTTTTACATACAGAGTTTAATTCAAAATCTTGGTGTTTCTGGGTTTTTTGGCCTTTTTTTCCCCCCAATTTAGGCCATTTCACTGGTGTATTCAATATCATAATATTTATTTACATGTGGGCATTTTAAATGATATGCACATACATATAACAGGGTATCCGCGGTCTTGGAAAACCTGGAAAAGTTGTGGAATCTTGAAATATTTTTTTCCTGGCCCTGGAAAAGTTTTGGAACTCTTGGACAGAGAGGAAAAGTCTTGGAAAAATTATTTTGTTTCCCACTTTGCTCCGCAACGCGCTAACAGCGCTTCCAACCACCCCAACCCACCCTCACCACACTCACTCACCATGCTAACTGCGCTTCCACACCTCCCATAAAATCAATATTAGAAAGAAATTGAATCCAATGGGATTTAAAAATATCTCTTGATATTATAATTGGTAAATAGTAATTTACAGGATCTGAAATTAGTATCTTGAAATAAGGATCTTGTGAACAAATCAGTACTCATTGAATATGTTGCAGTTGATGATATCAGTGCTTTTATGATACACGTAGCATTCTGAGATTTAAAACAATTAAGAAGATTTTTATTTACTGGCCAGGTTTGAGTTGCTTTTACATTTTCTCTCAAACAACCTTCTGTCCCACTCTCAAACAGTTTAGTTCCAGTCCGTCTTCTACCTTACTTATTAACACTAGAAGTTTTACATTTAAGGCATTTCCTCCCAGACAGCTGAAACATTAGCTAGATTAAGCTCTTGGAAATGGAGATTTAATTCTCCTGTGAAGAAACTTCTCTTTTCAGCCATAACTATTGCATGTATTTAGTGACCTATAAGCATTCAGTTCATCAAAACAGAAAGTGAGAATTTTTTTACTGGTCTATATGGAAAGTGATTTATTTGGAAACAGACTCTCCATATATGAGAAAACAGGAAGCTTAGGATAAGATGAGTTACTGTTAATTTGAAATTTTACATCCTTCATGATCTATTCTTATGATCTCTTATTTAGCTCCAGATCAACCAGTCTATAATCTTCTGCAACTCAACCCAGAGGGTGGAACTTTTGGCCAAGAAGATCACACAGTTGGGCTACTCTTGTTTTTACATCCATGCAAAAATGATGCAGGTGATTTTTCAGTACATGATAATTGGTACTATAATCTTTTTATCCATTGCTCCTACAATGTTGTTATTCCGCTCTCTTCAGCAGGAGCACATTGTTTTAGTTAGACTGCTCAGTGAGATTCTTTTTAAATATATTAATGCATGAATTGCAATATTGCAGGAATACAGAAATCGCGTGTTCCACGACTTTAGAAACGGCCTGTGTAGAAACCTGGTTTGCACAGGTCAGTATGTTTTGCTCTTCAGTCTAATTTTATATAGATGGTCATTTTATCGTATGACATTTAGCATTCTGATGACTTTTTACAGATCTTTTCACAAGAGGAATTGATATTCAGGCTGTCAATGTGGTCATCAACTTTGATTTTCCCAAAAATGCAGAGACCTACCTACACCGCATTGGTAGATCAGGTAAATACCCTGAATCTGCTTTACATGTATAAGATACTTTATCGCAACTGTAAAAAGCTCCAGATTAGGTCTGTAGCACTTTTACTAATCTGACTATTCTCCTTTAACCTCTTATCAACTAGGCATTTCTGTCCACAGAACTGTTGCTCACCTGTTTTTTTTTTTTTTTTTTTTTTTTTTGGGTCTGTTTTGTTATTTGCACCTTTCTGAGTAATAATCTATAGAGAATGTTATAGATGAAAGTTCTAGGAGATCAGCAGCTATAGAAATAATCAAACCTGCCCATCTGGCACTAACAGTCAGAACGTTCAGAATTATTTAGATCATATTTCTTTATTAAATATTGTAAATATAGCTTAAATATAGTTTTATCGATTAATTATTATTATTTTTATTAGTCCCGTTCAAAGTTTTAATATTCTTTTTTTGGTGAACGGTTTATTTCTGCTATGAATAAACAGAGACGGGCCCCTACTATTAAAAGCAATTACTGGTCCTCACCTTTAGATGTCGCTTTTGGTTAACTTTTAGCATATGACGACCCATGAATAAACAGAGGGAAAACTCAGTGTTTGCCATGGCTAATGTGAGCTCCTTACTGTCACCTTCCCAAATTAAATCTAGTGTGTCGAGCCACTTTTGATTCTGTAAGCTTCACAGAGCTTTTTAAACATCTCACCAAATATGGAAACCTTGTGTATGGTATTTAATATCATTCTTATTGAGTCAATATCAGATTCGAATTGATTCACGTTGGATTAAATCAAATCATTAGCTTGTGAATCTGAATTTAATCTGGGCATCAGCGTCAGTACCCAGCCCTGAAGGCTTGAAGGCCTTGAAGGCTTTATGGGTTGTATTTGTGGTCTTAATGCCAGTTGACTGTCAAGACTTGGATATGTAATGATTATTAAAAGAAAAGGGACAAATGAATTGAGTGAATAATGATTGTCTTTAGATTCCCTGGTGATTCTTGTACATAGTACAAATTGAATAAGGAAGATGGATTTATATGCTTTGATTTCATTTTAGAATGTACTTTTGTATTTTCCCAGGCAGGTTTGGGCACCTGGGTCTGGCCATTAATCTGATCACTTCGGATGACCGTTTCAGTCTGAAGGCCATTGAGGACCAGCTAGTGACTGACATTAAGCCCATTCCAGGCAGCATTGATAAGAGCCTGTATGTGGCAGAGTTCCACTCCATCAACCACGAGGAAGAGGAAGAAAAGGAGGCAGCACTCGGTGCACCTTGGTGAGAGACTAACTCTGTAGTCCACAGGATATCAGCCTGCCTGTACTTGTAATGATTTTTGTTGCGTTGTAACAGAGGTATTTTGGTGGGTACAAACACATATTTTACATTGTTTGTGAATGCAAAATTATTTACAAATGAAATAATACACAGTTGCAAGAACAGTACTTTGGTTACAGACTTTTGTCTCTAAAATTATTATAGACCAAATCAAAACCACAATATACAAGGGAAAAATAAACATTATTAATAAATAAATACTTTACATTAAAGATTATATGAACTATAATTATCTAAACAAACTAGAACTATCTAAACAAATATTATTGTAAATATAATTATCTATAATTAATATTATATAAGCACCTTTACAAAAGTATTGATTCTAATTCAGCATAATTGTTTTCTTTTTTCAGATCCTCCGCTGGAGAACAGATGGATGGTGCCTGGCATTTTGCACATCTTCTGTTGAACATGGGTGAAGTCCCCTTTATTTAATTGGATCTATTTCATTTCTTACAAATTTGTCCGTTTCACTGGTTCTGCAAAGCTGTCAGACTCCTAACTGTTAAATACTGCCCTGTATGTTACTAGCACCTTTCAAAAAAAATTATTTTTTTCTTCCCCATCACTGTTTGCCCAGTATGTTAACGTTGCCTGTCACCTTTTTTTTTTTTTTTGGTCACCAAATATGAAATGGTACTTAAGTTCAGTATGGTCATGTGTAAAACCTACCTCGGCAACCCTGCCCCCTAAAAAGTGCTAGTGTAGCTGAAAGTGATTTGTATAGTTCCCTATGATCTTACATGAGCACTTGCTTACACAGTTATGCATAACCTAAGTGCCTTTAGTGCTTTATGAACATCCAGTGGGACCCCTGGTTCAGGATTTATGTGGCCTGAATGTATTTTAAAAAGTGCAACATTAATCAGGTTTTTTTTTTTCCTTGCTCTCTCTGCTGGTTTTTTTTTTTTCTTTTTTCTTTTTGAAAGTGGCATGTGTTCCTATAACACTTTATTGTGTCTGAGCCAGCTTGTATTTTACCAGTTTACCCAGTGGAGGGCTGTTTTGTTGTTCATCTGTGTTCTGATGTGTAAAAAAAAAAAAAAAAAAAGAAAAGAAAACTGACAAGTGCTACTGTTTAAAAAAAAAAAAAAAAAAAAGCACTTGACCGGTGTGTGTTGTTCTCAAAGTTGTTTAATGCCAATCTGAGCCAGTTGAAGCCTGCTTTTTCCCCATTTGTGTTTTACCATCTTTGATGCATTGTGAGTAAAAGTTGTGCTTTTACAGATGTGTAAAAGGGAGACTATCCAAAGCTTTTGTTCCAGATGTCAGTGCCAACATCTACAGTCTCATTTTCTTTGAAGAGAAATAAAGTATCCAGCATATTTTCCCATATTTTCATGCAGTTTATTTTTTCACAGCTGTATGGATATTGTAAAAATGTACATTATTCATATACTTAAGAATACTTAAAGAGGTCTGTCTGGAGCAGAGTGTATATATCAGGATATGCAACATAGAAATTCTAAAGTGGACAATTAAAATATTACACATTTCACAGTTCACATCAAAGACCCGAGGCAAACGGATTCCGTCATATTTGCACTCAACCTACCTAAAAGACAAGCAGTCATCTTATTTATGCTCTGGAGATTAGAATTAAATATATTTGCTGCAGATTCAGCTGGACTTTTTGCTGCAAGGGTATGGTACACATCAAGGCAGTGTCTTGTGCTATATGCCCATGTCTAACATTAAGGAAGATACTTGTGTTTGGTTAAAACAAATTGTTGTTGAAAAGGGTTCTCCCCTTATAATTACACTACAGCTAATTACATTGTAATTTTTAAACAAAACGAGAAAGTACAAAGGCAGCCACAGAAAAATGGAAATTTAGCTAAATACATGCCTATTTATATTTTTGACTTAAGTCAACAGGTACAGTACAGGCCAAAAGTTTGGACACACCTTCTCATTCAATGTGTGTTTTTTATTTTCATGACCATTTACATTGGT
>JAOVYU010000056.1:20538770-20554324 GCA_025674565.1 Synodontis membranacea | reverse complement strand
TTAGATTACCCGTTACTGAAAAATCACTTTTTTTTCAGTAACGCCGTTATTTTAACGCCGTTATTCCCATCACTGGTCAGCTTTCCCAGGACTGTGGTAGAGGAGCTCCTGCTGCTTGTTATATACGCTTCTGTTAGTGTCTAAATCCATAACTAGCTCTGGATGGTGAAAGATTTGCCTGGTTATAGTTCATATAGCACAAAAGCACAGTTGAAGGATTGTGTATAAGTGTGGAATTAAATGGGCTCCTTTGCTGGTACAAATGAACTAAAACAACTAACATTGTTTACAAAGGCTTTACAAGGGTTAACCCTAACCTTAACCCTTGGCTGTGTTTTTTTTTTTTTTCTGAATAGACTGAAATACAAATCCATATGTTCAAATTCATTACAGGTATTTTCTTATGGATATTTATAACTTACACTGCAATTAACATTTGTTCATATACATACATATAGAAACAGCTGCATCATATGCATGAAATTAGTTCTAAATGAAATGACAGCATTTACTAACTTCAGCAAAAATTCTTGTTTCGATACATTTCTAGTTGTACAAATACTGCACATCTCATACGTGTGTGACTTTGGCAGATCCATATTAGATTGTGGGCGTTTGACTTTTTGCATACAAGGAAACAAAACATTTTTATTCTTTGTCATACAGCTGCCAAGTTCAAACTAGATTTTGGCTGTACAAAATACATAGCAAACGTTAATAGAATGTTTTCTTTACATACAACAATATAAGCAAATAAAAAAAAAACAAAAATTTTCACCATATATGCCGACTTTGAAAAAAAAATTCTATAATTGATCAAATAATCAGCATAGATTTAAGATTTAAAGATACATTTCTTTCTGTTGTTTATTTTTCAGCACTGTTTTCTTTCAGAATTATAGCCAGTGAGTTCAGAGTAATGTTAGGATCAAGTAAAGTAACAAGTGGAATATTCACACCAACATCCTGAAACATTCGATTCTGCAATGTCATGGCCAACATCGAATCAATGCCCAGGGCAGCAAGGCAGGTTTCAGTTTCAAAATCATCTGCATCAACGTTGCAAATGTCCCCTACCACGCCTCTAATGTAATCATCAAAGGATGCCTGTAGATCCTTCCTGGACTCGTTCACTGTTTTGACTTCAAATTCTTTATCAATTAGGGCTGCTAGTCGAGCCTTTAGAGAGGCGTTTTGAGAAAGAACATTGTTCTTCAAGTTTCTGAAATTAAATTTGCACACAACTTGCTGAGGCTTCTTTTCCAATAAGCAGTGCTTTAAAGCTTCATGGATTTCTGACACTTCCATTGTCATCAAACCTTTGGCTTCTAAGAATTTTTGAAAATCTGCTTTGTTGAACAGAAGACCTAATTTAAGGGGTCCCCAATTGATGGACTGTCCAGCAAGGCCGACGTTACTCCGGTAATGGCACAAAGTGTCTAGGAATGAGTTGGCTGCTGCATAATTAGCCTGGGATGCATTGCCCAGAAAAGACGAGATGGATGAGTAACATACAAAATAATCAACTTTGCTGTTTAAAGTCGCATAGTGGAGGTTCAGTGCACCACTGATCTTTGGACGCAAGACTTTCTCAAAGAGAGATTTATTAAGTGTTTCAAGTAGTCCATCATGCAGCACAGCAGCACTGTGAAAAACTCCTTTTATTGGACAAGACGGGAAGTTTTGTCCAATGACAGTGACTGCTTCCAATACCTCATCTGATACTGACACATCACACTGGAGAGTGATTATTCTTACCCCATATCTCTTTTTAAGGTTGTTGATATGCAGTTGTGTCTCCTCAGATGGAGCTCTTCTTGAGAGTGTAGCAATGCACTTCCCACCCCAGTGTGAAATGAACCTGACTGTTTCAAGTCCCAATCCAGATAATCCACCTGAAACTATGTACACTGCAGTGTTTGAGAAGAGCTGCTTTGGTCTGGGCTGTAGATATATCCGAGATCTACCAGCCACAGACCTGTTGTTATCCAGAACTATCAAGGTTACAGTTTTAGCAGAGAAGTATGAACCAACATTCTCTGATTCAACTTGGGTAGGCTGGAAAGCCTTGCTTTGTAAGGATAAAAATTTGCTATCCAAGTGCATCATTTTTAGCCATCTGTAGACATCAGAATTCTGTGTTTTGAGATAGGATTTCTGAAAAATGTTGCACAATTTAACAAAGTGGAAGCATATATTCTCAGTATCATTTGGAAGAATGCTCGTTGGAGGTGCATCATTGTCACAGACAAGAAGAATGTGCTTTGCACTGGCCTCACTGCTTAACTGTGCCAAGCAGGACTGATCATAAGGAGGTATGAGGACAAACACAGGACACTGGTCTAAACGTTGGCCAAGTGCATTCGACTCCATTTCCGTAACAACATTCCATCCTGACTTGTTTGCTGTGACGGTTAATACTTTCATCAGAGCGGAGTCGGGCGTTGTGGAGAAAATACCCAATGTTTTGTTTTGTTTGACCTTAGGTAAAGCACTGTGCAAAATCTCCCAAGCAAGTATAATGTAAGAAACACAAGGAGTCTCCTTCAAAAACTGAAGTCTCTTTGTTTTATAGCAAGCATCCTCTGGAATGGTAACCTTGGAGGCTGCTACAGTGGGGTAACAGGAGACTATATGGTCTCCCACTTTCAGTTTCCTTACATCTTTTCCCACAGCCGTGACAATGCCACTAAAGTCAAGGGCTAAAAGATTGTGGTTCTGAGATGTGTGATTGTTCCAATATAGTGTCTGACCATATTTAAGGTCAGACAGACTTACTGGAAAATAGTCTGGGGAGTGCATGCATATTTTACAGAGCTGGACCTCCACATTTTTCCCGTCAATGAAATCAAGTACATTATTAGTTGGTACGGCTGACAAGCAAGCCATTTCATATGGGTTTGCTGTCTGTAGCGTGAAGCACTCAGACCATGAACAGTTTACACCTTCGGCTATCTTATTAAGGGCTGTTCGTGTTATCACTGTTGATTGGACCCGCCCTTGACGTATCATGACCTCTGGGTATTCATAGCTTTTACAGGAGCAAATTACATGACTCAGTGCATTTATGTCCTCACTTGACACTGTGGCAAGATCTATCAACTGAAAAGAAATTTCTGACAACTCAGCAGCACAGGCTCTCGTCATGCCTGATAGCACAAATCCTGGACTAATGAAATCAACGGTGCTTTCAGAGGATCTGTAAGTTATGACATGAAGCGTGCGCAAGTGCTTGCACTTCCTCATAGTCAGAACAATATGACGGTAAAGCTCACAAATGTCAATCAACTGCTCCAGAACCGTCTGGGTTTTAAGAAAACTGAGGTTTTGACAGCTCCAGATAAAGAGAATTTTTTCCATATCAGTTGTACGATGATCCAAGTGCAATAAAAAGTCTGGAACTTGCGAAGAAGACACGCCTACATCAGCAGGAGAGAAATATACAGATGATGGGTGTAAGTATGTCTTCAGAGCATGAGAGATACCTAAAGTATCCTCAAAGACAACAGCTTTTGGTTTGCTTTGTATGCTGGCAATAGCAGGAACAGCGAAACTTTCATTATGAAAGAAGTAAAAGTCAGTAACCTTTGCACTGTCTCCTACAAGTGTGATTCTGACATCCTTCAGTTCAATCAGCGTGTGTCCTTTTCTGTCTGTGAAGCAACCACATACTTCAAAGTATTCTGCCATCGCCTGAGTGAGCCTCATATATATGACCATATCCTTACATGGAGGTGCAGTTATTAGCATGCTGCCAATTGCAGAAGGAAATCCATACCTAACAGTGCTGTTACTCAGGGCTAAAACGGAGGTCATCTGCAGAAAATAATCTAATACTACAGGATGCAAGCAGTACTCATATAACTGGGTTAGCAACTGATCTGGTATCCTGATATTGGCTACTGCTTCTTTGAAATCCTCGCCATACCGGATGTCACCCAGCTGTTGAAAGACTGGCCCATACTCAAACCCTGCCTGGTTAAGCGTAGCATATACCTGCTCCCCTGGGATGACTGATGGACATCTCTTTGAAATAATGTCCAAGAGAATGTCTTGGTGCTCAGTCACCGATGGTCCTTTTCTATAAGCAATGGTTCCTGAGGCATGCGTTGTCGCAGAGGACTGTATCTGAAACGAAGTTTTATCCTCATGTGGCTCAAGCTGCACTTTCAGACAATGTGCGCTCTTACTAAGAACAAGCAAATTCTGAAAGTTTATTGTAAGTTGAAGTGAAGAGAGAGGTATCTTAGGGATCATAGATTCCATGACAGAAGCCAAAGCCAGTTCAGTGTACAGGGCACCTGGAGCAACGACTATACCATCACTCTTGTGCTGCCAAAGGTAGGGGGTGGCTTCTAATGACAGATTGCATCTGAACATTCTGATATCACGTTTATGTTGAATTATCAGGGGATGGGCGGGAAGAGCCATCACATCATTACCTTGTCTCACTTCCTCAAAGTATACCTCATTTTTAGGGCAATCGAACTGATAGACTGGGTACGAAGCTGGTGGTGACTGAAAGCCATTATAGAACTGGTCCCAGTCTACATTGACACCAAACTCAAAGAGTTTGGATACAACAGTAAGTAGTGCATCTTGATCTTTGTCTGGTTGGATTGAGGAGAGCACCACTGTGTCGTTTCCTAACGTCTCCACGATGTACCTCTGCAGAGCCCTTCTTGGGCCAATCTCAACGAAGATTACGTTCTTCCTATTATCGGACACTGCTCTTATTGCTTGTTCAAATACAACTGGGTTTCTGATATTTCGTGCCCAGTAATCACCAGTTACAAAATCGCCTAGACAACATGTCCGTCCTGTTACTGTGGAAAATAACTCGCATTCCATTTCATGTTGATTTAAAGACCCAATGCCGTCTCTAATTTGAGGCAGTACTGGATCCATCATATGACTGTGGTAGGCAGCAGGAACATTCAAAACATGAAGGAAGATATTCTTTGCCTTAGACAAGGTCTTTAACATTTGGTGCACGCTTTCAATAGCATCTTTCTCACCTGATAGTACACACGACAGAGGACTGTTCAAAGCAGCTAGACATACTTTCCCTGTGTATGCTGGAAGAATTTTCAAAACGTCTGACACAGAAATATTACTGACAACAAGCATCTTCCCTCCAGTGACTTTGCTTTGCAGAACACTTCGATAATAGATTACTTTCACTGCTTCCTCTAGAGACAAAAGCCCAGCGCAATGGGCTGCAGCAACCTCTCCAACAGAGTGCCCAAGTACAGCAGTGGGTCTGATACCCCAATGCTTTAACAAGTGAGCTGTGGCGACCTGAGTGGCAAAAAGGAGGGGCTGGACAATGTCTGGCTTTGAGAAGTCGTCATTGTCAAAGCTGCTTGCTATCTTCTGTAAAATGCTTGTATTTCTGTAATTCTGAAAGTAGTTTTCTATCTCTCTGATCTTTTCTCTAAAAACAGGCTCCTCTTTCAGGAGCTGTTTGCACATTCCCCTGTATGTAACTCCATTCCCACAGAAGACAAAGACTAAATTTGGCTCTGGTTTAATAGCATCAAACTTGTTGCCGTTGAGGCTAGTTTTCAGCTGTTCCTCTAAATCCGAAACCGATGTTGTAACATACACTTTCCTGTATTTGTGTTTCATGTGACTTCTTCGACATGCTGCTGTATACAACAGAGTGGTCAGGTCAGCATTATTTTCTGTGCTGATTCTTTGATAAGTGTCAGCAATACACATCTCAAGGGATTTTCTTGTGGCAGCAGACAGTGGGAACAATTTCCTGGAACCAAACCTTTCTAAGTTAGATGATGTAGCATGTTTATATTCTCTGATGATAGCATGTGCATTAGTTCCCCCAAAGCCAAAACTGTTAATTCCAGCTACCCTCTCCATGGAGCCAATGCAATGCCATTTCTCAGCCTTGGTGGGTATTTTTAGATTGAGAGCTTGAACATCAATGCTAGAACTTTCCTCTGAGTAGAACACTGAAGGTACAATGGTTTCATGCTTCATCATCAGCAGTATTTTTATCAGTCCTGCCACTCCTGCTGCAGATTCTGTGTGTCCAATGTTACCCTTAACTGAGCCAATAGGGAGTGGCCCTGCCTCTGAGGACCGTGCCTTGGCAATGACTTTGGAGATGCTCTCTGCTTCTACCGAATCTCCCACTGGAGTCCCAGTCCCATGAGCCTCTATGTACTGGATATCGGACAGGTACGTCCCTGTAGAATAGATTCTATTGAGCAGCTCCTCCTGCTGGACCAAAGATGGCTTTGTGATTGGAGTGACAGTGTGGCCATCTTGATTTACTGCTGTTTTGCATACTATCCCCCATATATGATCAAAGTCCTGAAGAGCCTTAAAAAAAAAGAATACAAATGTCTATACATAAAAGTTAAATATACAATTTGAATGTATCTATCATGCCAAAATCATTTTTAGAAAAAACTCACTTTATTCAAAGTCTTTAAAAGAACTATCCCACAGCCTTCCCCTCGACCATATCCATCTGCTCTTTGGGAGAAGGGTTTACTGGTTCCTTCAGGGGAAATCATTTTAGCTTTGCTGAGAGCCACAAAGACCCGTGGCTCAACAATACAGCTTACACCTCCACAAAGTGCCATCTCACAGTCACCTAGTGGAAAGAAAAATATCTCTTTAAACAAAAAAACATCCAACAATGTGTATAAAACATTTCCCTACCACTGGTTACCTCACAGCTTGTAACCTGAATCTTCTAAAATTGTTTGTGCCTTGCAATCATATCTAGTTAATTCATATCATTCAGCAGTTCATTCAATAAATTTCAGTAAAGTACAAAAGATCTCCATGACAAAATAATCACACGCACCAATCCATTTCTATTTTTCTCTTCCTAATTTCTACTGAATTTTCTATTCCTCAAGCACACCCTATACCCTCCCAAATAAATATCCCCATCTGAATCGTCATTGAAAGAAGACAATAGCCAGACACACAAGGTCATACAAATGTAATAGTTCAGAGAGTGTATAAACATAAAAGTAAACCTAAGGACATTCTGAGGTTCCATCATATTTGCTTTTATTGCAGAGACCATATAGCGTACGAATTTGTATTACACACACCCACACACACCCACACACACCCACCCACACACACCCACACAAACACAATAGGTATGACGTCTTGGAAACAATATGTCACTTTATTGTGCTCCGTAAACCTCATCACCAGAGTGCAATGTCCAGAGTTTTTTTTTTTTAGTCATTTATTAGTTCCTATATCTACAGCCACGCATTTTCCACATGGGCAGTTTAGCCTTGAGGTACCTTTAGTTAAGAAATTCCTTACCTTGTCTGATTGCTTGACAAGCAGAGTGAACTGCAACTATGGAAGAGGAGCAGGCACTGTCAATGGCAAATGAAGGCCCAGTGAGGTTGAACGTGTAGGAGATCCTGTTGGCTGCTATACTCATAGCTGTCCCTGTGCCGTTGTAGTGGGTTATTGTACTCGGGCTGTTGTTCAGTAGTGTTTCATAGTCTCTGTTCATCAGCCCTGAAAAACAGCATGACCAGAACATATGTATAGACCTGATGCATTAGTGTGCCAGTGACACTGCTGTACTGTAATTGTTCGATGAAAAAATTATATCTGAAATAATACATCGAAATACTGTTGTGATTCTTACCTATGTAAACACCTGTTCTGGAGCCGCTGACTTTTTCCATGGGAATGCCAGAATCCTCCAGCGCTCTGTAGGAGCACTGCAGAAGGAGTTTCTGCTGGGGGTCCATAAAATTAGCCTCGGTTTCAGTGATGCCAAAAAACCTGTGATCAAACTCGTTGAACCTGGCAGAAAAGAAGCAGAGTGCCTCGTAATTCCTCTTTGAATTGCTGTAGCTCGAATAATCAAATTGTCGTAACCGGGAAAATAATCTACAATTACTACATTTTATAGTTGACATTTTATTTTTCATATTTTTGAAAAATAAAATATTTTTCTTTGCGTCATTAATCCAAAGAAATTTAAGTAGATAGCAAATTGTAAATAGTCCAAAAAAAAAAAGAGAGAAATGTTTATACATACATGAACAAAAATGACTTTTACATAGGTTTCTGTGGCACTGACCTAAAGCGGAATTTAAAATTCACTACAAAGACTGTGAAGAAGAGCAGACCGATAGCCTCGGTGTAAGGGTATGTACATCCACAGTAGGTGAACGGTAGAGAAATGACACCCCAATCTTATAGGCCCAGAATTAATGCATGATTCTAAAGTTAACTAAAGCACTGAAACTGACATACAACGGAATCCAAACCCAAGTGCACAGAGAGACAAGCAGAGCAATCATTCAAAGCCCTTTCACTGACCTGATTTACAAGAGTGTGCATGACAGATATAACAATAGAACATTAATCTTCTCAGATAGCACTTTTAAAATGACCAAAACAATCTTAAAAACAAAAGTTTTAACAAGCAGGAGAACAAGCAGAAGAAAAAGGAAATAAGATGAAGATTATGAAATCCCTCGTTATCTAAATATCTTGAATCCTTTTCATGTTACCGATACCCCTCATTGTATTTCTTCTCTTCATATATACTTGAATAAGTCTTTACTTGCTTGCTATATAAACTTTAATGGCATCAGCTTGCTCCAAACTTTATCTAATTATATTTGTACTGTGACAATAAATGCGTCTTATCTTGTCTTATCTTGAGAAGTAATAGTAGAAGATGATGAAGAACCATAAAAATTAATTACCCATCTACGAAAGCAGCTTTAGTAGTCCGTATTTTTCCAAGAGTGGTGTCATCAGGGTCATACCACTGTGTTACATCAAATCTCTGCTCTGGAATATCCTCAGCACAATTTTTCCCATCAACAAGAACTTTCCAGAAGTTGTCAAGTCCCTCACCTGCACGAACGCCATACACTTCATAAGTATTTATGTGCAATACTCAGGGGAGAATCTGTGTGGAAAGCATTGGCACTTACCCCCTGGGAAGCTACAACCAATTCCAACTACAGCGATATCGTCATCCATGCTGTTTGTCTCATCAACAATTCTTATGTAACACCATATACTGCTTCGTTCCTGTTACTAATCAGAGTATATGTGCCCATATCCATGCCTGCGCTCCATCCCAGGGCCTTTATAAAGCCTCCTCATCAGCGAGAACTGTTTAAACTGAAGTCTCTTTCAAGACAGGGCTATTGGGTTGCATGCAGGTTCTTCATGCAACCCACAATTAAGGTAGTTTGAAACAAAAGCCATTAATTACCTGGCTGGGCAAAGATAAAAAAGGCATTTACAGGCACTTCCTATAAGGCGGACATAATGGAGGCATTTTCTCGAACCTCCAATAATAAAGTGTCATTATAGAATTTTGAACAGTTAGAAGAGCTTTTATGTTATCATGCATCATGAGAAAATCACCAAGCAGAAAATTACCCCCAAACAGATCAGTTTCACTGTGTTTGTTCTTTGAAGACAGTATGGGCAGTGATCATTTAATGTAGTTGCCTCATTATTTGGAGGTAAGGTGATATCTTGTTATTTAAAAAAAAAACAAAAAAAACAACCCTCTAACAATTATGTTAAACCACAAAAGAACTGCCCACAGTTGCATTACAAGGGCATATCTAAGATATTTCTCGAAATTTTAAATCTTGCTAGAATATGGTACATTTATTGTTTGAAAACAAAATCACACACTTCCCATTTTGTCCATTTCCAGCACACTTTATTATTTATTCACCATTGTTCATCCAACTAGACAAATTGCGGACTACTCAGTGAGGACTACTTCCCAGAGCAGACACAGACAATATTACATAGACTCTTATATACAGTGTTGCCATCACAGCTCCTTTACCAGCCACAAAATTGGCAACAGTTAATCAAGCAAATACAGATGACTTCCATCAGCACCACGTCAAACGAATATTAGACAAATAAATAGGTTGCTAAGTAAAATTCAGATTTGTTCATACAACATAATAAACTTCCTGCTGAAATAAAAGACAAAAGAAAATATTTGGTACTTAATCCTGCAACTTTGTCAATGTTCATTACTTCAGCCTTTACTTTCTAGCAGGAAAAAAAAATGTCTGAAAAGTCTTTTTCAGTGGAAGGTAGGCCAAAGAACTCACAATATAAATGGGTTTCTCATTTCCTAAAATTGTTTCAGAGATGCAAGTTGCTCTTTGAAGAAATTAATTACTTAGATCTTTAGCCTACTACTGAACTAATACTGATGTTCTCATATTACATTCTTGATTCATATTTAAAGAAATGAATGAGTAAAATTTAAAAGTTACTTCCAAGACTGCACTAAAGATTTATCTGTTCGTCCAACAAGACACAATATATTCAGCTGGTATGTGACTGTCATATTCTAGGACAACTTCAAGCACACTACAACTGAGGTCAAAATTCTTTTGTTGTTACATGAAATATTTTCAAGTTCACCTATAAAGACTATGGTTAAAAGAAAGTTATTTTGTACCAGCAATGTGCTTGTCTTCCATTATCAGGCTATCATAGTACAGCCATGTGATACTCTTAGATTAGATCAAAAAGATCTGGCATGTTTAATGGCTCAATTGAAATACAGAGGTCTGTTTCTGTGGAATGCAAATTCCCGACTGTGTCATTCATGGCTTGATCCCTTAGGGCAAAACTTGCACTCTATTTTCACTCTGTTTTACAGGACTCAGTAACAGGGAATGAAAAGTGCACAATGTGGAACGGGGAAAACCTGCCTATTTGCAAACACAGCATGGCCAAGAATGTTCACTGACTACTTTCCAGTATGCACAGTTCAATTGTAAGAAAAATATCTGATGTGCAAATATATAATATAGTGCGCTGGTACATATAGGCTATAAAGTTGTTGAAACCACAGGTATTTAAAAAAAAAAAAAAATTGCATTGGAAATAATAACCTAATAACACAATGAAGGTATCTTTGAAATTGGTTTGGTTTTCAATTTACGGATAATTAAAGAACTGAAAGTTAACAGAACATTTCTCAGTATATCTGTTTCTGCTGATTGATAGTGGAAGAACTGAACATTAAATAAATTGTCCTTCCTCATTCCATCATTTCTGTAAGTATATTAAAGTGAATGTCTTCAGCTCTTTTGACATTCTTGAGAACGATATCATCTGGGGTCTAGAGATTTGCCCTCCAGAATCATCTGGATTTCTTTTGCATCCAGAGTCTCATACGTGAGCAGAGCGTCTGCCAGTTTTTTGTGCTCTTTGCTGTATGTCTTGAGAAGTTTCTTTGCACGCTCATATGAATCCTAATGGGGGAAAAAAGCACAAGAACAGAACATGAACACGATGCACTCCTTAAGACCATGAACATGCTTTATTGAGTGACCATTGGACAGAAAGGTACCTGTAGCAGCGTTCTGACTTCCTGGTCAACAGCAGCTTGTGTTTCTGGGCTATGTTTAGAAAGGTCAGAGTAGGTCATAACACCCAGCTGGAAAAGACAGAGAAAATCATACGGATTATGCTATACAATGAAACAAGAGTGGGATACAAAGAAAAATAGTGTTTAAAACCTAAACCACCAAACTACAATAATTCTGCATTTTATAAAGACGCAGATTATTAACCTAACAGTAAATATTCCTAATAGAGCCCAATTCCCAGAATTAGTTAAATAAGGCCTGGTTTATTCTTCTGTGTTGACAGAAGTGCACACCGCACCAGAGAGGGTTTGCTGGTAAACGTGGTATGCAGGCAGGTGGCTTGCTTTCGTCCAGGGAGGTAACTGCGCGCGGTGCATGTCTACGGTTCTGTGCATGAACAGGCCTTTAAGTGAATGATGACTGGTTGAAGGACAGTGTGTCCTAGTCTACCAGCTGCATACCCGCAAACATTGGGAGATGATGGGACCTTTCTTCCTCGAGGCCTACAAGGATTTAAGACTAATATTGTTCCTAATATGACCCAAGTGGAAATAATACTATTTTAAACAATAAAGCATAAACAACAAAACTCAAAATCCAATGAAATTTCTATCTTCCATGTTTCCTTCTATTTATTATTCCAACAGTGAAATACAGAATTCCCCTTCACTTTTGCCATGTTTTTGCTGCCCATTTATAATTCAGGTTTAGTTCACGCAGCACTGCCACCTGGTGTACACACACTCACATTACGTAAGAAGGGTGACCTCTACTTGAGTGTTTATACAAACACCCTGGTGTGGTTGCAGACTTGCTCTCACAGATAAATCAGCCCTAACATTCCAAGTATGCACTTTCACAGTGTAGTATTATATCATTTTTTTCCTTATACGGGTATAGGTTAATCAAAACAGACATTAAATGTGAGCCTGGATCAGGCTCTGATATATGTAAAAGGAGGAGAAGTAAAGGTGTGAAGTCCTAACTCAATTTAAAGTCTACCCATCGATCCATTACCTAAACTGTACCTTTCTAAACAATAGAAAACTGAAAGTCTTGTATCAGAGACAAATACATTTTTAGAAAAGGAGAAAATGCACAACAGGTCATAAACTCGAAAAATAATAAAAAAGCAAGCTAATCATGAAACTTCATCAAGCATTTAATCAATAAAGCAGACCTTGTCGCTCATTCCAAATCGTGTAACCATCAGCTTTGCGATCTTAGTAGCTCCATCGAAATCACTTGATGCTCCTGTAAAGAACCAGCAACGCTTTAGGAATCACCTAACTTATCATAACAAACCAATCTGCCATCAGTACAGATACTCACCCGTAGTGATGTTTTCATCCCCAAAGATGAGCTCCTCAGCCACCCTGCCGCCCATACTGACATCCATCTGTGCCAACAGTTGAGCACGAGTCTCACTCCACCGATCGTTTTCTGGGAGCATAGACACCTGCGTTCAAAGAGACAAGTATATAAATGCAGTACTGTTCCGAAAGTGTTTTCATGAAACATTATTTTAGCATTGACAATAACAAAACTGTTATAATTACATGGCCAAGGGTGGGTCCTCGTGGCATGATAGTAGCTTTATTTATGGGCATGGCATCTTTAGTGTAATATGCCACAATAGCGTGCCCAGATTCATGATATGCAGTGATGGTCTTGTTTTTCTTGTCGATCTCCACACTCCTGCGCTCTGGGCCTGGTGAGAAATTGTCAGAAAGTTGTTGCTATCCTTTTTATTTTTGTAGTCAGGTCCTCCATCTACAGTATAATGCCTTTCCCATGCGTGCATAGCGTGAAGCCTCACCCATCAGGATCTTGTCTTTAGCAAACTCCAGTTCCTTTATTGTCACCATCTCCTTTTCATCTACTGCAGCCTTTAGTGCAGCCTGATTGACCAAATTCTCCAGCTCTGCTCCAGAGAAGCCCACTGTTCCCCTGGCAATGATTTCTGCATCTACGTCTACAAATATGCAAAAAAACCAAAAAAAAGATTATTAAAAAAAACTCATACCAATTTGTATTTTTCCTCAGATATTACATTACTATAATATTTTCTCACCAGGGTCCACTTTGATTTTCTTCAAGTACCATTTGAGGATCTCAGTGCGTCCTTTTACATCAGGTCTGGGGACTGTGACTTGCATGTCAAACCTCCCAGGTCTCACAAGAGCACTTAATACACCAACGGACATATGCACACAGACAGAAGAAAGAAAAGAAGTCAAAGCATGAAACAAACCAAAAAAAAAGACTAAAGAGATTATATAATATTCTCATTATACTTTTTTTCTTGGTTAATGAGGTGAGTGCGAGGTCATCATTTGAACACAATTTAAAAGAAACACTGGGTTCTTGAAATTTCCTCTTTAAAAAGAAATTTTCAGTTTTTGTTTTACAGATTTTTAACTTTTTTACACTTTCCATGTTCAGTTTCCTTTTTCACCTTTAAACACAATTATAAAAATGTAAAGACATTACATTTGGCATTAGACATGCATTACGGTGTTAGTGTAGAAAATATGGTTCATATGTTTTATAAGATATCCAAAATGTTTCTGAAATCCCATACTCGTCCCCTCTCCTACAAGACCATTTCAGGCTTTACTTACCTTACTTACCTCTCAGGGGAAGAAAAAAAATCATGATTTAAACCTGTTTTCCAAACAATCACTTACTTGTCCAAAGCTTCGGCAAAATTTGTTGCCCCGATAACAATAACCCCTTCATTTGGTTTAAACCTGAAATTATACAGAAAGTAATAAAAAGTATAAGAAAAGAACACGTGGTTATTTTTGTAATTACTTTGACAACAGTATAAACTACTAACCCATCCATTTCTGCAAGGAGCTGATTAATGGTCTGACGGGAATATGGATGCATGGGAGACTCTATGCGCTTTCCACCCACACTGTCCAACTCATCAATAAAGATCACACAAGGGGCATTAGCTTTTGCTTCTTCTGCAGGAAAAATAAAACCAAAGCAACAAATTCTTACTGAGACTGAAAAGCCTTTAGATTGTATAGCAATAATCTTCATAGACTCAAGTATACAACAGAGGCAGGGTGGTAGCATCCTGAAAGCACTTCATACTCACTGAATAGGTTCCTGATGCGACTTGCTCCAACACCCACAAACATCTCATCAAACTCCGACCCTGACGCATAGTAGAACGGCACATCTGCCTCCCCTGCCACAGCTCTGGCAAGCAGAGTCTTTCCAGTACCAGGAGGACCGATCAGGAGGACACCTGAAAAGAAAAAAGTAAAAATAGTGTTTACCCAGTCAAAGCCTATAAAGCACAATGCGTTCATCTTTTTGGGGAGGGGATAATTTCTTTTTCAATTCTAGATCTGTACCTTTGGGTAACTTTCCACCAAGTGCCGTGAATTTCTGAGGATGCCTCAAGAACTCAACAATGTCTTGAAGTTCACTCTTCGCTTCCTCCACACCTTTCACATGCTCAAAGGTGACGTTCTTCATTTGGATTGGATCCAGTGCAGCATCCAGGCCAGATGATGTACGAAATCGGACTGTTAAAGGACAAAACAGAATGGGGAAAAGTGAAGTTTGCAAAGAACATAGATGAAACATATAATTAATGGACTTAAGTAATTAAAAAACAAAGTAATTATGTCTTTTTTTAATCAGGGTAACAGTGTTGACCTACAGACAGACAAGTATTAAATATCACTTCAGAGAAATGACTTAAAAAATAATAATTAGTGGAAGGAAGCAGCACAACATAAACTGTCTGAAAAGTGTGTTGTTTTATAGGGATGGCATGTGCCAACAATTTTACGAATACACTTATTAAACATTTAACTAATATCAGTCAAACTATGTGCACTGTAAATACTAGACATAGCTCAAAATCAGTTTCAGTCCAAACGAGGAATCGACCGATTATCGGCCTGGCCAATAATCGTTGGCCGATATTAGGATTTTGCCGATTACTGATATCGGCGTTTTATTTTACCGATATTATTACAAAGTGCACTAATGCGGCTCCGCAACCGACTCTTCCTCTGTGCCCGCTTGCAGTGCTGCTTCATTTAAAGTCCTGCCCATAACGATCTCTGATTGGCTAGATGACATACGATTAATAGCCAATCACCACTGAAGCCTCGCTGTCACTCA
>JAOVYU010000056.1:20451186-20464169 GCA_025674565.1 Synodontis membranacea | reverse complement strand
TGTGTGTGTGTGCGCGCGTGTTTGTGTGTGTGCTCGGGTGTGGGAGGAAAAATAAAGAAAACCTCAATACATGTGTGTCTGTGTATATACACACTCACACACACAGTACTGTGCAAAAGTCTTAGACTTAAATTATAAAATTTTGTTGACATTTATTTCATGAATTCAGCATTGTTGAGTCAGCACTAAAATATTTCGGATTTCCAAGCATTACTTTACTTTTTAAAATAATGTTAGACAAAAATGTTTGTATGTCAGTACCAAAAAAAAAAAAAAAAAAAAAAAAAAAAAAAATCCTCCAGGAGAACTGTGGAAGATTCTCCAAGATGCTCAGTAAAACGTACCAGCTCATTTCCTTATAAAACTGCACAAACTGTACCTGAGACTGCTATTTAAAAATAAAAAATGTCAAAGTGTCAAAACACAGAATACTGACTTTGTTTAGTTTATTATAGTCCACTGCCGATCGTAGATTTTTTAAGTAAAAATATTTCATTGAATTGTTTTTTGAAGTCATATTTACAGCATTTGTCTGCATGTGTGTAAGACTTTCACACAGTTCTGTGTGTTTGTGTGTACATGCAGATATACACCTGCCTCCACAATAACGATTTAAAGTCTAGATATACAGAGCAAGTCATTTATTCTTTAATATATTCTTTAATATGTCCGTGTCGAGGATGATGGCAATACTGCAGAGTTTACATGGGGTGTCTCTCTATGCTTCCTGAATGCTGACATCGCTCTGATGAAGCAAGATAATCCCAACAAATGGAGTGGGTGAGAATTAAGACTTTGAATTAAGACTTGGTGATATAATATTGGCTGGACATCCTTGTGGACTCTGCTGATTAATCCTCAGACAGCACTCTGTAGTTAGCTCAGCTGTTTGCTAGGAAAGGCTAGCTTTGGATACACGCTGAGAAGACAGGCAGCTGCTGGCAGAGGAGCTACAACCTGGCACAGCAGGAACCTGAAAAAGTAACCACATGGACAAGCATGGCCAATCACTCCCACACACGTGCACATACACACACACACACACACACACATACACACACACAGGCTGTAAAGAATCAAGCACATCCACAGGCATGGACAATGGCTTACAGATCCGCAGACAGATCCATTCCCAATGCCGGGCTGCCAGCGTGAACAATCAGCACAAGCGCACATCCTCAGAGTAGGCATAGCCAATCGCAAACAGATCCACAGGCGTGCCATCAGGCATGAACAATCAACGACAGGTTATCTAGCCAGCTTTGGATGCTTTTAAGACGCAGCCAGAAACCCATCAACCATGTGGCAATAAATCATCTCCACACCTCCGCCATTTTGCCCCTGGCTCACTGCAGCTTTCAAACAGTTTGTTTGTTGTGCGTGTGACGTTCCAAGATTTTATTGGGGTTTCTGCATGATGGGGAAAAAAAGTTTGTCTTTCGTGGCATAAAGGTTTTAAAAAAAAAAAAAAAAAAAAAAAAAAAAATCAAATGCTTGCAGAATGACAACAGCCTAAATTTAGTTGGAATGTACTTTTTTAGTGCTATACAGAATGAAAAGCAAAAGATCTCAAATGCAAAACGACTTTACGTCACTTTATATTTGGTGACACAGTGAAATTTGCTTTAGCTGGAGAAGGCAATGAGCTGCACTGTCGTTTTAATGCGTTTGATCTGTGGAGGGATGTTAAATGCTGTTCTGTCTCTAAGGTGCTGTAAGCGTCTGCATTCACACTGTATTTATAGGCCTCCAGACCCAGGCATACTAACAATGTCATGAAGCAGTCACAAGAATAACTTCCAATGTAACAACAAACCCAGACACAAACAGTAAATGCACAGGACCAAAAAAAACCAAACAAACAAAAAACCCAAAAATGACTTCTGCATATCTTCCTAAATATAATCCACCAAGCCTTTAGTTTTGCAGAATTCTTTAAATGTCATAAGACACAAAAGGAACTTCCCAGTGTAGGAAAGAATGATTTGAGAGGAATATGAACATAAAATTCCAAAACACATGTTTTATGGATTGCCCTGTAACTCTATATAGCTGACTTTGGAGTGATTGTTGAGTGCAGTTCACACAATTCTGTGTAACAGGGCAAAGCCTGAAGTCTGCATAAACCGAGACTTAGGTCAGGTCTCAGTTGTCACATTGGAGGGGATGAATTTCCTTTTTTTTTTTTTCCAAAGGAACATCCGAGAGGTCTTCACTGACACATGGAAATGTGCTCAGCTATACCCTACACAGGCCTTAGCATCGATTTTATGATGTATGAAGACAAGCAAATCGCTTTGATGGCAATGAAAGCCCCCCAGATGATAGAAAGGGAGGCCGTAGTAAAATGTATAGGGTTTGGAGGGCCTCCATTCTAACGCAGCGTACGCCAAGAGAACATGAAGGCCCAGCAACAATGGAAAGCAGATCTGATGCACATACATCATGAAGACACACACACACACACACACACACACACACACACACACACACACAGACAGACAGATGTGCACCAACCTGACAGATGCGGATGGCGTTGTCCAGGACGGTCTTTGTGTCTGTGCCGTAATCACTGCAGGGCAGCTGGGCTCGGCTGAAGTGGGCCTGTAACAGCAGGTTGGTCTTGGTGTGGGCGCTGTCGTATGTGTGTGGATTGACCTGCAGGGGAAGCCGCTGGGCTAGCTCGCTGTTCAGCTGATCCTCGTTATGGCGCACTGGCAGTTCAGCATATTCCTCTGCATCCTGAACACAGTGCAGAGAGAGAGAGAGAGAGAGAGAGAGAGAGAGAGAGAGAGAGAGAGAGAGAGGTTATTCAGGAAGGACACTCTTAATCACTACAGTCAGACGACATGACAGAATTGCATGAGCTCTCTAAAGTAATGAATTAAGAAAACTTGTCTGAGCAAACTCTATGTATGGGACATCATCACAAAACGAGTCCAGCATTTTTCTAATTTTGCCTTGAATATATTCCTTCAACTACAATGTATCTGTCATCAAATATTACATTATAAAACAGCCTATAAATGTGATTAAATATGATGAACTCTCTGGTTGCTAAGCACTAGTTTCAATTTACACATCAAAGATTACAGCTGATTTCCACTAGGCTTGATTTTCTCGATTTCCTCTGCACTGGAGGCACCAAATTGAACGAATCATTTTATTACTTTAAAGATTTAAAATATCCAATAAAACAGCTTTCTGGTTTTTTGTTGACCAACTGGACATTCTGTAGTGACACACCGCATGTGTTAAAAAGAGCTAACATTCTAAAGTCTTTGGCTGAAATTTGGATGACTGTGTTGGTGGGAACAGCTGAATAGACTGGATTAAATCTCTCTGGTTTTACCATACAAATGCTTGACAATGCTTTTATATCTATACATAAATCAGGATTTCGTGGCAGTACCTGGTTAGGTGACCTTAGGATTAAGACATTGAAAAAAAAAAAAAAAAAAGTGAAATAATTTGCCATGATCCCAAACGTTGGACATGTTTGCTGGACGTTTACTTCATTAATTTTGCATTTGAGCCATGAGCCAAATTTACCCAACAAGTAGGACATGCGCATGTGATCAGTTTAGTGTGAATTTAGTGTTAATTCACACCTCAAAACAAACTGTATCCTAAAATTAAATATACAGCCTGATCCATGGCTGGAGCGCAACAAAACCGTCAAGAGACAGAGTGATTCTAGAATTATGATTATGCTTGGAATGGGGGGGATACATTTTTTATATATTAGGTAAATTAGTCTCATGGCTCTTGTGCAAAACTAAACAACAAATCACAACCTTAAAATTTTTGTAATTCTTTCTATCTTAATCCAGATAAGAAACTCAGAAGGTCCTGAAACATCTTGACACTAAACATCTAGACTGATTACAATTTCTTTTGGATGTACCATCAAATTGCTTTTTCTGCAATCCTTTGCACAGACTGGTAAAATAAACACAGAAAATCCTAGCTGATCTTGATGTCAGGACTAAACTCAGCACGGGTACAGTGTGCCTGTTGACTGCTGGGAAGCATATATGCAAAGGCACGAGTCCTTCTGTAAGGCCATTCTGGTCCACATTTTCAACATACACTTGTAAGAGGGAGGCAGGGAGCATATTAGTCACAGCTCTGTGCTCCCACCAAACTCCATCCATCAGTGCTACAGCACTGCGCTTAAACACCTCTGAGCCAGGAAAGTGAGGAATACCGGAAAAACTGAGAACAAAAGAGCATGTCAGTACATGATTTATTATTTCTGAGGGCAGTGAGTCAGTATACAGGTCTACTAAGGATAAAAGAAGACAGCTGATCTGTAAACAGAAGCGCCGGCACCAAGATCTCGAACAATATTCTCCATCTCCGCTGACATTTACATACACAGAACCCAACCGTGGCAATCTAGAGAGGCTGACCGAGTGCTTTTGATTCTTCACCAAAGTGCAGATTCTTTTGACATCCTGAACAGAATGAGTGCTCGCGTGACTAGTCTTTTGGAAACGACATTTTGAGTGCTTTAACAGCATCATTCAACTCTACAAGCATTCAATGATATTTAGAGGAGAGAAACATAGGATTTAATAGCAGGAGGTGAGAAAGAGGGAGGGAGGGAGGGAGGGAGGGAGAGAGAGAGAGAACGAGTAGGGAATGGGTGGAAGAAAGCAATCGACTGGGCGCCTCATTACGACCACGCCACAGCAATTAGAGGCCATTGAGGGGATGGGGGGTCTTTGTGTCCCTGACAGGGGGAGTGATTTGAGGGTTTTGAACCTCAAGCTGGGGTGGAGTAGGGGGTTGGCATGGGTCCAGCCTGCCTCATGTCTTGCTTTTGTTAGCCAATCTGTGGGGACTTAAACACTGAGACATGTTAAAGGATAATAAAGTAGTGTGCACGTTAATAGGAAGATTGGGACCTCTGTGTGTAACACAGCCCACAATTAGCACTGCAACATGTGCACTCCCGCTGTCCCTGGAAAACACGCACAGCATAACTGCCAAAAACAGTGTCTCACTGCTCACGGCACTGCAACAGCTACAGTACCAGCTCATTAACACCAACCACACACACTGTGCTAAACACTGCTAATCAGTTTTAATCAACTCTCCATGACTTCAGCAGTCCTGAATGCCTCGGTGGGTAAAACAGTTGCGAAAACATTACTTATTAAAAAAAATGAAATATTTTCATAAAAAATATATGTTTATAATAAAATTTAATATCTTCACAATTTACATGAATTCACAAAAATAGACACATACATGGAAATGGCAGTGTCCAAAATAGTTTCAAAAATATAGACATCATATTCAAATAATCATATTCATATCCATTTACTGACATTGGACTTTAACTGAAAATTCTGTATATTTTCAATTTGCATTCTACTACAGATTGTTTCTTCAGTTATGCTATTTTTTTTTTTTTAGTCAACTAAACATGCTAACATTAAAGAGAACCAGCTCCCATTATAAGTTGAAACTGTGCAATAAAAATGACCTTGTGATGCTAAAAAAGATGCCACAGTCATTAAAAAATAAATCAGTACAAGCAGGTGATGATACAGGACTCTATTCTGTAAAAGAGTATGGAAATGAAATCAAAATGGGCCCAGTATAAAATTCTGTTTGCCTATAGTAGCCGTTTTGTCTGTCTGTGTCCGTCAATCAATAAATGTTATAGATTGAGAAACTCCAGGACCAGGATAGAGGAACCGTAACTTTTATTGATGGACAGACACAGAAAGACTGCATGATTACTATAGAACACCAGAATTTCACAGAAGGCTCTAAATAACTCTCTAAAACTTCTATACTTAGTCTAGACCAATTTTAAGAAGAAGAAAAAAAAACCCTAATCACACACTAAAACTGAATTAAACATACATTAGCCAAACACTGTATATAAAAAAAAAGCCTGCATGTAATAGGATGTAGGGTTACAAGAATATAAAATGTGTTAGACCAGGGCTTCTTAAGAGCAGGTCTGGGGATCCATGAGGCATAGCCAGGTGGTCTATGATTTTTACCTCTGCCAAAAAAGGTTATGATTTGGTGCAGTTTGTTTGTCTGGCTATCAGCCTGGTGTTCATGAAACTTGGTGGCAGGATGTAGCGCGGGCCATGGAAGAGCCCATTAACTTTTGGAGCAGATTCGAGTCATGGGGCGGCTCAACAGATTTAGTTCCCTTTCGTTAATGTGGAGAGAGAAGGTATTTGTGCTTGGCAGAAGTCTGTGCTTAACAATGTCAAACAGCTTAAAAACAAGTAGATGGCAGTAAAGTTCAACAGTGGCAAAACATAGCCAACGTAGAAATACAAAGACACAAAGAAATAAAAATATCCACACCTATAAAGTGGTTGTGGCTCCCGATTCATACATCATAGAAGAGTCGACTATTATAGGTTTCATTTGTTACAGTGGTAGAAAAAAACAAACGAACAAACAAACAAACAAACAAACAAAAAAACTACTTCAATAAGTGAAAAACAAGTAGGCTTATAAATAATGTAAATTTGGACCTGTTCATTTAGTGGAAAGTTCAGGAATAAAAAGCTGCAATAGATATTATTAAATATTATTCCACACATTTGAATAATGAGCCTAATATTTGAATACTAAACCTAGAGTTTATTTTAAAGTTAAAGATCCACTGGGCTAGACCTTCAGTGTCATGCATAAATTTTATTTTATTTTTTTAAATTACATAAGGATCATCACACATAGCTTACGGGATGATAAACACTTCATAATTAGTCAACAGGTCAAAAGAACAGAAAATATCCTAAAATAGAGCTTGACACCATATTATACTATAGTTGCATATGACACCACATTATACTATAGTTGCATACGATGTCCCTCAATAATTCATAATTTATAAAGAGTCAATTGTTGCTTGACTACCACAGAGGGGAAAAAAGCCAGTCTTCAATATTCAGCAAATATATCTATAAAATAAAGCAACATATTGGTGTGATTTGTGAAAGGCTTCAGCAGTTTGCCCACCTACTGTCTGTGTCCACTTGCAACAGGACTCTGATTATACATAGTTTGGGTGAGTGTGTAAGAAGTGAAACAGATTTGCTGTCACTGGTCACCAGTCAAGTGTGAAAAAGCTTTATGTCCCAATTATGATAGCTATCAGTAGAGAGGAGGAGGTCGGAGTTGGCGAGAGGATACGAAACCAGCCCTCTAACAGAGCGAAAGAAAGGAGCTGCTAATTGTCCCACTACCCTGGTGAGATGTGACTGTGTCTGCGTGTGTTGGCTGTTCTCATGGTCCTCATTGAGGCTGGTGTGTTTGGCAGCAATTAGCTAAAAGCAGAATACTAGCTGGTGATCAGCTGAAGGCTGCGTGCAGTGATTATGCACTGATATTACTCAGGTAATTAGTTATATGATGTGTGTGTACACTCTTGCACACACAAGACTGTACAACAGTTTTAAGTACCCATTAATTCTTTTTGTTTTGTTTAATGTTTATATCATCTTTCTGCATTAGGAAACAAGCACAGTAAGACCACTTACTGTGATAGACCACTTTTCAGGCAGGAAAATAATCAAGGAATTACATACAGAAACAAGTAAAGTCTACACAGGACTTGCAGTATGTTCCTTAAGATGCATGGAAAAACCTGCCAGTCAATTCCTTTATAAAACTAGAAGAGCACTTGGAGAGAGCAGACCTCTGCCGAGGACAATAGTTGACTCCACTATGATATGCAAATTTTGCTACCACAACCACTTTATATGTTTGGATAAAACGGTGGCCGCAGCAATCTACCTCAATCTGGTCTTCTCACTTTTAGGCTCTCTAATCAACAACAACAACAAAAAAAAGTCTTGCTAGATCGGTAGCACCCGGATGCCCACACACCAAAACAGCTTGAAACTCCAATAACAGAGTGAAAACACTTCATCATTAAGCTCCACAAATATCCTTGCAAAAAAAAAAAAAAGCTTAACATTTGAATAATTTACATAATCTAACCTGCAAAATACCCAAATCAATTCTCAATACTCAGTAAACTTATTTTCCTTTAGTGCAACATTTTAGGGTATGCACGTGATGTCACCATATGGCGAAGGCACTGCAGTTACACCCACTGAGTGGCAGAAAGACTGAGTGGCACCGTGGGCATTCAGCTCGAATGCAACGAAAACACACAAAATGAGGATCACTGTCACATCCAACTGCTTTTAATTTAAGTAGATAATCATTTGTTTTTCTCCTTGTTTCACAGTTTCTCCTACTAACCACAGCCATTTGCACCATGTTTTGCCACTCAGTCCAACTGAGGGGGCGTGTTCCAATCACAAAGTGGTAGTGCATACTTGCTCTGTTTTGTCACTGTTAAACTTTACTGCCATCTACTGGATTATAAGATGAATGGCACTTTGAGAGCAAACAGCTGTATCTTGCAATTTTAGCAAAAGTGAAAATAAATTCTGCCCCTTTACAAAATTTAATGGGTTGTTTTTTAGCCCACTCTACACCTTTCCACCATACTTTATGTAAATCGTATTGTTAGGTTTTGCGCAATCCTGCTTACAGTCAGACAAAATATATACATTTTCTTTTCCTATAATATACCTACAAAACTGTTTTTACCTTAACAGTTTATTGCTAAAGTATTTGACAAACACAAAACTTTACATTTCAATCTTCTGTCCATAACACAAGAACATACAACATACTGTACTGTGCAAAAGTCACATCAACAGCCTTCTTTGCACAATTCAGATTTTTTGCTTATACAGGATCTGATTCACATTCCAAACTGCAAGTGACTCGTATCTGTTTTTAATATGAATGCACCTGTGCCCTGAACCTCTCTGCATGAGCACATCGATTTCTTGTGCAATCGTTTCACTACACTACTCATTTTTCATTAGCCTTCTTTTAGCTTTGCTTTCTCTTTTCTTTTCTTTCTTTTCCACTTTTACTGAATATTGACACTGCTGTTGCTGTCCTGCTCATGATGGCAGTGATATGCACATGCTCACTGGACAAGAGTCACAAGAATTATGATCTTGTGATTATGATTCTTCCTCATGTCACATGGCCGTAAACTGCACATGTATCTGATCATATATGGACCACATATGAAAGTGGCTCAAAGCTGATTTGAGAGAATAGAATTTTTGTGTTTACACTGTCCTGATCTGGATCTGTGACACATTAAGACAAAAATGCATATTTGTGCCAATTTCAGCTGGTAATGTGGTTGTAAACTTGCATGTGTAAAGAAAGATCTGTGAAGCAAAGATCTGCTTGCTTGTACTACATTTTCCATAAGAGATTTCAAGAAGATCCACATTTTCACTGGTTAGCAACTGTTAGCTAATTAGGTTTGAAAGTTTTACAATGCACTACATAAAAATGATGACAACGTTGGAAGATTTTTACAATTTTTGCTTGGAGAACACTTTCTCATCCTCGCTCAAATCTTTCGGTATCTATACACAGTACAGAGACACTGTCATAATCAACCATTCATTTTAATTATTTAGTTCCCATGCACAATTCTTTTGGAATTTTTTGTAAAATATTAATTTCTTCCCGAGTCCTTTGATGTAACACTGCAGTATTCGTTTTTAACAGTGTCCCTGTAAATAATTTAACTTACTGTGCTCAAGACACTGATGTTAATGACCGGTTCTAACTAAGTAGAGACAAACATAATTAGCTGGCTGAAAATTGATGCTTTTTTGTGTGCAGTGGAGAAACTGTAAATTGTTTTAGATGACGCACCAGCTCTAAGGGCTAACAGGGTTAGGTACATGAACCCCAGGACGAAGAATGTGTATCTCTTTCTCTTTATTCTCTGAGTGTGTGTACTCACTGTGAGGATGGACAGCAGCTCCTGGATGGGAAGCTCCGGCTTCAGTCTCTCCTTGAACATGCGAACAGTTTGGTGTTTCAGGTAATAATATGAGGCGATGCGGCCATACGTGAGAGGTTCGATGGTGCGCTCATCCTGCACAAGAACACAGATTCGTTACAGAACCAAAAAATCAGCTATGATTAACCTATCAACCTGAGGACTGCCAGGCTCCCTGTGCTTCCTTTAAAATAACAGTCAAGTATCCCAAGTTACCCTAGGTCTGCTGCAAGTTTGGAGCAGTCTGAAATTGTTTTGCTGGGTAGGTGAAATGGAGTCCCAGAGGATTCAAAAATATTGATTCATATTGAAATATTGATCACAAATGTTGATTTGTCCACTGATATTTGTTCCTAGTCCGTCACTGATTTACTTTCTTTTCAATTTACACTTTTTGTTTTTTTATTTTTATTGTTCAGATTAATTTGTTTTGTGCAACTTGGACATTTAACATCTATGCTTTAAAATGTCAAGAAACAAATCATAACACTTCAGGTGAAGCAGTATATGAAATCCATAAAAGGAATTACAACATTTAAAATGTGAATAACTTCAAATATTATTGATAACTGAAAAGTCTAAATGGAAAAATATAAAATATAAAAAGCCCACATGCAAAAAAGCTACTGGTTCAGCCTAAGTTGCTAATTATGAGAAAGAGGAAGGAGATCACGTACTAGCTAAATAAGATCAGCTCAAATAAGGTTAGCTGGTCTCCAATGGCTTTTAATGTCTTGTTAGCAAATTTGAGTAAAACATTCCATTAATTATTACTTTAATACACTAAGCACACTTACCTCTTGTATATCTATACAGTAAGAACATTCCAGATCTCTGAGGCCACTTTCCACCAGATTGGACAGGTACTTGTTTATAGTCTCATGAGTGATGTCATCTAAATTGTAGTAGCTAAGCATAAAAGAAAGGATGCATATTCAGTTCCAGAATTATTGGCACCCTTGGTAAAGTAAAATGGTTATTAAAAAAAAAGTTTTTTTTTAATTTAAACAACCTGAATAAATTTCAACTAAAGGCTGAATTGAATTAAAGGTTAGATTTCTATACTGTCCACAGTACAAGACTGAGCTTATTTAAGAGACACCCCCCCCACTGCATTTTTGACCCATCTTTACCAATACGTCTTTAGCTAACCATAATATAAACAGCAGGATATTTTACCACAAAGATAAATGTACCTCAACATTTTCTTTGCAATAATTTCAAACACTCATTTTAAGCACTATTTTAAACACTATTATGTTAAGCACAAGATGAGAAGGTGAAAAACAATTCAATTATGTTTCTCAGGGCCTGAACTGCTTTACACATTTTTTCTGATAGATATATGCTAGTCTTTTCCCCCCACATGCATTCTGGAGAGATGCTTTGCCATGCTTCCTGCAGGACTTCCTCTTCAAATTCCTCTTTCACAGCTTTGACTTGTGGATTATTGAACCTCAGAACGCTAGTTGGAAAATGTTACCATGCCAATAGTCTCCGAACTCCAGCGGACAACATTACACAAAATATCTGCTTGGACAGTACAGTGATTTCTGGCCCGATAAACATCACTGTAATGTAATTTTACATTCTCAGTGAAACATAACTTCTAAATTTCCCCCTGCAGTAAAATAACTACCAGCTTACAGGATGCAGGCTGGCAGACATGGTGGAGCTGAAATCACTTCCATGTTTTGCTTAGCATGTGAAAGCTACCACATGAGCCAGCAGAACTGCATACAACAATGCGCTTAATTTTACAGCAAACATCTAAGTGTGGACATGTGTGTGTGTGTTTGTGTGTGTGTGTACCTAAGGAGCCTGTGACTGAGACAGAGCAAATTAAAGAAACATGTACTGTACATGGCAAACAGAATTTTTTCCCTTCTCCAGCATGTAACACTGTAATATTGGTTATGCATGAAAAATACACTAATACTTTTACTGTGCAACAGGAATAAACCATTTTACTTATCACTACAGTCATCAATCAGAATACGGCATATTTTGGGGGCATTTTCTTTTAGACTGTACTGCTTTGTATAGGCAAATATGATGACACACAATTAGTTCACAGATTTTTCTGATCAAGTTCCTTTGTCCCGTGTATTAATAGATTTAGTGAATAACAGTTTCTAATTTCATAAAAATGAGAAAAGCTGTAAGATGTAAACATTTAAAGGGCAAATGCTTTTCTCATTTTTACCTTACATTTAGCAATGCCACAGGGAAAGTCACCCTAAAAGAATACACATTCATAGCAGGAAATTTACTGGTCCTGATTAACCATTGTAAAAGGACACAGAATGTTTTCAGTACTATTAAAGTTCCAGTGATGATTACCGTGAAATATTTTCTCCTGAAGCGCATACACACTGAATAATGTCAGTCTGATCATTTTTTTATCTCAATCATATAGCCTGACACTGACAAATAATAGTAAACAGAATGAATAAAGCCATCCCAAAATGTTTGGCTTTATTTCCAGCACAGCTTGGGTTATTTAGCCGATCAGCATTGTAAAATGTCATGCCTGACAAGACGTCATCCCTCAATAATAAAAAAAAAAAGTCAGACTGCACTCCGGACCTTTCTCCAAAGACAGAAAACAACCACCAGAATATCTAACACATCTATACACAATTACTACTACAGTCCATTGTCTTAAAAAATATCTGACGTTAAATGATCAGTGACGGATAACTATCATTTCTCTTCATGTCCATAGGCCCAGTGCAAGGGATGTGCAGTGAATGAATGAGTAATAGGTAGCATTCAGCGTGTGGCTTGCTGTGAACATGACTTGATGTGATTAAGCTATTTGCCATTATCATTATGGACATGTGGCCCCTGATGGTGGCGAGGCGCTAAGCAGCACTCTTTATGAGACCCTCGGGGTCCGCGCCTCTCCCGCCTAGAGAGAGCGCATGCAGCTCCGTCTGTGCCACTGAATCATTGCTGATGAGCGATGGCTAGTGTCAAGGTGACCGATTCAAACTGCAGCTTTTAAAACGTACCGGACAGAGAGAAAGATGGGGCTGGGGAACATGACTTCCCACTCACACACTCACATCTTCATGCATACACACACACACACACA
>JAOVYU010000056.1:20431409-20451086 GCA_025674565.1 Synodontis membranacea | reverse complement strand
ACACACACACACACACAGTTCTCCCATAAACAAAATATCAGCACCAAAGCTTAAAAAAATGCAATCTGCAGTGTTGTCTTGGTATTTATGAGCAAGTCTATTGAACATATATTTTTCCAACCATACTTTAAAATTTACACATAAAATATAAGACAAAATACCACACATTGCACAAAAGCCACATATTGCATTTTATCATAAATAATCCAGGATCTAACTAATCTTATTCTAAAAGTAGTTTTTGGCAAATTTATGAAAAAAGCCAAATTAAATAAATAAAACGAATAACACAATAAATGCTAATAATTTTTTCTGCAGGACACTATTTTTTTCCCCCCACAACTGGGTGACACCTTTTCTGGAGAGAATATTGGCACTGAGGTGCAACTGTAAAACATTACTTTGTGCCGCGCAACCACTACAGGTTTGGCTTTGGATGCTTGTTTGGGGTCATTATCTTGTCGAATAGTCCATGTACAACCAAGCTTTCCTATCCTGGCAGAAGCAGCCAGGTTTTGGGCTAAAATATCCTGGTACTAAGTGGAATATTTTAAAGTTATCAATCTTCCTTTGGTACCACTAGCCACCAAAACAGCCACATATTTTACAGTGCTTATACAGACTCTCCGCCATTTCCGACTCAATTGCTGGACAGATCTCTTCCATTTCATACACAAAATTAAAAATGACCAGTAACCACTAGACCACAGGCAGGAAATAAGTGCAAGAAAATGTGTTATCAGTACCAAAGCTATCTAAAGATAACAGATAATGAACATGCAATATGCACGGAGCTCAGGTGGAACGTAGCCGCTCATGTTATGCTATAGCATGAGCTCGGTCGGTGCTCACTACGGCACTAAGGGCACGGTTCTTCCTAAATGTTTAATGTGGCCCGACAGGCGTGCAAATGCCAGCGCTGTGGAATGTTCTGGAATCGTCATCGACAATTCAGAGCAGATGTCTATGTCGCCCTATGTGACCTCTGCAGCCAGGGATGGGTTTGCACGTGTGCGTGCGTGATGTTTTAGATCATGGCTCATGATGTCAGAGTGAACTATGGGGCGGACTCGGCGCTATGCGGGAGCAGGAAGTTGCCATGGCAACACAATCAGTAATAAGTCAGCGTGAAGATGTTTCCTTGTCTCTGATGCCATTTCAACCGCACAAACCACCAATAAGCAATTAATTGTTTCATCACTGCTTTGTTGAGCTGTGATTCGATTACAGATTATATACTTGGTGCAATGTCATATATACAGTACCGTGCAAAACTTTTAGGCATCCTATTTTTTTTGCATACAAATAGTGTTATAAATTACATTTTATGAATTCTGCCTTACTGATTCAGTTCCATTCTCATATTCCCAAACATTACTTTTCAAAATAAAAATAATAATAATAATTGTAAGCATAAAAATGTTTGTATGTCAGTAAAGAATGCAACACATGTAAGAGACCACTTTTCAGACAAAAATGCATAATGAAGGCTCCTGGGTTTTGGTGCAAAAAAATGAAGCAATTGTGATAGTCAAAATCTCCAGTAGAACTGTGTCAGTTTCTCCAAGATGCTCAGGAAAGCTTACCAGCTCATGTCCTAATAAAACTGCACAATTTGAACCTGGAAAAACAAAGGGTCATCACACCAAATATTGACTTAGTTTAGTTCCTCACTGTTTACTGCATACTGTAATATTTTTATTTTAAGTAGACAGGTTTAATTTCATAACTTATACATATATACACCACACACACGAGTGGACAGCATGGCACCATTTGCTCCCACTGTGCAGTTCTGGAGCCTATTTGAACCCTAATTTGTGGAGATGCAACTTTAAATGAGATGCTAGAGGGCCTCAGAGACGGTTATGTTCCACTTCTACTATCACTGTTACGATGTCCATTGATGTATACTCGCAGAGAATTTGATTAGGAACACCTGTCCGCCTACTCATTCGTGTAATCTAATCAGCCAATCGTGTAGCAGCAGTGCAAGGCATAAAATCAAGCAAATATCAGCCAGCAGCTACGGGTAACAACAACCATCGGAATGGGGAATGGGCTCTAAACAGTATTAGTACAGTGTACTGAATACTATGTTCTAGCTGTCTCCATATGCAGGATTTATTATCTGATGTGATTATCACCTACACAGTTACAAAAACAAGCTGGTGTCTTGATCACACTGTACTTTGTTGTTGAACAGGCCGGTACAGCAGACAGAATGTAAGAAATTCAACATTTGGCAGAGAAACGGACTAAATCAGTATATACCTGGGGTTCATGACCAGCCGGCGGAAGAAGTACGTCCAGGTGATGTAATCCATGGCATCCTGCTTGGAACCAATAGTTCCTGCAGCTATCTCTGCATTCAAGTGATCAGCCAGAACACCAAGCAAGCTACAACAGGAATGATGGCATATAATCAACATTAAATGAGACTTTCAGAATGATTATAATAAAACGAGACTGTGCTTCTTACACTCACCTAGACTCGACAGGGAAGGGCTCATAGAGGAACTTCTTGTAGAAATCTTTTTTGATGTCATGTACAAGGATGACTGCTTTGCCCTGGTCATCAAACTGAGGTCTACCTGCCCTCCCCATCATCTGCAGAACATCTGCAAAAGCAAGGACACACAGGAGGTCCAGTACATCTGTGTGTAAGCCGTAACACAGGAATACACACCCAGGAGCACTCGTTACCTGTAATTGGGTAATCCACATAACGGTGTGTTTTCCCATCGTAGTACTCCGTGCCTTTCACAATCACCAAATGGGCTGGAAAATTCACACCCCAGGCAAGAGTACTAGTGGCGATTAACACCTTCAAGAGAGAGTTAAAAGATTAAGAAGTGCTTTGATGCAGCCCTACAGTACTCTCAATTGTATGCTGAATAGAACACCTGAAACAATAGCTGCCAAAGTTTTTACAGACATTTGTTGTTTTAAAACAAGGGTCAAAGGCTCTGGGTCCGGATGAACAAAACACCTTAACTTATGATTTTCCTTAAAATACGAGCGAAGGATTTCTGAAGATAAAATTGGTTGCACAAAACATCCTTAAGCCTTCTCCTTACGGTTTCCTTGAAACGTTCACTTGCATATTTAATGTTTTCTCCATATCTTGGTCCTATACTTAAAGAATCTCTTTAAGTTCAGTAAACTGTTGCACAAAAGACCTTGGTAACTAAAATAAGGAAAACAGCTTAAGGTACCTCTGAGTCCATCCTAACCTCAACATGGCTGAGTTTACTGCAATTAATGCAGCAAATGAATGCATCCCGAGACGTTTAATTAAATTAAGTGCATTTAATAATTCATTTTGATTGCAATTTCCTTCCACATTTGCTGCTTTATGCTTGCCGTCATATATCTGACCACATTGGCACTGGTAAAATCAACAGAGGGGCCTTGTGGAAATACCTGAATCTTGCAGTTGACAAACAGCTCTTCCACAGTCTTCCTGTCCCTCTCGTGCAGACCAGCGTGATGTAAACCGATGCCAAAGGCGAGGGTCAGCTTGAGGTTCGAATCCCTCACTGTGGCAATGATATCTGTCATCTAAACCAAAGAAAAAGACAATTATCACATGATCAGACATAATAAACCTTATCAGCAAGTCAGTCCATGAGGATGAAAGTGACCGGCATCTGACATCTGTATAAAATACAAACAGGATTATACCAATCTGTGACGGACTGTCAGAAAACCCAAAGCTTCTCAAATTTATTTATTTTTTACATTTTAACAACCGCTTTTTCTCATAGCTCTGATTTACTACACAAATATCCAAACTGTGTAGTGACACAGTGGTGCGGGGGTTAGCACTGTTGCCTCACGGGAATTAGGTTCTGGATTCGAACTTCCCGGTTGACTGGGGCTTTTCTGTGTACAAAACTCCCGGTGCATTTGTAAGCTCTCCAGTTTCCTCCAACAGCTTAAAGACATGAAGATTAGGGCAACTGGCTCCTCTAAATTGCCCATAGGTGTGAACGTGAGTGTGAATGGCTGTTGGTCTCCTTGTTAGCCCTGCAACAGACTGGCGACCTGCCCAGGTTGTACCTCGAATCTTGCCCCAAATCATCTGACATTGGCTCCAGCTTCTCCATGACCCATAAGCGGTATAGATGATGCATGGATGGATATACTAATTTGCAAGTGAAGAAAAAGCTAATAAATACCCATTCAGCACACTTCTTGTGTGGATCCTGTCCTGTCCTGTGTGCCAATTCCCAGTAAATGTGTTCATTCTGTCCCGATGTGATGGCACAATGAGTTAACCTCTGTAATTATGTTACTGAGCCTCTACCTACAGACCTCATGAATAATTCATAAAACCTTGCAACTGGTAGTGGCACTGCGTAATAAGGTAGTGATAAGATTACAAAAGGACAAAAAGCAGGTTCTATAAACTATTATATACATTCTTATAAAACTCTCTATATATATAGCTGATCATAAAAGCTTCGTATGTGATGAGATAGAAAAGATGTAGAGAACAGTGGAGAGAGAGAGAGAGATATGGATGGACGGATAATGGGTGAGCCAGTGGAGGAAGAGGCAGGGGGACCCCTGCTGGGAGACAGACAGCTCGCGCCAGCCGCCTGTCATTCAAACAGCAGGATCTCCAGCCGCTATACGGCCCAGTGCAGAGCTGCCACAGCGGGGAGCAGCATATATCACTGGAACACACACACACACACACACCACAGACAGTGTGCTGCTTCTTGGCTGAGGCTTTTTTTTTTTAACCTTACTATAGATACCTTGATTTCAACATCTTTATATATTTGACAACGCCGTTCACGCACGTTCACCCAATCCAATATTTTTGTGGCTGTTCTTTATTTTAAACCCCCCCAGAATATTTCTTTTGCCTCCTTCAAAACTAGCAATGCTACGCTGCTGGTAGTGTCCGTTCCTACTTCTTTTTTGCTACTTTGACCTTCCTCAGACCTTGGAAGATAACGTCTCACTCAAGGAAAATATCTGCTAATATTGTCAAACGTCCCAGGATTCTATTCCCTCCCCAGTATTTAAAAGGAAAGGAAACAGAATTGTACTCATAAAAAAGGCTTTATAGGGCAGCTTGTCTTTTACACTGTCGGAGTTGGAGAATGGACACACACAGAGTTGGCAGCACACCACCCTCGTAAGGGCGACTAAAATACTGTAGTGAATCTGCCAGTTGTCACTTGTCATTTTGGTGCTTGACAAGAGTATCTTCACATATCACAGAAAGAAAAAATCAGCACTCCACAGGTGTTATTTCAATTTAACTAATAATACGAAGTACAGAGAAAAAAGGGAAAAGGGCCCCTTTTTTGGACATATTAACCAGCTTCAATGTGTCTTAATATTTCTTTTACAACATCGGCGGGTAAACATGAAGAAAAGAGCAGGGTGTTTAGATGGCAGTTAATTAAGTACTGCACACGTTCGTTGGCCATTTTATCAGGTGCACCTACCGTACATGGGCACTTTGTAATGACTTGTTGCTATGCAGTGTTATCCCAACCCTGACACTTTCCATCAAAGGAATCAGCACAAAACCACCGCTGACCAGATAATATTAGTATAGTAGACCACTCTCAGTGGTCACTGACATAGTAACATATTAGTAAGAGCTGCAGTGTTAATAGCATCACTGCCAACACCCACAAATGGCCAACTAAAAATATCCAGACAGCAGCTGTTCCGTGGGTTCTAGTCTCTCACTCTACACCCACAAGTTGAACTAACAAGATGAGTGTATCTAATGAAATAGCAAGTAAGATAATACAGCGCTTAAAATAATTCTAGCATCACACACGCTAGTGTACATGCTGTAACGCACACAGAAACTGTCCGGTATGAGGGTATGTAAGGACGTTTACGGGTACGTATACGGGAGCGTACCAAAGACCGCCCGACCGCCCGCCTGTGGTTGCTTACTTGTTTTGACGGCGAGACCCTGATTGCTATTAGACCAGTGCAACGTTTTCCCAACTGGTCTATAATTGAGTGCTATGACAATATTAGCATACATTAGTACTCAGAGACCCAAAGGAGATGTTTGCTCACATCTCGAGCTGATCCAAAAGTATGCAGAAGAAATTTACTCAGAGATGACACCAGCTTTTCCCAGCTAATGTCAGCCTGAACTGACTCTGTAATCGCAGTAAAACCACAGCTTTAGGAAAACACAAGGAACTTCCATCATATCTAGTCTCAGGAGATCAGGGGTGGAGAAATGAGGGGTTAGTAGGCAGAGGAAGACATTATGTGATGAAAAAGTAATGTAAGAAGACTTGAGATAGGGCTGTAATTTATTTTTTTTGTCAGTTGGCCTAACGATATATAACGTTTACCGTTCCATTGACGAATGTCTAATGATGCCAGCAAAGGGTAAAAGGGTTTATGGAACAGAGGGAAGCTCATATGGTAAAGTCTTTGCTTTAAGAACAATCCCAGTTTAGTACTACAGATCATTCTGACCTCTCTCTCATCCTGGTGTAACCACTGTTTTGGGTCATCCTCTGTAGCCAAAAAGGCGATCAGGTCGAGCGCAGTGAGACGCGTCTGCCGTCGAGATGACACAAATATCAGGACAGGCTTGGCAGGGGAATGGCTGCGGATGGCTAAAGGGGACACAGTTATAGTGGAAAGAATGAGTGTGTGTGGCACATTACATCACAGTGACAGTGATTAGAAATGAAGATGACACTTCTTTTTCTTCTAACTTCTCCCCAATTTGGTCACATGTCAATTTCCCCCAACAGCCACTGACAGCCCTCTAACGCATGTGAAACTGCTGCCAATCATTTTTGAGGAAAGCACCATCTACCGTATACATGAGCTTACAGACACTCTCGATTGGCTAGTGTGACTGTGTCTGAAGGGAGGGAGGGTATGCCAACTTTTGCCCCCTTGGCTCCTGGCTATGGATGTCTGTAGCATCATCTGCATTTGAACTTGTATCTCCTAATGATCGGTTTTCTGATGCACCACTCAGTAGTGTTAAATCTGATACTGCTTTTTGTTTGTGTGTGGCAGTTAGAGGGACTGCTGTACTGTACCTTGAAAGGTGGGTTTATTCATGCTGGCCATGCGAGGACAGTAGTGTTGCCCAGGGAAACCTTGTATGTGCACCTCCAATGGGACTGGACGAACTGAAGGCCGGAAATTAAACAATCCCACCTGAGGGAGCAACAGAGAGAGAGAGAGAGAGAGAGAGAGAGAGAGAGAGAGAGAGAGAGAGAGAGAGATGGAGTGAGCAGCTGGCTATGTGCCTGTCCATGTGGCCCATCTGGGTAATTACAGCTCATCATTGTCTCCTGTCCCAGAGCCCTGCTCTCCCACAAGTGGCACAGGCCTGGGTGCGTGTACGCACATATTTAAAGGGCTGGATAATGGATTGGTCAGGTAATGCTGTGACCCAGTCCAAACAGCAGCAGGCAGATTTATAGAGAGCCTCTGCCCCCCTCCTGCCACTAACTGTCAAACAACGTTTACATAACAACTGCTGTCTGCCCTGGCTCACCCACAGTCCTGACACATTAGGTTGTTCAGAAATGCACACACAAGTGCCTGCATGCACACAAAGTTTGTGGTGAAAGCTGGACAAATACAACTAACACTATATTAACACTATGGAGCTCGAGTATCCATCAAAAACTATAAAAAAAATGCACAGTCTTCTCATAAATGAGAACACTTAATTACAAACTTCCTGGCTTTCATTTGTATTAGTCTTGTGTGAAGTAAGAACATGTTGGTAGGGAAAAAAGGCAAAAATACAGCCACTTTATTAATGCATACAGAAAAAAGAAACAAACAAACAAAAAAAAAGCCAAAGATTGGATGTGCTACTTGCCCTAGAGAGCTTACCTGTCTGATGCCCAGCCAGTCTGCGAGGTCTCGTGCATTGGCGAGGGCTGTGGAGAGCCCAACCACTCGCACGGTTTTGGAGGTATGGGACGAGATGAAATTTGTTCTAGATACAAGGACCTCCAGAACAGGTCCTCTGTCCTCCCCTATGCAAAAACATGATGCACGCTTAAAAAAAAAAATATCAAAAAGCTGCATGGATATGTAGAGTACCAGTAGCAAATCAAGGGCAAATGTATCATAAATTACATTCACAAACAGGAAATATATTTGACCGAAACATTTTTACTCCATTCTAAAAGCTTTGGAGAAAAAAAGGTCGTCAGATCTGCGTGTGTATTTACCGAGCAGGTGGATTTCATCAATAATAAGGAGGGCCACTTTCTGAACATAGCTGCGATTCTGCCAGCTGCGGCTGACTCCATCCCACTTCTCTGGAGTTGTGACAATCAAATCAGCCTGTGCTATGGCCCGCATGTCCGGAGTCACATCACCTGTCAGCTCCACCACCCTACAGACAGGCGGGGGAGAAACAGATGGAAAGAAAAAAAAAAACCAAACAAAAAAAAAAAAAAAAAACAGAGAGAGAGACAGAGTCGATGACTTAACAGACTGACTATCAGGCATGGTGGTCTATGGATAGCTCTCTCATAACTCACTTCCGCCCAAGCTTCTCCTCTATCCTGACTTTCCAGTCTTCAATCCTCTCCCTGACCAGTGCTTTCAGAGGAGCGATATACACCACCTATAAAAACACCATAGTGTGGCAAAAGCATCAAGTCATAACCAGCAATTTTCTGGAAACCCATGATGATATTTACACACCTTTCTGAACACCTTGCAATGACATTTTTGGTTCAATTTGTATTCAAGTTCAATAGTCTAGAATTAGAAAAAACACCTTAAGAAATAGGAATAAGAAGGACGAGGAAATGTGAATTTTAAAGTAGTGGGGGAAAAAACAGCTCTAACTGGAAAAGGCAGATGTGAATCATTCTATACAGGCATTTGCCAGAAAAAACCTATGACAAAAACTAAACAATTTACCCTTCTACTCAAAATATAGAATAAAATGTAACCATATTTTTCTCAATTAAAATAAACAAGATAAGAATGTCAGGAGCATTTGAACAGATAAATGCACTCGATCTGCAATTCGCAATAATTCATCCGGGACATGCTGCACACTATATGCTCAAGTGTATGAAAGGAAGCCACTGTGGTCATGTGCAGACTGTTAGACTTCAGATCTGTCTCTGCTTGTACAATATTCTAGTAATAAACGTTCGTGGCAGGAGAAAACTGATGTCAGACTCGAAATGTTTTGATTATGACTTTGGAGAAAATTGGTGACATGTAAGTCATGCATGTTGGTGTATTTGTGTGAGATCTGGTAAGCTTTGTCTCAAATTTTCAGTGTGAGATTAATCCATTATGGACACATTTCAGGACCTTTTTCATCCACATTACAATGCCGATCATTCTGGCCCTCACACACTCACGAACACAGATGGGTGCCAAACGAAAGGAATCAACATTACAGGAAACACAGACCTTAGCGGTAGGATACTGGTTGAAAACTCTGAAGATAGCCATCTCTGCTGCGATGGTTTTTCCTGAGCCGGTCGGTGCACCGAGCAACACGTTGGTGTCAGTGTGGTACAGCGTGTGGAAGATTTGCGTCTGAATGGGATTGTAATGGGTGAACTTGTATAGGCTCTCATACTCCCTGTTGCCCAACGCTGTCACAGGCAGAGGCTGTAGGTCCAGGAGCTCTGTATAGATCAGTAAATAGAAGAACACATTTATTCCAAACATTAAAGATCAAACAAAGGCCAAAGCTGGAGAACATAGAAATGGGTAGGACTGCCATTACTCTTTAGCGTGTCTCATGTGGGTATCTATATGATACACACCTGTGTGTGGGGGGTGTCTTTCGGGTAGGATGAGGTGCTGGAAGTTGATGATGCACACGGCCTCGGAGCCCAGCCAGCGGTCTGACACAGCACGGATGTAGTACTGCGATGGCAAGGGCTCAAAGATCGGGATGGTGAACACCACCTGCTGAGGCTCTCCACTCACCACCTGAAAGAGAGAACGAGAGACAGAGAAAAGAGAACTGGACATGTAACTTCAGTGTAACTTTGAAATCATTGAGGTGATCACTAAATCATTAAGGCGAGACAATATTATACTGCAATAACAATGACGACCTAAACTCATATACAAATGAACTCCTCTCCCATCATCTATGAACATCTCATTTCAACTTTTCAATCGTCATGAATCTTCTCCACTCACAGTCACTAAAATTAACGTTCCAATATTACATAGATAGATAGGTACAGTAGATGGATGGATAGAGAACTTTATTCATCCCCGGAGGGAAACTGTATTACAAATAAATTGCACTTAAGCTTTAACAATTCAAATCAATTTCAGTTCAGTTTTATTTGTATAGTGCTTTTAAGAACAGACATTATCAAATTTTCATTTATATATATATATATATATATTCCAGGTTTTCATTCATACTGATAATCAACTGCCTTAATACAGCTGGCCACATACAGTATAATACCTCTTCAACAAGCATTAGTGAAGTAGGTACTCTCTGTCATGCTACCTTATAACTATGCTCTCTAGTTAGCTGTTACAGGAAGTGTGGGACGTTTATCTCAAAACAAGTGATGCTAACATTAGCAAATGTTAGATCACTGATATTAATTTACCCTCCCTATAATGGCAATGTTATTTTTCTCCTTCTGATGAAACACCCTGGGATCCTATACTCACCTTAAAGAAAAAAAGACCTGATGGGCTTCTGTGCTCTGAAATGCTTTGAGGCTCTCTCCAGACCAAAGACAGGTTATATACTAGACAGCTACACTATATGGACAAAGGTTTGAGGACACCGGACCATAATACTCATACACACTTATGTTGGTCCCCCTTTTGCTGCAAAAACAGCCCTGACCTCTCAAGGCATGGACTCCACTAGACCCCTGAAGGTGTGCTGTGGTATCTGGCACCAAGATGTTAGCTGCAGATCCAATAAGTCCTGTAAGTTGCGAGGTGGGACCTCCTGGTTTGTCCAGCACATCTCATGGACAAACCAGGCCTCATGTGCATGGATGAGCATTGGCCGCCCATGACCCTGTTGCCAGTTCACCACTGTTCCTTCCTTGGACCACTTTTGATATATACAAACCACTGCAGACTGGGAACACCCCACAAGCGTTGCGGTCTTGGAGATGCTCTGACCCAGTCGTCTAGCTGTCACAAATTGGCCCATGTCAAACTTGCTCAAATTCGTACACTTGGCCATTTTTTCTACTTCTAACACATCAACTTTGAGGACAGAATGTTCACTTGCTGACTAATATATCCCATCCACTAACAGGTGCCATGATGATGAGATAATCAGTGTTATTCACGTCACCTCTCAATGGTAGTAATGTTATACATGATCGGTATATGTGCTTTGTTGCAACATCCCAGTTCAGATTTAGTTCCACTTTGCTCTTATAATAAGCTCCATTTTTCTGGGAAGGTGTTCTACTAGATTTTGCCGTGGGTCTGAATAATGTTATGTGACTAAGTGTCCTGGGATAACCATGGGACAATCTTTATGATTACAGCAGCTGTTTGTAGAAAGGATGGACCTACAGAATCCAGGTGAGATTTAAACTTGGGCAGAAGGGGTCAGCTGAACCGGTTTAAGTGTACGTTACACTTTGGATAAAAGTATCTGCCAAATGAGTAAAGAGTAAAATATGAATGTAGATGACATTGTGAATACCTACCTGTTTCTTCTGAAGGAGGAAATACTCTGAGTGATAAATGTGGTCGTTGATGGGGTCCTCCACCCACAGCCACCACGGCTCTCCTACTGAGCCGTGCACCTGAGAAATGGACACATGATGATGAGGAATGATATTGGCTTGGGAAAAAAAATAACAGTATTCAGCAAAATGACATTATTCCTTGTTTCACTCGAAGCCAAGGCCTTTTCTGCAGAAAGAGTTGGTGTGCGCGTTATCTCCCTGCACAGAGACCATGGGGCAGTTGTCGCTAATGAGAGCCGAGTGAAAACACTATTGTATGTACATACACAAGCCTGTAATGAGTTTGTGGATGACATCCGTCCATTCGGGAAGAATTACAAGCCCCTGCAAAAACTCTTATTGGAATCCCGGAGTACACGCATCAAGTGGAGTGCGTGTTGCCTGAAGAGGTTTGCAGAGCTGCTGTGTGTACGTTTGCACTGGGATCACCGCTAAGCTTGGGGTGTTCTGTTACAACTCTCCCAAGAGCCAAGCATGCACCGCTAATCGGACACAAGCGTTCATCTTCCTGATTCAGTCATCCCTTCTCAACGGTGCTACAAAGGCCTCCTATTCCAGCTGGGGCTCGGCTAAAGCTCAGCACTAATCTGGTCCTAATCCTCTCCTGGGCCTTTTTATCAGTTCCTGCATGGAGACAGTGTCAAGTCATGTTGAAAATAAGCAGGTATGGCCATGGCACGGGGTTAAGTTGCGGTGACTGATTAGACAGATCCGGATTGCTTAATTTGAAAATTTCAGCCCCCAATTTCAACAGTCTGACTCATACTGAGGGCTACGCATAAAATATGGACAGCAAAAGCAGTGCACATATGCTTGCTTGTAAAATGTCAGTAGAGTTTAGAATCATGACACAAATCCACTTCCACGTTAGCAGACTTGTATTCTCAGGGTGAAAATTAAAAGAGAGAAAAGAAGATCTACGACAGCACTATTAGGAGGTCCGAATGGGGTCGGATGGAAAGTTTGCGAGTGCAAAAAGGACTCGGTCGACTCTGAACTCGCAGGACACGTGAAGTTCTGAGCAGCTGCTACTTCATGAAGTGTGTTTGTTTTCAAAAGCAACAGACTTGCTGCAGCGGGATTCACACATACGTCTGGAGTCGGCCAAGAGCAGAGAGCTCAGGCGTGCCACACGGACAGTTCACACGTTACATGCTGTTCCCTTCGAGATGCTTTCTGCAATAAAGAACTACCATTACGACAGCCATGTCTACCATCGGCTGTTTCTGATTAATGCCCATTAGAGAAGGGAATTAGAACTAAGTAAGAAAGAAGAACATTGAACAAGTGCAAGTTAAAGAAAGCAATGAAGCAAAAAAAAAAAAAAAAGTAAGCAATGTTCTAATGAAAAAAGGAATATAAATGAGATGGGCGCTGGGTGACACGGACACAGTCAGCGACAGCATGGTATGATGTGTTATAAAAAGGCACATTAGAATTTATACGCTTCTACCGCTACAGTTCACATTGTAGAATATCTGCAGTTTACTTGCTGTTATCGTTTTAGTAGCTATAAACGGTCATGCCGTCGTCAATGTCTCCTTTTTTCTCTCTTGAAGTTAATCAGACGAAAAACACACAGCTTCTAGGGGCACCGAGAACCCGGAAAACACGACGTACTCGGTGCTGAAAGCTTTCTCTTGGTGGAAAGAATGACATCCGAGACTCCTTCCACAAATGTTGATCAAATCTTTATCAATTTTTTTTAAATAATACTTTTTATATGTTATTAGTCTTATATTATGGGACACTTCTGCTACACAATTTCCTACAAATTCAGATGTTACTATTAAAAAAAAAATTATAGCATATTAGAAGAAGCACGTGCAGCCATGCTTTCGTCTAATCTCTTGTAACAGTCTCAGTTGAACTCGCTTTTGTGATCCGGTGTCACGGTAGTCTTTGGGGCACTACATGCTTTAATTCATTTAAAAATCAATTGTCATGACATTATATATTGCCTCTACTGCTTACACATAATTCCAACAGTGAGGGGGGGGGGGACAAATAAAAAAAGTTAAATAAAGTCAATATATAAGAAGGAGCCATCATGCTTGTGTGTTGAGGCGGTGAGGACGGAGAAATCAGAGAGAGAGAGAGAGAGAGAGAGAGAGAGAGAGAGAGAGAGAGAGAGAGAGACTGAAGCAGGGATCAGATGCTGGCTGTCGAAAGCTTCTATGAGGTGGAGGAGTGAGACTGTAGAACAAGGAGGACACACAGGGTCCATCTGGGGCTCACTACCTCCTTCTCACCCTCCCCCTTTTGCCCCCTCCTTTCCCACTCCACAGAACAATAGCAGCAGGTTTCAGCCATTCAAGCCCCTGTGATCTTACACATAGGAGAGGAATGGACAGATTAAGCTTCTCTTAAGCTTCCCTAAGCCAGGATGCATGTGAGCGCGCGCGCACATGTGCGTGTGTGTGTGTGTGTGTGCGGGCACGCGTTTCTACCTGCATGTCATTTGCAGTAATGCTTAAAATGTTAACATTTCTACCAGCATCTTTGTGAAATACGACACACATCAAAGACAAAGAAACCTTTATTTTCTGGGCCGTGGTTGCTATAGTTACCTGGTCGTTCCACCTGAAGTCGTGGGTGATGGTGAGGCGCACGCGCAGGACGGTCCGTGTGATCGGCTGAATGGTAGCTTCCATCAGTATTGCAGGAATCTGGTGGACACACTGCTTCACCTTCAGGCCAATATTCACGTGGTGTAACATGTGACCTGCAGCCATAAACACACGCCAGCTCTTTAGGCCTCTGCCTTCCACTTTTTATTTAAAACAGCACGCAAGTAAGAAATGATCAATCACATGTTTACGGCTGGTTTCACACTTGTCCCCAACACTCCAGGATTGTTGTTTTCATACAGAAAAATTGCTCCTGAACTACAGATTGACTGGCATTTTATACGACACCGCTGCCGCGTGTGAAATCCTTGCAGAATGGGCGATAATAGGTTTGTTAACACTTACTGTGTGTTTATATTGTGTTTATGTATTCAATTAGTCTTTCTTTTCATTTGCTTAACACTAGTCAACACTTCAGTCAAAGCTGCTTGCTGAGACACAAAAATTGATTGTGTTTTATGAGTCACTTGAGATGAACGTCCTTTTATTTCTTCATATATGCTCCAAAAAGGCATTCGATGTTACAACACAATGCCTCCCCCCCCCCTCCCCCCCAACACTGTGAAACAGAAAATAAAGTGATGAGATGAGCCAGTCATGCAATTCGATGCCCAGTGTTGAGTGAATCACTTTCACACATGTTGCTGGTCTAACCAGAGTTCACTTGAAGTGAATCCCGGAGCAACATTTTCAAGTGAAGCTGTGATCACTTCTCTGGCTGCACCTGTGGCCGAAAACAACTCACAAAAGAGGGGTTGGGGGGGTGGGGGTGGGGGACTCCCCAAGAAAACCAAGATCATACAAAATCATAGAGCCCACTCACCTATCTCGTCTTTGCGCATATCTTTAAGCTTGTCCACAGTGAGATTCTTCTCCTCCAGCCGGGAGAGCACAGTGGGAGGCAGCGTGGCGAACTGACGCAGGGGGTGTGCCCATCCCCACAGGCGCTTATCTATTACCTTGCATAGATTGAGCAGCCTGTACGTCATGGCAGGCCAGCGCTTCCTCAGAGCGATCTCAAACAGAGCCCTCATGATACGTGCAGCATTCTAAACACAACACATAAACGACCATTTTACTACATAAGGCAAATTTATAGATAAACCAATGACGTGCTGTATGAAGAGGTCAAAACAGGGGTTCGGGTCCTGAACCATTTCATGAAACTTTATTTCTTTAGGAATCCAACATGCATCCACTGATGCCAAACTGCTTATTGTTATGAGACACGTCATATATTTAAGTTCACATGATATGTGATCGATAAATGGTGTCTAATAGAAAGTGTAATGAATATTTCTGGTTTGCCTGACTGACCAGAATTAGTTTTGATTGACTGGCCAGACCAGCTGTTGCATGTGTGTGTGTGTGTGTGTGTGTGGGTGGGCATTGGTGTTGGAGGTCCAGATGTTCACCCGCCACCACGCTCCCGTTTAAGCTTCCACCAAAACTTTTAGCATTCGCTACAATGATACGAACTCTCAAACTCTCCAATGGAATCATGGCATGATCTCTGGATGATAATCCTGGATAGCGATGCCACAGATTTTCAATTCAGAACAATCATTTGCACTAACCCTGAGATCTTTTGCTGCTTTCTTTTCATACAGATAACTACTTAACAACAACAACAAAAAAACCTACGTAACAAAAAGCTTGTGAAACCTTGTATTATCTGGATTTCTGCATGAAAAGCGCGATCTGATAACCACAGCTTAACGTCTTTTTAAGTATTCCTGTTTACTGTTGGTATTTGAGAATATCCATGCCTGTAAAATGAAAACACTTAACCACAAAGGAAGGTTATCAAAGGGGGGTGGGGGGGTGGGGGGAGGGGGGCACACAGAGGCACTGCAGTAATTTGGGGCTTGCTTTACTGTACCAGAGCAACTTACAATTATTTGCAAGCATTACAGGAAAATTTCGACAGCGGTACGCATTTTGCGAGATGAGAAACAGAAAGCATTCTGTGAAATGAGGGCCAATGCAGGAAGTTCCTGAAATTCCACCACATAAGAGTTCAATTACAGTTCCATCGATTACTGTTTATTTGTTGGGCGGAAATGTCTGTTCAAAAAAAATAAATAAATTCAAGGCACTGTATGCATGTTATACAAGACTGTCTATTAATTACAATACCTCAACTCACATTCGGGGCTATTTCATTCACTAATTTAAACAGGGCTCTTTTTCCTTTTTACTACAAACGTATCTCTTGCTAATGTGGAGGTGGGTGCATTCACAGGCAAGAACATCAGGGAGGACCTGGATTTAAAATCAGATATATTTCAGTCAACGGTGACGGCTCTCGCAGGATCCCCGGCTGTTCGTCTGAAATCAGCCGAATTAGGAGCAAAGAGGGAATTTACTCGCCGTTTCAAGCATTCGACCACATGGAAAGAGTTACCAGGGAAGAGAGCAAGAGAGATGGCTTCAGCAGAGGATGTGAAGACACAGGATGGGAGGCAGAAATACTATACAAAGACTATTCTCAGTCACCAACGCTTACGAGTGAAAGTCTGTGTCGATCCAATCACAGACCGCGTCAACTGTTTCTATGACCTCTGTCCAGTCAGAACATGTAACGTGGAGTAACACAGAGCTACTGCTTGTTCAAAAAGTTATAATCTTCATGCACATGCATGGAATAAATTCGATCAGAAAGATTTCAGTTGGGAAAATCTGAAAGAAATATTTAAAGCAACAATTCATATATAATTTAAAATAAATAAATAAATACAGCAGCATTGATGGAAAAAAAAACCCCAAACCCTTCTCATACATAAAGTTCCTGAGCTGCTGTGAATCGTCCCCAATCCACTAATAGTAACTCAGAGTAACTTTTGGGTTTGCTTTGGTGGGAAATTTCAAACAGGTACGTCATGTATTACATTCTACGTCACGCAACTAAAAGTAGCTTGGCCAAAGACTTGTGTCTAAATCTCTGGATGAAGACAAAGATGCAGGACAGGCCTCATAAGAGACAGCTAGCAATATTTGGACTCAAACAACAATCATGCACGGCTAGTAAATGCAGAAAAGAAGCCTTTTTTTGTTTGTATGTTTTAGATCACACACCAGCATTAGCCAGCGAGCTTCTTTCTCTCACTGTTCTGCTCATATAAAATGAACACATATACTGAGCACCAGGCAATTGGGCCAGTGATTCAGAACCATTAACACACCAGCTAAAAGACAAGCTGCTGCTAAAGGAGTGAGGTTTAGCTTTCACCTGGCACTCAGGAATTGTGACAGTCACAGTGATATGCACAATGAAGTTTACTTTCCTTGAAGCCTGAATCAAGGCACAGATTAATACTGTGTCATATCTCTGTCATGTCTACTGGTAATGGTAATGTTGTGCTCTAGTTACACTATGGATTAAGTGTGGTAACACATACCTCATGAAAGTTATCCATGACCATGACAGCATAATGTCTGAGGTCATATCAAAATTACTCCAAGGAAATATAGTGTAACGATAATAGTACGCTATTCTTTAATACACTTTTTAGTGTACAACAATCTATACAAACAATACAAATAAGTAAAACCCCTGTCTTTACAAACGATTTTCTCCTATCTAGCCGTGACGTTAAGGTTTACAAATTACTGCTTAAGATGCTGTTCTGACAAAGAACTGATCATGTTTATTCGTCTATTCATCTATCTTCTGGAAAACGCTGAACACGAGGCAGAAATGCAACCTGGATCACACATATTCACATGCTCATTCACACCTAGGGGTGATTTTGAGTAGAAAATCCACTCATCTCTTGCAACTTCAGCAGATTATTGCATGGATAATGCAGGGTTTTTAAGTCAGATTCATTTATCCCAGTTCCATTGTTCACATGAAGGTATCAGTCAGATTATTGGGATGCGGATAAATGTGTGAAATTTGGGCCATCGATAAAAATGTGCAGCTTCTGTGCGTGTGTGTGTGTTACCTGGGCCACATAAGACAGGTCAGAGATGAGGGAGAAGCTGTCCACCTCGCCGCGCCCGATGTAGGTCTGCAGCAGTATGTTGATCTTGCCGTAGCCGTTCTCTACTCCTCCAGCTGCTGGCAGTTCGCAAAAGCAAGACAGCATCTGCTCCAGTTCCTCCATTTCCTCGTCTCGTACCTGCACGCAGCACAAGGCCGTCAGCCGCAGCACTTCGCGCACTTTCACGTGAGGCATGTGAGGCATGAGTGAAAGCTGTACTTCAGACACGTTCCCTTACTCAGTGTGCAACGTGGCCTCTTACCTTAATCTGTTCAAATTCCTCTGCTTTCGAGACAATACTCAGAATGTCGGCTTCAGTTTTCTGGGCGTTGAACAGATCATTGAACGTCTGTGAAGACATTTCCAAATCAATAAGCAATTCGAAACAAAACGTGGCATCGATTCTTACAAGAAACACATTGACATTAAAAGACTAGAACAAGTATACAGATGTGTCTCCAATGCAAAGACGTCTCGTCCTTATTGTTACCAAACCGTGTGCCGCAACTACTTTTAAAATATACTTCAAACAGGTATTGGAGAAAAAAAACCTATTTCACATATTTGACCTTGATGTGACCTTGACCATGCTTGGATTAAAAAAAAAAATGTAGAATGTAATCAGTTCATGTGCTGGTTACAACGATAATTCCGTTTAAATCCGCAAGACAACGAGGTCAAGTGAAATAGTTTTTCTTCAATGGCTTCCTTCCTGTTCAAAGTATATTTTAAGGGATTTTCAGGCATACTAAATTTTCATCAACAAGAACTAGACTTGATGGTGGTGAGAGCATTCCTGTCCATGACACTGGAATTGAGTTCTACTTATATATATATTTTTATAATTAATAAAAGAATGGCCACGTTAGACAAGTAGCTTAGTCTTCTTTGATACTGTAAACGAAATGTGGGGGAAAAAAACCCCCTCTGTGTTGCTGAAAGACAGATAAAACACTACTATACTTACTCACTCATTCGTTTGAAAAGAAAAACCCTACATTCACACTAGCAGGTTGTAAAGCGACCATGCAAAAAAGCAACATCTGAATTTCTCAGTTTCATAAAAACTAGGTGTGACAGAGTACGGAGGGATGGAACAAAATCACTGGCTTGAACGAGTCCTCAGACTAATCCTATGGCTACTCACAACCTCAAGTCCTTACCTGCAATTAGTTCCTATATACAGTAAACCCTCGTTTATTGCAGTTAATCCGTTCCAGACTCTACCGCGATAAGTGAATTTCCGCGAATTAGTATTTCCACGTAGTTAGACCATAGAAAACCTGTTTACGACCTTCTAAATACAACCAAGCTAATTTTTAACATTATTAGAGCCCT
>JAOVYU010000056.1:20417155-20431309 GCA_025674565.1 Synodontis membranacea | reverse complement strand
TATATATAGCTAGACCTTCAAAACCTTCTGGACGGCGCACTGCCACTGAGGAGCAGCAGCGGTTCCTAAACGCCCACAAGAGACAAACTACAATAAGCGACTTGCCGCCTGCTAGTTTGCGCGTGTGAACACAATATAAAGAGGATGTGCAGAAAGAGTGCCATTTACCACTATACCTCAATTGTGTTATACTTTATGTAGAAGTGGCTGGCTGTTCTGCCAAGGTCTGTAGAAGCAAAATAACCAGTCCTCTCATCAAAACGGATCATTCGAGCTTTATCCAGCTTCCGCCCAGCTTCCACTACTAACTCTGTCCTGTAGAGCTCCAGCCCTGGATCCATCTATAAAACAGTTAAAACGTGTTCATTACTAAGAGGGATTCGAGTGGCGAATATCGCGCAAAGAACTACAGTGTATCGTTATAGCAGAATATCGTTATCAAAATTCACAAAAGAGCAGTGAGAAATGTCTCTAAGAGCTGCCACTTGAGAAGCAGGCAGAGGGGAGCACTGAGGTAGACCCAGATGAATATGAGGAAGGCACTGGCGTGTACCTGGTAAGCCTTGTGGTTGATGCCGTAAGCGAGCGGATTGGCTCTCATTCGTACATAGAGGTAGGTGTAGCTCAACCACTTGACGGCTTCTTCAACGTTGGTCACAGTTCCCAAAGCCACCTGATAGGAGGATTAAAACAGAACGAGGGGGGGGGGGTATGCGCCAGAGAATACATATATTAAGAAAGAGAATAAACCGTAATTTGTCACATACACATTATAGCACACTGAAATTTCTTTGCATATTCCAGCATGTCTGGAAACTGGGCTCAGAGCGCAGGGTCAAGGATGCTCAAGGGCCTGACAGTGGCAGCTTGAAAAACCGACCCTTCTAATCAGTAATCCAGAGCCTTAGCTGTTGAGCCATCACTGCCCTGACATATAGCAAAGCACACTGACCAGCCAGTAACACGCAGAGCGGAGACAGACGCCTCATCTCTTCTGTGCAGATTTCTTTAGATTATTGTTAAATAGCACCACCTGGTGGACACTGTTTTTTTTTATATCCTTCTAGATCTTAAATATTTTTATTGTTATGAGAAAATGCTGCCATCATGTGGGAGGACGAGGGACATACCTACACAGATTAAGCTTTCACTTCTGTATTTATTAATGACTTGACACTACATAAACTAAATCAAACTTTTCGGAAGCCAGGGAACCCCTTTAGCTTTCAAAAGATATCGCTAGACTCTCAGTGCAGATTAATTTCATGAACAAAATCCTACTTTTCAGAATACATCCATTATTTAATTATGTAGCACCACGTTCTATCAAATTAACCGCAGTCCTGGATTTGGCACCAACGTATCAGGTCCAATTAAACATTACTCATAGACTTGTTTTTTAAACTACAGCGGTTTGGAATAAGCCGATTTAGTTGAAGTTATCAGTAAAACCAGCTAACCACTATAAGGGCCACAGTAATAATCACTTTGATGAATACTTTTAAAGGGTTCTACACCACTGTACCTCAGCGTTGAGGTTATCAGCCAGGCTGGCATGGAACTGACTCTCGATGGGGTTCTGTTGCGTGAGGAGGGTGAGGTAGTGGCTCAGTTTATCGTGTGAGGTGATGATGGTGCCCTCTCCATATTTATCAAACTGAGGACGGCCGGCGCGCCCAAAAATCTGCATCACGTCGAGGATGCCCAGATCCACCATAGCACCCCTCTTCGCATCGTAGATCTGAGTACCCTGTAGCACACAGAGAAACACACAGAATCTCTCGTCAGCTAGAGAGAAAGAGAGGGAGGGAGGGAGGGAGAGAAAGCGAGAGAGAGAGAGAGAGAGAGAGAGAGAGAGAGCGCGAGTACTGCCTGTGTTATTTATATTCAGTTGGCACACAGACTACATTCAGTGATATTTCTCACCTTAATAATGACTGCATGAGCAGGCAGATTGACACCCCAGGCCAGAGTGGCTGTACACACCAGGACCTTTAGGTATCCTCTGGAGAACATGTTCTCCATGAGCGTACGGTCCTGCCTTAGCATCCCAGCGTGGTGGATCCCAAATCCGTCTGGAAACATCTCCCTCATCTGCTTATTCCGTGAGCGCTGCACCTACGGAGTTCACAGACATAGATTTATCCAGGTATAGTATACTGGCTATGCATCCACACACACTCGGCTACTTTTTTTTTGTTTTGTTTTTTTTAAATATATAAGTACATAACATTGTATATAAGAAGGTTTAGGGCTGTATTTAAATAGTTATACAACTATAAACCAACTATTTAGACATCAAGGTGCGACGGAAACTAATAATTAACGCATTAAATTCAGTCGTGTTAGCTGCTTATTCGAACAGGCCCTATTTAGGTAACCCACTTAGCCCAAGCTTTCAATATCACTGTTTGTTGATATTGATGAAAAGAAATGCTGGAATAAAAATATCAATTGTATGGGTGTTTTTTTTTTTTTTTTTTTTTTCCCCTTCAGGTTTTTGAGGAGAACAAGGCACATCTGCACATGCTGTAGTAACATCACCAATGACGCCTGTAACATGTTCATGCGCACCATTACCTTGCATATCCTCACATACCGGCTGCAATAATCATTGAGGTCATTGAGATGTCTGTTGTGTTGACTGACAGCATGAGTCGTGACCTCTGCTGACTGTAATGGCCTCTCCATCAAAAGGTTTTATCTCTTTCTGCCTCACTCTAAATAGAGGTCAATGGCAACCAGGCCCCATTGGCTTTCAAAGGGGGGAAAAAAATAAAACAAAAAAAAACCACGCAGACAGAATATCTCTCTCTTTCTTCATCAGCTCGCACACAGAATACCAACTAACACAGACCTATCAGAAGGCAATCTCGCTGCACTCGCGTGTCTGTGTGCATTCATGCACCCTGTGTGTCTCTGTGTTTTTATGAGCCTTACCATAAAGTCCTCTTTTTTTTTATTTTTATTATGCGTGTTGTTGCTTTAAGAGTTTCTCCTCTCTGTCCTTTAATGAGGACTATTCCCGATTCCTCAGGGATATGTTCCCCCTCCTGATAATCAATGCCCTGATCCACCCTCAATCAAAAAGCTGTCTGTAATGAGCTGCTCCTTGCCACTGGGGAGTCAAGCGTTTTATTTCTGCTTTTTTTAATGAAAGGTTCCAGGGTGCCATTCACGCTATTTTCTCTCCTTTAAAGACGTGACCGCTTGCAGATCGCTGATTGCTGCTTCTGGTTTTAGTTTGTTAATTAATTGCTCCCTCTTAAGATGTTTATCCTGGTTACAGATTCCCCTTTACTTTTGTTGCTTACTTGTTGGACCTTTTGTTTTCTAACAAGTCGGTCTCTCAGGACCTGTTTATCTGAGTGTATCTTTATCCCCAGGCTCCTTCCTACAGCGTAATGAGAGTGCTTCATTCTGCTTTCAATTGGCCTCAGACACAGACAAGGTGCTGCAGAAAAGAACACAGCCAATGGGCACAAACATAGTGGGCCAATTCCAGCTTAGAAAAGCCAAGCTCGAGCGTACTCCGACTTGCTTTTAAATGTGGACATGCTATTGCAATGGAAAAATAAACACCACTAATGAGAGAAAAAAATACGATACAAAAATCTGTTTCCTACCCTAAAAACAGACATACACACCTGTACATTCCTAAAACTATCCAACCTGCCAATCATGGCCGCCAAAGACACAAACACCCACTCACACTCTCTATCACACCTGTGGGCAGTTTAGTCAGTTAACCGAATCTGCGTGCCCACGTATGTACGAGGTGAACTCCGTAGAGAAATGCCTCAGTCGGCCTCCACGTTCGAACTCATGTTCTTCCTGATGTTTCCAACCCCATGCTGAGGTAGGCTATACTAACGCAAATAACTACTCTGTACAACCATGGTGAGCAGATAAGCATCTCAGAATGCACAACACATTGAAGTGGACGGGCTAGAACAGCAGAAGACCACCTCGGGTTCCGTTCCTGTCAGCGGAGAACAGGAATCTGAGGCTGCATAGTGCACAGGCTTACCAAAGCTGCTGAAGACTGGAAAAATTGACCGGGTCCTGAACTCTACTGTGGCACGCAAACCCATGTACCCAAACTACCCAATGGTTTTCTTGGCATTCACTTGGCTCTTTTATATTAATTGAGCATTGTTTGAATGACAGAACCTACCTGAGTATTGTTGCTGACCATGTGCATCCCCTTTTTGCCACCATTTACCTATTTTATATCATAACAGTTATTTCAAGCAATGATAATGTACCATGTCACGATGCAAAATAAAATAAAATAAAATAATAAAAAAATTTATCTGAAACTGGTTCCATGAGCATGACAATGAGTTCAGGGAACTTCAGAGACCTCCTCGGTCACCAGATCTGAATCCAATCCGACACCTTTGGGACCTGGCAGAACAGGAGAGTCACAGCATGAAGGCGCAGCTGACAAATCTTTACCAATCGTGCGATGTAATCATGTCGACACGGACCACAATCTGAAATGAATGTTTCCAACACCATGTGGACTCCATGGCATAAAGAATGGAGCAAAGGGAGCCCCACCCAGACTAGCATTAGCAATAAGCACTAATTTATGTGCCTAAGTGAAGAAGTCGTCCTTGAACAGTGTACACCGTATCTCTCTGTATTATCCGGTGAACATTCACTAAATGAAATTTCTGGGTGTATTATGATCCATTGCCATAGAAGCCATCACTCAAATCATTATTTAAAGTTTAAAGACCTGGGAGATACCCTGGCATGACAGTTTTCTAGCTAAGTCGGCCAACAGCCAGCTGTTACCGTCTTATAAATCCAAAATGTCTTTCTCAAAGTCAAGAAAGGGGAAAATGTATTAAAACCAGCGAGTCAAACACGAACAGACTAATGTATATTTGTTTAGTTAGATTCAGCCTGTGTCAAACTGACTGTGCTCTGAAGTTGTCCGTTCTAAAATATAATGCGAATGTATGTGAAGAGCCACAATCAGAAACAGCATGAATCATCTTTCTGGAGGGAGCGGCTGGATGGACATGAAAAGATAAAAAGAAAGAACGTGCCCTTTATATGACTCATCCCGAGGACTATGCTCAGCTGAGGCATGTCTGGTCTCAAAGCTCGGGCCTCTTTTCTTACGTCGCCTCTAAACTCTAGAAGATTGTTCCGGAGAACAGTAAGCAAGCTAGCTCGGTAACTACTTTTAAAGCCCGACTAAAAACATGCTTGTTTACCCTGGTCTGCTCTAACTCTTGGGACTTTGCTCAATTAAGTTTTCATGATCCCGAGAAATTCTCATACATTTACAACAGTTAATTCGTTTGTGATAATTCATTCTCATTAATTTTGGCATGAACCTTTTTTGTGTGCCGTAATGTCAAGCACTTTGAGATTACAAAATCAAAATGAAAAACATATAGAAAGAAAGATGAAATTATCTTAGCTCTAAACACATTTTGTGTGCCATAATCGTGATGGGACGAGATTACAAAGTGGTGAACTGCTACGTTATATACATTACCATGATGCTCACACAAGGACAAAATTTTTTAAATGCGTTTTAATTATTATTGCCATCTGTCTGTCTGTTTTATAAACAGTGAGCTTGTATAGGCAGGCAGAAGGGCAGGGGCTGCACGCACTAATTGAAATGCTTAAGATAAGGTTTACTTTGAGGTGTCAGGGAGCATTAAGGCTATGTTATGGGATCCTCAGTTGAAGCGAGGCAGGGACAGCCTCCTCTATTCACAGGCTGGATTCAAGGTGGCAGCGCATCAGCTCTGTGATCAAGCCTGATTACGGCTTGCCGTAGAAAGATCATCTCCCTATGCGCTACGCCGGGGCAGAGCAGTCCGCAGCAGACACCACTGATTACCTGTTCCGCAGACTAGAGCAGAGAAGACATCCACTACACTGCACAGGGACGCTACAAAGACACAGAATGTCTGGCGTTCAGCGCCATCGGGCTGCAGCCCGCATCACAACGGCTGACTTCTAATCACTCGGAGTAAAGGAATTCACACACCAAAGAACTTAAATTAGCAGAGAGAAAGCAGCTCACCACTGATTTGGGGACTGCTGATAGTAATAATATTTCTACTGATGGTTTGACAGAGTCATTAACATTGCACGAGAGGAGTGGGTGAGCGTGAAGGGCTGCCATTCAAACACACTCGCATTCTCTCTCTCTCTCTCTCTCTCTCCTATCTTTCTCTCTCTCACTCAGGCCCCAGCACAAACCTTCAGCAGCTTCACAATGCTGACTTTAATGTTCAAGGCATTTATTCATAGCCTCTATTGGGTTTATTTTTCTACTGTTTCAATCTGTATTGCCAAAAAAAAAAAAAAGAAAAAAGAAAAAGTATATATATATATATATATATATATATGGGTTAAATGCAGAAAAACAATTTCCCTCTGGGGATTAATAAAGTAATAATAATAAAAAAAAATGCAGTATAGACATATATAGACATAAAAGACAATATAGACATAAACATGAGACAGTTCTGAAAAGGTGTAACATTCGTAGCTGAGGTTAGGGATGATCTTCACTCAGCCTCACTTTTATTCGGACTCGATCAGTATTTTTACATGCACACTAATATTCCATTATTATTATTATGAATATGACAATGTTTGGAACTTGATGCGGGTCATGTTAATATCATACTCCATTTGGATATTCCGAATTTTGAATTTTCTGATCAAGATGTAGGCCTTGCTGATATTATTCGGGTTTCAGGAGCATTCTTTGGACAGTTTATTTATAATATGCGCCTCAATTGAAGTTTGAGACACATGGCCAGTTTATGGTCAGCTCTGTGCGTTGTACACAAACCAACCAGACAAAAGTTTGCAAAGCTGGGTAGAGATTCATGCATGTAAACAGGAATATTAGTGGAATGTTGATTTTCATTAACCATGTGAACAGCGTAGTAGGAATGTAGTCTTTTTTTTTTTTAATAAGGGCACAAACAGGAATGTGTTGTGCATGTAAACGTAGTGAATCTTTTCTTGGCCTTGATCAATTTAATACATTCTCTGGACTCAATCTTGGCTAATCCTGGTCTTGGATTTGTATTTGACTTGATAATGGCTACCTTGACTACAGCACTACTACCTACGGTAATTTAGGAACAATGAGGTTGTTTAGTACACTCACCTTCCAATTTATTAGATAAATTGGATAAACTATATATTAGATATATTAGATAAACTGTACCCCTGTACATTCATGCATTTATCTAATCAATCAATCATGTGGCAGCAGTGCACTGCAAAAAAAATTTAAATAAATAAAAAAATCATTCAGATTCTAGTCAAGAGCTTCAGTTAATGTACACATCAAACATCAGCACAAAGGAAAAGCGTGAACTCTGTGACATTAACTGAGGCATTGTTGTTGGTGCCAGATGGGCTGGTTTGAGTGCTTCAAAAACTACCGATCTGGGATTTTCACACAAAACTGTCTCTAAAGTTTTCACAGAATGGTGTGAAAAACCAAAAACATCGAGTGAGCACCAGTTTGTGCGTGGAGACGCCTTGTTGATAAGAGAGTTGGCGGAAAATGGCGAAATTGGTTCGAGTTGCCAGGAAGGATATAGTAACTCAATCACTCTGTACAACCGTGGTGAGCAGAAAAGCATCTCAGCATGCATAAAACATCCAATCTTGATGTGGCTGGCTACAATAGCAGAAGCCCATACTGGGTTCCACTTCTGCCAGCTAAGAACAGGAATCTGAGGCTTTCGGGGTTGCATGGTCATTCTGCCACATGACTGGATGATGATTAGATAACTGCAAAAGGTCCACTCTTTTGCGCTTGCAGCGTCTATTTCAATACAAAACCTATGAAGTTCAGAGTTCACATCGCTCGGTGTCCTTGGAAAAAAAAAGAAAAAAAGAAAAGAAAAGAAATGCCCTCAGTGTTCAGATTTTTCCCCCTCAACTGGTGCCTCCAGTTGAAAACAGGACAACTATTAGAACACTGCAGAGACTGTCAATGTCAATCACCTCTCACCGACCAATCCAATGCGATAAGGGGTGGGGCTTATATCAACACTGTAAACAAGGGCAGAGAAGAAACTGATCCTGGTTGTCGCTGACAATTCAGTCATTTATGATGCAACACTGAAGGTCACCCATGATCAATATTTGTAATTAACGTGATTTCTTTCTATTATTTTAGCTAGCCTTTCTAAAGTAAGTCCGGAAGTGCTAGATGGTTTTTTGCAACCTAGCAACAATAAGCATTTGAATAAATGAAAATGAGGTTGTGGGCACTGCCAGTGCAAAAAACACAGCTGGTGTACACAGGCACTAAATGATGAGGTGAACATGTGCTCCTGTTAAAGTGACGTCTGAGTGTATACTGTAGATAAAAAAAAAACCCTTTTGTCTATTAAAGCTTCGATTAAAGCTTGAGTCTTGGCAGAGTTTAGAGAATAATGAATCAAACAAAATAATTCACACATCACACATTTAATTAAAAGAAAAAACCCTGACAAGGTACACAGTTGGTGTCTGACAGGAGTTTATTTCTGGATGGGTATGTGCATCCAACACACCATTTCGCTCTACTTGGGTCACGCTTTGGTCTTTGGAAGCTGCAGAGACAAGAACATAGCTCACCTCGACGGCAACTGACAAAGACGGCCTCAGGTGGTGATGTAAAAATAGATGTAAAAAAAAAACTCCAGGCAATTCAAATTAATGAGCTAAATCCCATACTGCAGACCTGTCCCAGGCGGTGGGGGGCTGAGCGAATGTACAGAAGCTGACAAGCGTGTTTGAGTACAGAGTGACTTTAGCATCACAGAGGAAGCCGGCAGCACCTGCTATCTCCTCCATCCATTAAAAAAAAAATCTCCATCAGAACTGTACACAAGCAGTCCAGCGCAGACAGCAGGCCCACCTGTCATCCACATCAACACATGTTCATTACCGCAAAAAACAACAGCGACAAGATGCTGTCTCAAAAACCCCATCCCTTTCTAGGGAACAGACAGTCACTACTTCCGGAAAGGCATCGTCTTATCTATCAAGCTCACCCCGAACCTGCCTCTCATGTTTTACTACCTGATAGATACACGAAGACAGAAAAAAGGAAGAAATGAATACAGTTAGGACGTTCTGAAAGAAACTGTATTGTTCGGCTGATTCAACTTCTACAGCTTTGAAAATAACCTTCATAGCCAAACTGGCTGCAGGCACAGTATCTGAGCACTAGATGTCTCATGTCCTCCATCTCTGGACAGATGAACGGAAGGTTGTGAGAGAGTGCTGAGAGACGTGACTGGGGCAGAGGGCTGAAAGCCAGGGCTTTACTCCAGGAAGGCGGCTGCTGAATTAGGGATCAGGAAGGCTACTGTAGAACAGGCAGGAAACACAGCCTGGCTTTGAACCGGGTTGTGGTCATGGTTGCCAGATCAGCCAGGTCCCTGAGAGAGGGGCAAATTGGGGGCGCGTTTTTTCAACCCCCTTCCCAAATTCATCCCGCTTTTTTCGGCTTCATGCCCACCACACACAGCACAGACTCATCCTCCCTGTCACCAGATCAATGACCCTGCTGTAAGCTGCATTTTTAGTGTAACCTACACACTCTTCCTTGCCAGTACAAGGTCCCTTTAACAGGCTTTAGTGATTCCAAACAGCCCAACGGGGGGGGCAGGGCAGGAAGCTTGTGCAGCACAGAGGAAACTTGTGTAGGGGGCAATTTTCACCTGCGACAAAATATGGTCCGCTCTTTTATCGAGGATTCGATGTTCTACACAAAGTCCGTATCTGGGGGCTACAGTGACGGTACAACCGCCAGGCACGGCTCTGCTGCTCCAGAGCAACATTTTAATGTCTTGCTATATAACTGCAGCTGCTCTGGATTTAAGCAGTGTTGTGGCATATGCAGTGTGTTAGCGATAATAGGTCGCTGTGTGCTAAGCAGAATAAATGGGGTAGGAGCTGTGGCAGAGACTCGGCCTGGAATCCCCATCCATCATTTCTATTTATAGACCCAAGTGCTTCAAGCGGCTCATGCTCGGGATCCTGTACAGAGTCATGTCCGGCACCGGGAGAAAAAAATGACACGTCATCAACTCATCAGCCGTGTGCACTTTGACTGTGTCCATTTATTTATACGCTTATTAGACACGTTTACACTTTTCGCTTTCGTAGTTTTGGCAGATGCTTAAACCCAGTGCAAACAGCTGAGAAAGCAACGCTGAAAAGGCACTTGGAAGAGCTGAAAGGACGCTGGCTGGTTCAAGTACCAGTTGGGACTGATGTCTAACAGAAAATTCAATTTTAAAATACCTAAGGGTGAGGTATTTCACGTTCATGGTATTAATGGCATGGCTACGCTCTCTGGGTGGGAGGGATGCCACACTCTCTCTTTTGTCAATCGCACCAACAGTAGCAATCATGTGCATCTTTGGGTTCATGCATGAGCAAGAGGGCAGATGGCAATTTTCCTCTGAAGGTGTTACACTGTCCTGTGATGCAGCATGAGCAGCAGTGTGAAAAAGATACATTTTTGGACTTCATGTCTATTGGAGGAAGCACATGTTAGGTTTCCCTGAAAGACAGGAAAGAGGTGGCTAGTGGGTAGGAATTGACAGGCAACAAAACTTGTAGTCTAATCCCCTGATAGGAAGGTATTTTGAGAATGATCTTTTTTATAATCTTTCACACTGGCAATACTTTTGGAGCCAGTGTCCAGGCTCTGCTCGACCAAAAACCAAACAGTAGGTTTGATTAGTCCTGGTCAGTTCTGGCCATGCTCTCCTGTTCCTTTTATAGCTGCTGTGTATGATAATGTCATGAACATGCTAGAAGTGCCAGCAGAGGTAGCAAGGTACCGCGTTTATAACAGCAGTGGATTATACAGTCAAAGGATGGTCCGCACCCCCTGTGCAGAGAAACGGAGATTGCTGCAATATGATTTAGGGGGGAGTCCAGTAGGGAAGGGTTGTGGACATGAATGGGATGTGAGCCGCTGATGAACGGGGGGAGAAAAATCAGGTAGAAATAATGAACAGGTAGAACGACAAAGGGGAAATGTATTTTAATCTGTATTTTGAAAATGTCGGCATGAGGTAACTATCTGATCGCACACTGCGACTAACCGCGACACTGTAACGATCTTAATTCAAACCTAAGTAAGTGCATAAATAATAAATGCCAGTAAAGATTAGACAAACAATACAAAAACAAGTGCCGTCCTAGATACTGCCTGAAGAGGAACTTCTTTAATCCTCTGTGGAGGGTGAATAATTATATAGACTTATTAATCAGACTTTACTATATGAGGACTCTGGGTCGCCTGTTGATTTAAAAAAACAAACTACATTTGTCTTAGGCAACCTCTTTCTCTCCCTTTCCCACTATCTATCTCTCTCTCTCTCTCTCTTCTCTCCCCATGCACACACATCCCTCATTTCAACATGCACTTAAACGCCCATGCACATCCCCACTCGATTAGAAACTTTTGCTATTTAACAGAGAGTGCTCTGTATAGACAGCAGTGTGATAAACTGCCATTATTACTGCTGTTTCCCACTATCGCTTATTCAAGTGAGTGCATTAAGATATTTAAGCCTGATTGACAGCCTCTTCAAGCTAAGTGATGGAGCAAATTAATGAACAGTGTGAGAGATATGTAGTGGGCTCACTTCTAACTTTGAAAGTAGAATAAATAGGGCCAAATTATACCATTGACCTTATAGGTGCTGTATTAGTACTGCACGTGCACACAGAGGATTAAAAAACATATAAATATTAATGCAGGGGAAATTTCATCAGCAAACAAGCAGTGGAATATCAGAGGATAAGTGCTGCCGAGATATCACCCGTGTGATCGAGGCCAGCGCAGGCCGGAGATGTGAGCCGACCAAGGCGTTTAAGCCGTCTCAACCTTCATGAACTGCTACGGCAAGCTGCTTTAGCGTGAACAACTCAGAATGTGCCCAGAAACACCTACGACCCTCAAATACATTTCACTCAGTCACTTCACATTTAGTCTGGTCTCTTAAACAGTCCTGAATCATTACTCCTACTGGTGTCATAATCGTATCCGTAGATTTCGGAAACTATGACGCGACACGCACATCGGCACACTTAAACCCACGGCCTGATCTATGTGAAGTTAATCATGCTTGTTGTACGTAAAACACAACTCTATGTTCAGTAGCAGAAACGAGAGCGACGAGATGCATTGCGTTTATATTTATACCCGGCTCATATAAATAGAGAGCGGATTAGGGAAGACGCTGAAAGAAGCATTTATCTTGGCAAAGCCCCTGGGATCAAGGTAAAGGTTATTAAATGCATCACTCCGCCTCGTGTTGGGAGACTTAAATATAAAGTTAGTGTGCAACACTCTCCTGAGAGAGAACCAGCTCCACCCCCTGAGTGCTTACACAACCCAGATCTTATCGAGAGAAAAAACACGCACGCACGTAGTCGGCTCCAGAATTATTGGCACCCTTGGTAAACGTGGTTTTAAAAAGGGTATTAAAAAGTGATTTCATGGTTAATTAGCTGCATCTCACACTGAAAATATAAGAAAAAAAAAATCAAACCTTTAATTGAAATGTATTCTATTAAAAACAAACACTCTTATCATTAGAGTTTATGCACCTTGGAGGAAGCACGTCACAGCTTTTGTCCTTCCTGGTTTGTAGCCGTCATGTGATGGGGGGGGGGGGGCATTAAATTAATTAATAATAATAATAAAAAATATACACTTGTGGCACAAAATGTATAACAATTATTGGCACCCATGCCTTTAGTATTCTGTATTTAGCCATATTTACTCTCCATTGCCAACATAACAGCACTGATTCTCCTCCCATGCCTGATGAAATTACAGAACAAATCTGAGACTCCTCAATACACAATCTCTCCAGATCCTCCGCAGTCCTCTCATTCAGCTCACCTTAAGTAGGTTTTCTGTGAGTTCACATCAGGAGTTAAAAGTTTGAGTTTTTCTTCTTGGAAGAGGCAGGAAGGTTTACTATGTCATGCCATGGAGTCTATGATCCTCTGGATGAAAAACAGACCTGCACCCTCATAGATCCTCCATCGTACACCAACACTGGGCATTAAACCCACCCTAGTTGGCTCTACTTTTGCCTAATCTGACTATAGAACCTGGTTCCAGTCAAAGTTTTAGCAAAGCATCTAAGCATCCAGATTCTTGCTTATATAGTTGGATGAAAAAAAGGTTTTCTTTTGGCATGCCTCTAATATTATTTGTTGGCATAGAGGTGGTGACCTCAAAAATGCTTCTGCAATTCTCTAACTCTGATCCTTTGAAAAATGTCTGAATAAATACTCATTTTTCTCACTGAGCATGGGTATACATGCATCCTCGTCCAGGCAGGTTCTTTACAGCTCTATTTTAACTTACTTCTAACTATTCAAACTCACTTATTTCACACTACAGTGGCTAATGTCATATTTATTGGTATTTCCGTCCTCATATTTGGTGAAACAGGAGGTCATGGACGACTGCTTAAGAGCTTCTAAACACTCAGGTGTAAAATATAAACGGCAATATGCTTCATGCTGTCCAACACAGAGTCCAGGTGTGCTAATAACTGTGCCATATGTTTTGACCTCAATTAAAGGTTAAAGTTCTCCCCTATTTTCAAAGTGCGTTAAAGCTAATCAATCACCTGTCACACCCAACTGTGCATTCACATTTCCCCATTAACAGCACACAGGTACACACGCCTCATATGGAACACATGATTAGCTATTTTCATCAACACACACCCTGACAGGTTTCATTGCCCAGACTCCACTTTTAAAAATAAAACACACGTGAGCACAAATGCAGCCCGATACCGGGCGCGTTCATGTTTGCCACGTTTGTCCAGTGAGCAGCATTAACCTAGAGAGATGAGAAAAGAAGCGAAGAGCTGCCTCTCCAGCTGCCTATTGATCCTCTCTGCCTGCGTGCAGTCAGGATGAGTCTAATCCATCACGGGCCGCTTCTGCCTGTGCCTCCGTGGACAGATCCTAATGAAGCCGGAGCTCACTCTCTACTGCACAGCATCTTTCTCTCTCATTCTCTCTCTCTGCTACCAACCGAACCTAGCTAGTGCCGCGGGGCACAAATGCTGCTCTTACCACACACACACACACACACAC
>JAOVYU010000056.1:20397201-20407362 GCA_025674565.1 Synodontis membranacea | reverse complement strand
TGGGCAGTGTGTGACAATTATCGTTTAATGCCAGGCTTTTTGAGGATTTCGCAGATGTGTGCCGCGAATACGGAAACATGAATGCACAAGGTATTACTGTAAATAATAATTTTATTAGTAGATGTCAAATTGCGGAATTAACTCCGTTCTACACAAAGCGTGAATTGATCACCTAAATTCTTAATTTAAACCTAAATTAAGTCTTAATTCTGATGAAGTTATCTTCAACTGTAAAATCTTCAAGTGCTACCCAATGAGCGAAAGAGACAAGCATACACAGAGGGAACACTGCAGAACATGAAATAAGTGAAGATCTATTGTGTAAAGGAAAACTTACCTAATATTTCTCATCATGGGAATATTATAAAACATTTTAATTTCCTCATTTGATTTTAGCTGTTTGACAGATAATTTTTCTTCTTTCAGATAATAAATTCTTGAATTAAAAAAAAAAAACAGCACATAGCATAAGAATTCCATGAAATAAGCAAAAAAAAAAAGGGGGAGTTTGACTGCATTCAAAGTTCTAATACTTGCCGAGTTATTATATTGGCGTGATCAAGATTTTTTTTATTTTTCCTACAACCGTACAAAAATTTCAAGCTCTGTGTCTTACTGAGTGATAGACTCCTCACGCTCATTTGCAGAATCAGGTATATCAATATAATATACTCTCCTTAACCTAGAGAACCTAGTCTGTTTTTATTGGCCTTATGATACTGTAATTAAAGACATGGCTTCATTGTGTTGCTCTTTCAGGACACAACAGGCTACTCATAACATCAGGATATGTAAAATGTAATGAAACTTCGAAAGTACCCCATGCTTTTATTAATCTAAGTTTAAATCAAGTTTAAATCGCAAGTGTGTTTCTAAGAACGTCAAAAAAAAAAAAAAAAAAAAAAAAAAAAAGATTTCACAAGAGAAATTGTTTTAACGGTACTAATGCTATTTAGCATTGAATTATTTTTTTTTTCAATGTGTTGTGCTAATTAACAATAAGACCCACACTGAACAATAGTTTCAGGGCTAATACAGCCTTATTATCTAATATAATAGCATTATATGGAATGAAGAAAGGATTGTGTAGCAGCTGATAATAATGTATATTATTTAGTTATTTCGTTTCATTTATCTGTGATACTGCAATGAAGCTACCATAGAGAATAGCTGCACATTACCAATCACTAAGCCTTTAAGAAAATGATGAGACTGAATTCCAAATTGTTCCCCATTGTTCATACAGAGCACTGCTTGTAATGGAGAAGGAAATATTTTCTACACTGTGTAGGCTGTGTTTAGTCCAGTATGTTTAGTAGAAAAAAAATCACTATATCTGTAATTTCCGAACTGAACTGTTTAAGTTACATTATGACTGAGGCAAAGATAGCTGAATACTTACTATTCATCTATTATGCAATAAATGCTAGTTACTTATAAGTGATTACTGTACTGTACCGGGTACTAAATGATTACTGAACTGTAATCACGTCAGTCTTCTACTTCGTCGACGTCAATCCAGCTTTATGTCCTTATATAGTAGAGATTGAAAATGGTGTCTGATGCAACACTGGGTACAAATCCGGTACCCCCTGGGTCCTTCTTCTCACTCAGCAGAATTAAAACAGCTGTAGATTGGTACAGTCACAGCAGGCAGCATTTACTCCTTATGCAGTCCGCAGTGTGAAACTGCAGCAGAATAAGGAGGTCAAATCACCTTGGTTTTCTCAATTTCCAAAAAAAGTCAAAGTGCCGCATGCTGATACAATGAACTGTTTCTTTACTGCGGAAAAGGCCTAGAAGTCGCAGGAGAATATGGGACTACTACAATCTACTCTAACATAATACCAGACTCACAGGCTCTAAGAAGGAAACACGTAATGAGAAATTCATGTACAGTATTCATCTATGTAAAAAAAAAAAAAAAAAAAAAAAAAAATCACTGGCGTCAAGTAGACACAGTACCACAGTAATCCCGTTGCTCGTGGAACTGCTAGCTCTTCATGGAATGGATAAGACGGGCATTCTGTGGCCATAAGGGAATGTATGTGGACAGCAAAAATACGCTGATTAAACAGGTCATTCAAACAATAATTGGTGGACACACTGCATGCCAAGAAAAACATGTGCACACTATTACATCACCACCTCCAGCGTGAGCTGCTGACATGCTGTCAGGCAGCTCGGGTCAATGAATTCATGCTGTTGATGCCAAACTGTACTACCATCTGAATGTCACAGCAGAAATCAAGATTCATCAGACCGGGCAAATTCTTCCAATTTTCCACCGTCCAGGTTTGGTGAACCAGTGCCCACTTTAGCCCCAGTTTCCTCTTCTTGGCTGACAGGTGTGAAACCCCATGTGGCCTTCTGTTGTAGCCCATGCACTTCAAGATTCAAAATGTTGTGCATTCCTAGAGTGTGCTCACACTAGATGATCTGTATTGTGCCCAAGCGCATTTGACCCCCAAAATCCGGTTTGCGATTGTGGCATTGCGTAACTGATAAATCTGTACGGCATGTTAGAGGGCTGTGCGCCACCGTGCCCGAAATGGCTCCAAATACAATGTAAAAACAGTCATGAACTCCATCATGCTATGTGAGAGCGCTTTTCTTGAACACAGAAAGTTGCAATGTGATGACGCAAGTGCACTCAAGCCTGGAACAATGCAAACACAGGCCAGTGGGGGAATGGGCATGGGGACAATCACACTTGGGCACAGTACATGGCTAAAGTGCCCAGTGTGTGTACGCCATGAGATGCTTTTCTGCTCAACACGGTTGTAAAGAGTGGTTATTTGAGCTACCATAGATCCCGGATGACTTCACAGCTCAAAAAGGTAGATTGGTAAAAAGTAGCTACAAAAGGTCCAGGGACCTCTGCAACAAATGTTATTTAGAGGTTTGTTTTTATCATGTTAAAGCCTTGAGGGAGTAAAGGCTCAAGCTGTTACCGAAATCTTCCTTAAGCTTATTAATGCTCTGTCTGCCGGCCCAGGTCTCAACAGAGGAGCTAAAGGGGGTATTTCATAAAGAAAATTCTATCCATCATGTGCCCAGATGAAATTAATATATGTCACCGGCAGTACTGACAATTTAATATCAAGCTGAGAGAGTAGCTCCTCTCTATGGCGTTATGGCAGCATGCCTAGAAATCACAAATATACTGCAGATACACACAACAGCCCCAGCTGCTTAAAACAGAACTCAGTCAGTGTCATCTCCGGTATGGGAAGAAAAAAAAAAAGATATGCCCCGTTATAGTGGTATAGTGTCCATGGATACTTTGAATTCTGAGAAATTCTAATAGATTTTCCCACTTCACACATGGCCATGACTGTCGTGATTAGAGTACGTGTTAAAGAGCAGTTCAGTTATGCATGTGCAGTGAAAATGCACCCCGGCTTACAAAACAGCAACAGTATCCAATGTTTGCTTAGCTTTACAGCTATAATGTGGCTTGCTGTGCATGGTTCTCTTATGTTAAGATCAGTGAAATTTACTGCTTTATAAATCGTTACATAAAATCAGTTAACAATATGAAGCTTGTTTTAAAAGGTACAGTGTGTTAAGAAAATTTGTAATGCAAGAAAAAAAAAAGATCATGTTGCTGAACTGCCCAGGAAATTCTAGACTATATGGACTATATAGAGAGACCGAGATGTTGGGCTTGAATTAACTGGAAGTTTTGAAGCACGTCATATGCCAGCTCAGAGACACAGATCGACCACAACATTAAAACCACTGGCAGGTGAAGTGAATAACACTGTTCGTTACAATGGATCTTGTTACACCCCCCATCACGGGGTGAGATATATTTGGCAGCAAGTGAACAGTCAGTTCTTAAAGTTAATGCGCTGAAAGCACTAAAAAAGGGCAAGCGTAAAGATCTGAGTGACTCTGACAAGGGCCAAATTGTGATGGCTAGATGACTGGGTCAAAGTATTTCCAAAATGGCAGCTCATGTGTGGTGTTTCCGATATGCCGTGTTTAGTACCTACCAAAAATGGTCCAAAAAAGGACAACTGTTGAACCGGAGACAGGGTCATGGGCACCCACGATTGGTGGGAAGTGAAAAGCTAGCCTTCCTGGTCCAATCCCACAGAAGAGCTAGTGTAGCACACATTACTGGGAAAAAAATTTATGCTGGCTATGATAAAAAGGTGCAACACAGTGCATCACAGCTTGCTGTATCTGGGGCTGCGTATCAGAATACTGTCGAGTGTCCATGCTGACCCCTGTCCACCTACAAAAGCACCTACAATGAGCACATAAGCATCAGAACTGGATCATGAAGCAATTTAAAATGCTGGCCATGGGAAGAAGTCAAGCCGGCGGAGGCAGTGTGACACTGCTGGGAAAACATGGGTCCTGAAATTCATGTGGATGTTACTTTAAAACATGAGTTTTATGTACCGCCTACCTAAACATTGTTGCAGACCAAGTACTCTCCTTCATGGCAACAGTATTCCCTAATGGTAGTGGCCTCTTTCAGTAGGATAATGCATCCAGCCACACTGCAAAAATTGTTCAGGAATGGTTTGAGGAGCATGACGAGCAGTTCAAGGTGTTGACTTGGCCTCTGAATTCCCCAGATCTCAATCTGATCGAGCTTCTGTGGGATGTACCGTAAACAAGTCGCATCCATGAAGGCTCCACTATGCAACATACAGGACTTAAAAGACCTGCTTGGTGCCAAATACATCAGCACAACTTCATAGATCTTGTGGAGTACATACCTCTATGGGTCAGGAACCTACACAAGGGGGACCCACACAATATTATACAGGTGGTATTAATGTTATGGCTGTTCGGTGTACCTCTTACATCATCATACCCAAAAAAATTATGGACAAAACCCAGTCCCTAAATTTCCAGTATGGCTAAAGACACAGGCCACAGGCACCATCAGCATGCTGAATGCCTCTGTGATCTGATCTCAATCAACAAGCATGGTTAGGCTTTTGTGTCGGCAGTCAGGTCCACAATCTTAGAGCTCCAAGAGCACAATAAAGCACAACACTGTCTTAGTTAACAATAGCATGCTAAATAAAAGACAAGTCCTTGCTAAAGGGAAGAGAGAGTTTGTTCATTTATCTAGTACTCTCTCAGTCGTGATATCAATCCTTAATGAGTAGCTCACAATAGTGTTTGGCACCAGAGTTGAATTCCTAAAGCTTGCATATTGTGGATTAGTCACCTGTATCAAACTCAAGTGGCCCACTGCCTTGTTTCATTTTGGTCCACAGAATTTGCAGAAAACTATACTGAAATGGCGCGCTTAACATTTTCACGCTACACTTGCAATCACAGCAGATAATGTAGTATACAGTGTATGCCCTCATTCCCACTGTGGTGGACTCTCATCACAGTGCTGAAATGCCGGTCAAAAGCAACACAAGAATCAGTCTCGTGCCTACAAATGATACAGAAACACGCTGGGTTTTGGCCTTTAACTGTATCGCCCAACATAGTGACCTACAGATATGTTTTTGTATTGAAATAAAAAAAAATAAAAAAAAACGACTGAGCACAATGACGAGAGACATGAGACTTAGGATATGTATTTTCTGTGTGTGGCATAGGATACAATTCTGTTTGAGTTCTTAATTATCTTTCTTACCATTTTAAGCTTTCAAAAGTCACACAACTATAATTTTTTAGTAGTAGAACAGCAGGACGTAAAAAAAAACACAGTAGAACAGATTTTTTTTTTCCCCATACCTAAAACACTCCACTGGGGTACAGTACTAAAAGTAGGCTTCAGACAAATTTATATCAAAGTAGCATTTAAGCAAAAGCACGCTTTCCTAGTGTAGTCATCCACGATGTGAAGTGGAACATGAATTGGAGGATTGTTTCATCTTGTCTGAAATATTACACTGACTCTGCTTTTCGATCATCCGTGTGCATCCCGTTACCGTCTGCCTCACTGCTTCTTCCATCGACCAGACTAGTCAGCATCCCCACAACAATTTAACCTCGACTATATATATATTAATAAACCTTTATTAAATGATTTCACCATACAGTGCATACAGCTGAAGAGTCTTTGATAGCTTCGCTGAGGTTATTAGTGTTAACTGACAATATACAACACGCTAAAAAATTAATAGCTAGTTTATGGCCTTTTAAAGGCTGCTGCAGCCTGAGCAGAATATCTAGTTGTTACCACTGCTGTAAAATGATTACATAACCATAGAAAATAACATCACATTAAACATTTAGACTAATTCTAGAATGCCGGCATTTAATCTGAGCATTAGTAGCCATCATGTTGGCCGTGGTGTGAAAAGAACGAACTTTTTTTTAAAGAGATGGTGTGAATAAGCAGGCTGTAACTGTAGTGCAGATTTTGGTAGATGGTGAGAAATTCACATGATCTCTTGCCCCGTCTCGGTTTAGGCTCACTTCGCCACCTTCTTCTTCTTTTCTCTCCACTGATATTTTTTTTTAGACAATGGTATTCAGGTAGCGTTAATGCTAATTAAATGAATTAACTGCAACAGTGATCACTCCGCCGTGCAGCCACAGTGCTGAAAGCAAATGTTCATTACTTCACATTGGCAATCATTCCCTTTTAATAGCTACAGGCGAAGAGTCAAGGATGCAATATGCAGTTTCAGAGTTATTAAGGATTTACGTGATGATGTGCTGATGTCTGCTCTGTGGCCAGGAGATGGTAATTCAAAAGTATTTTAATCCTATAACCTAAAGGAGTGGACTTTCCATTTTCACAAGTCACCGCATAGAAATGAAGCGAGTTTTTTAAAAAACATTCTGCAGGTGACACCATCACAGTCGTTTTGTGGTGGTTTACTTATCACAAGTTTCATCACTACAGACTCCTGAACGTTTTAAAAATTGAAAAATGATTGAATATTGACTGTCGTGCAAGCGGCTAATGTGCCAAGCGTTGGTGTGTGTGTGTGTGTGTGTAGGGGACACAGGAAGCTCATTACTGTGAGCAGATGGGCAGAATAAGAGAGGGCTGAATTTACAGCTTTTCCTGTCCCTTTTGAGTTTGTGAGTGTGGGAGATTAAAAGACATAAGGGGCAAGCAGACATGCATGTACACACAAGCGAGTAAATTACACACACATATACACACAGTTAGGAGATTTAGCATTTTAAGATGCTATCTTTTGTATTCCAGTGTAGCTGTGTGGTACTTTAGCTGTTTTTTTTTATGTTTGTTGCAGTGAATAATGAGGGTTTGTGACAGCAATGTTTGATAATAACTATTAAATCGTTGGAAAAAAAATCCCCCGCATATTTAATATATTCTTTAATGAATTGCATTTTTGTACCGGATGATGGTGCACTGATGTACAAAACATCACAATTGTTGCAGAACCTACATAGCGTATAAATGTACCTGAAAGAACACCTTTAGAGATTCAGCCTTAGAAAAGCGGGTAATCCCTGCAGGTTAACTCGTGACACGTCCCTCAGTTTTTGCCTCTATGGATGGTCTCACATGGATAACCTAAAACCATACACTCCCATGCAGCTTATGAACAAGTCTCCCACTTTCTTCATAAAGACTATGAAGCTCATACAGACCATCCTGTCAAAACACTTAATGTTTACAGTTTATCTTTCTAGTATACAGTTGAAGAAGAGTAATGATTTATAACCCGGCTATCCGGTGTCACCCAGAAGCGACTGGGTTTTCTTCTGAGTCTAGTTCCTCTCAAGAATTCTCTTATATGCCACGTCATGTCGGTTTTCCTTTGCCTCTTGTTTGCTCATTAAGAAACTAAATCTACAGCCAGATTAAGACAGCGTATATTGATACCAGCCTGTACTATAATATCACACCATTTAAAAAAAAAAAAAGAAAGAAAAATAAAAATTATTTCTATCTATCTATCCATCTATCTATATCTATCTATCTTTTTATCTATATATATATTTATTTTTTTAATTACTTAACAATTCAAATATGAAATGCTTCCTCATAAAGAGCCCTTAATATAACAACCCAGCCTCTTCTCTCAATTACATACAACATGTCAACAGCATCATTTGAGCATATTTTATGTGGTCTGGGAAAACCTGTCAAATGTTGCTGTCGAAAACAACTAAAAAGATGAAAAATCAGTTTTGGGCCAACTCTGGGGCTTTTTCTGCCTATGACATTGTTTGTCAAATCAATTTTAAGAAATATAACTATATTTCAGCAGAAACAATTTGGAAATGATGTTATTCGCATTTCTATTAAATTAATTGTTGCCTAGGCTCTTCCTGCAAAAATGCTGTTGGGTAAGAAGCCGGCTTAACAAGCACAATGACAAAAATAGCAGTCTGTGGTTTACTTCAATATGTCTAAATTCTTTCTAGCTAAGTGTGACTTAATCACAGAGTGAAAGTCATGCTTAGAGAGTTATGTGCAATGGCAAAATTAAAGATGAACCTCAGTTACCTTTATGGCATTTGGCCGACATCCTCCTCCAGAGTGACTTACAGAACTGAAAGGATTTTACATGTATAATTTATTCTACTGAGCAGTTGAGGGTTAAAGGCCTTGCTCAGGAGCCCAGCAGTGGCAGCTTGGTGGTGCTGGGATTTCAACTCATGACCTTCCGATCAGTAGTCCAATGCTCTAACCCCTGAGATATCGCTGCCCAATCCTAAACCTAAGCAGTTTGTAATTAAGTATGGCTATGGGTCACAAGGGAAACATTTCAGAAACATTTCCGCTCAGGAACGCCTGCAGCACTATATTCTAAGAAATATACAGGATTAAAAGGATTTTCCCAGGCTGCCGTACACGTTAGGTCGTTATTTTTATTTCCAGTCAAACCTATACTGTGCACAAGCATGCTAGACAATATGAAAGCCCGTACCTTGGAAATTGAGTCATTATTTATTTTATCTGATGAGGACTCAAGCTGTCAAAATGGCCGAAACAGACACCCTTACTGTGTACTTCTGTTCCAGGGAGATACAGACTATGTTTTAAGTCATCCCATCACTCACTGACACAATTTACATGCACGCTGAATTGATACGTTTCTCGTAGGTCACCTGCTTTCTGAACATAAACTAAAAACTCGCCTTTACTGCAGCCCACTATTCATCTGACAACAATCACACCTCATGATTATAGTTTGGGTGAAAGTGAATTGGCAATGATTGACACTGGAGCGAAATCTGAGAAAACAGAGAAAAACAATCTTGGATCAAGCAGGAGGAATAAGTGAGTGAGCAGCAATTATAATTCTCTGGGCATGGATGTGGTGGGTAAGCGTCTTTTAGTTTAGTGATTTGTGCATCTCTGAAATTGAGTTCAGCAAGAGGCATGAATCACAAACTGCCCCGGAGTGGTGAAGTCTGTGAGATGCTACAGAACAGACCGCGCCATGCTGGATCTGATTTAATAAGTCATTATCAGAATTTGGACTCTTACAATGGACATATCCAGACTCCAGGGCTTTTTATTCTTTTCAAAAAAAAAAAACTACATTAAGCTGCCAAGAGATGGACTATTTCCTACTTGCTTCAGGGAAACTTTTGCATGAATAAACAGTCCTTAAGGCATGTGACTTTCAAGCTGTGGTTAATGATGACACTGGGGGAACAACCATGCACACGCGCGCACACACACACACACACCATACCTGATGTCCAGCTTTAACCTGCTCCAGTACTTTGTCGTAGCAAACCTCTTCCATGTCATGCAGCTGCTGAATCTGAACATAGAATACACACAGAATACACAGATGTACGTTTGCACTGCACTGTAAATTCTGTCACAGATCTGACAAGCCTGAAGAGGAGCATATACATTTATAAAGCGTGAAATGTTTCCACATGGCTGATATTTTCACAGTTGATGTGCTGCTCAAACTGTTTGAGCACTTCTGTGCTGACTGCACAGAAAAAAAAAATGCAAACAGGCTTTTTTAATCACTTTCTAATTATCATTCGACTGATTTGTCAAGTGTTAAATCTGACAGGCTTTTTCAATCAGCTTTTTCCCTCTCTTTCTGATAAAAAATGCCATTTTTGACCATTACTGGTTTTTGACAAATTTCAATGCACCCTGATATATATATATATATAGAGTACTGTGCAGAAGTCTTAGGCACATGTAATGAAATGATGTAGAGTAATGGTGACTTCAAAAATTATGAAATTAAATCTGTCTACTTA
>JAOVYU010000056.1:20268447-20281864 GCA_025674565.1 Synodontis membranacea | reverse complement strand
AATAATAATAATAATAATAATAATAATAATAATAATAATAATAATAAGACCCCTGGTTAAACTGAATGCCCATAATTGCATGTTGAACATGATAGGTCCTTATAGTTTATAACACAATAACACACAGCTGTCACATATTCAATGCTTTTTTTCGACAGACTTCTCTGGCTTTGTGGCAAAGACATCTTAGGGTGATGTTGAAGGTTTTTTTTTTTATGTCTCTTTGCAACAAGCGTACTGTTCTCAATAAAATATTTTGCCAGATTTTTTGAGTACATTAAAGAGTACATTAAGACACTCTCCTCACCGAGCACTACCATAAAAGACAAATCCATTCACCAATCAGCTTGAATCGTAAAACAAAACCAACCTCTGGCTCCATATCATTATCAGCGATAGTTAGCCGTTTTCTTTTGCAGCTTTCGAACATTTTCGCAGCTACCTTTCATGTCAATTTGTGGCCAAGGTAATAATAAATTGATTTAGGACACCGAGTAGTGAAAGCACGAAGAGCTATGATCATTTCACCAGATGCAAGCAACAACAGAGGGTTGTTCTTAGACAAAAAAGCTACAGTGGACATTTTAATGAAAATGTACTGCTCAGCATGGAGGAGTGTCATCCTCCAGCCTCTCAACTGCACTTTTCGATGATCAACCCGACAGAGACACAAATGAGCAGATTGATTTAAGGCGTCCAAGCGGCCAGAACCCATTGCACCGAGTAACTCCATCCATCAGGACGGCACAATAGCTTTCTCAAGCACATCACAGGTAAGAATCACTCCATCAACTCAGGCCTGAGAGATGGAGAGCTGGGACTAACTATAAATGAGCTCTCTTTCTCACACACTAAGCAAGTCATCATGACAAACACAGTAAACTCCAAGAAGTGGAGGAAAAATATAGAGTGTTGCCGACAGTTTAGGCTGCCATACAACTTTTTGCACCTTTGAGTCCTTGGTAACAAAGTACAACTGTAAAGTCTTTCACAGAAATAGGTACACATGACATTCTACTTCTTTACAGTTTTCGTATCTGGCACTGATTCCTTTTTTAAAGTTAGTCGTTTTTCTTAAATGATATGCTTCGTTGCCCTGGAACTGACTGTTGAATGGTTGTATGAAAGTCGGAGCACCATATCCCTACAGAACATTCAAATAAGTTGAAATAACATTATTAGACAAAACTGTAGCTGGCTGTATCTACTACCCATTTACTTCATTTAGAAAATAAATAAATAAAGTCAACCCAATGGAAGAATGGACCACGTCGCTCACATAAGGTTGAGAAGACACAAGTAGATGTAAAGTGCTCAATCACCCGATGAACAGAAATGATTTCAGATAAAGGATTCAATTTAAATTGAAATAAATGTGTCTTAAAAAAAAATATACGAGTGATTCTAGAAACTATGATGTAACAGTAACTGAGTTGTAGTTAACAGGACACTTCCTAACTCCCTCCTACGTCCTTTTTGGAATGATCCACTCGGGGCAGATGGTGGCCTAGTGGTTAGGGAAGCGCCTTTATAATCGGAAGATCGCAGGTTCGAATCCCACAACCAGCAAAGTACCACTGAGGTACCCTGAGCAAGGTGCCACCCCCAAGCACTGTTCCCCGGGCGCTGAAGATAGCTGCCCCCTGCTGTGTGTCGCAAGGGTTAAAAGCAGAGGACACATTTCGTTGTTGTGCTCTGTGTGCTGTGGTGTGTCAATAATGGCAATTACTCACGTTCACTTTAATCCAGATTTTTTTTTTTTTTTTTAAACCAGTGCTATTGTAGTTTTCCTCTCTCGATTACTTGTTTTCAGTTACGGATACGGATTCATAAATACGGCATGATTTTCAGAATTTTGTTCAATACAAAGGCCATTCTCAATAAAACTTTAATGCAATTTGAAGAAGACCACCAGCGTGTTTTATTTTACCGTTTGCAAGGAATACAAGCGCAAACCAACCAGTTTGGTGTCCCAAATACACTAATTAGCCTTTTTCACTGCAACATTTAGGAAAATATATTAGCTACACGTTCTATAGACGCTAATTCCTGTTCTGCTTCTGCATTTAACTGCAAAATCCTTAATGTGTACCATAACACACTGCACTAATTTGACCGCTACTTAGTGAATGCTAAGATCTCTTATATGAATAATATGTTTTCCTCCTCCTCGTAAAACACTGTTTTATATTCTGCTTCCAAATTTGCTGACAAAATCACAGTTCATGCGCCTTTCGTTGGAGTGGGAAAGGAAATTGATGATCAGGCCTACTAAGATTTGGCATAGCCGAGCATAACCCTGGCAAATTACATCTCATGCTTTACTACACTGTCATGCAATCTCTAATGGAAAGATGATTAATAATATGCACATCTCTGAAATAATTTGCACTGCTAAAGATTGAAGGGGGTGACACTGGAAATCATTTGTTTTAGTTATCTCTTTGTTTTTTGTTTTTTGTTTGGCCAAAGAAGTCAGCTGTATTTTTCTCCAGCTCTAAACTCCTTCGCGCTGAAAGCCAAAACTCTTGCCAGTCTTCCTCCAATTCATTTTGCTTCTGAAAATATAAATCAGTTTAAAACAATATTGGACGGTAAATGACTGATTCCACTGTCATAAATGTTTTAGGCAGAGTAAAGTGAGGCAATTTACGGTTCTCTTGCCTGTACAATATCTGTCAAGGGGCGGCTCGCCAAGGTGCTAGAGAGAGGGACGATGTGGAGGGAATTTCAATTCGGACCTCTCCTGCATCAGCCTTTTTCAGGGTCACCACTTTGACTTGACTAATGCTTGGTGAGTGAGACTCCTTCCCTGACTCCATTTTCACAGTTATGTCTTTTGAGCAACGGCCAAATGCTGGATCCCACTGGTGCTACTATAGACTGATATATACTGTAGATACAATAACGGGGGGTGGCATCCGAACTGTCCTTGACATCCTAGTGCTTGCGTTAGGAATTTCCTGCCGTCATTTATACCTCCAATTGACGGCTGCTTATGTGTGAGTAAATGTCATTTTCAGCTGTCCAATGCCTGTGCACATTTTGTAGTAGGTTGAAGCAACATTATCGATTATGTCAGATCCATCATTTCTGGACTGATGCCGAAACATACAACACTGTCAAAACAGAGGAACTAATCACTACACTGTAGGCTACAGGTGTCAATAGCAGCATCCTGTAGTTACGACTCCTCCTCTTGTAGCCTAGCAAACACAATCCAATGTGAAGTTACTTACAGCATGTTATTGTAGTGAGGAATAATTTCTTCTCCTTCTTCTATAATATATATATTATACATACAAAAACATTATATAGATGTTCTGTTTTCTGCAGTCTCTCCGTGATGTTTAATAAGGATCCTACCATTTCTGTTTTGAGTTAGTGCTGATGTGTTTCTGATTCTGCTTGCTTTCATGCTTTTAGTTTCTTTGTTGTGTTTTTAGTTTTACTGTAGTGTTTTATTTAGTGTTAGTGTTTTTTAGTTTTAGTTTTGTTTTCTGATTTGCTGTTGTGTTTTGGGGTTGTTTATGTGTTTTGCACACACTGGTTACTACTAAGTAGAGCTGTCCCCTCACTATCATATAACATATGTTTTTTATTACATTAAAAAATTTTTTTTTAATTGTTTAAGCACAATTTTGAACTGGGTTTGGGTGAATTATTCTTATTTTTTAATTCTACACACAATTCACATAACCACACACAACGGCAGAAGAACAACTATGATCATTTGCAAAATGTAACACTTCATTTCATTAAAAAACCCCCACAAAACTACATTTTGTCACCTGTCAATCAACTGTCCACGCGCTCTCTCCCAGCTTTCCGTGCCCTATAATAAAGAGTCACTCGCGCACACATCGACGCAAAGCTTTAGCATTCATGGCGATATTGCCAAGCCTTAGCTCTCGTTCTTGTTCTCGTTCTCGTTCTGGTTCATGGTTTATGGACTTTGGATTCTGTCTAGTCCTTGATATATCTGTTTGTTGATGTGTTTTGACCTCTTGCCTGCCCGACCTTGCTCTTGTCTAACGTCTTGGATTTATCCACCTTTTTCTGTATATATTAATAAACTATTCAACTTCCACTTTTGCTTGGATACCTGCACATGCCTCCTACACACACGCCCACGCCCTCACATAACATCACCATATTGCACACACACACATGCACAGTTCATAAAAACGTACTTTATTTGAACCAGTTACACACTGCAATGATCAATCTATCAATTCTACTTTTCTAATGACATATAGTTTGGGCTTTATATATTATATTATATTATATTATTTATTTATTTAGTTGAATATGACAACACACAAATCCATAGTGCATATTGATGAATATTTATTTGTTTTCACAATCACTCATCAGTATAGGTGCACTGAAAATGAGAACAGAATATATCCTACACAAAACAAATACAGTACATACTATATGAACATAACAAAAAAAATTGTGGAGGGGGAAAAAAAAAGGAAAAAAGAAGCATCATCTCTTCACCTTGCAAGATCTGGATACTGGAGCTCATCTACATCACAGACTATTTTCTCCCTTGCAAGATAATGAGGAAAAATCTTCTTGCATGGCGAATCCAGCCTTGCACAGACCCGGCATCAATTTGGCCATGAGCTTCATCCATTGGCTTGAATGAGCGGTGTTCTGGTATAGGGCTGGAGGTCATTAACCTTCCACCACCATGCTGGAAAAAAAAAACCTCAGTGGGATTCAGGAAGGGAGAGTACGGTGGGAGGTATTGCACTGAAAATTGTGGATGCTGATGAAACCAGTTCTGGATCACAGGAGATCGCTGGAAAGATACAGTGTACCAGATGACAATGTATTGAATCTTCCCTGACTCCATTTGGCCTTCTGCTGTAACACTGTCGTGCATTCTATCCAAAAATGCGAGTACGTGTGCTGTATTGTAAGGACCCATGTTGGCATGATGGTGGAGGAATCCATTCTGTGTGACGGCAGCACACATTGTGATGTTACCACCATGCTGGCCCAGGACATTCACAATAGCTCTGTGGCCAGTGAGGTTTCTCCCTCTCCTCTGTACTTTTGTGAGGTTGAACCCTGCTTCATCTATGAATTTAAATTCATGTGGTTTTGTGTCGGCCTCCATTTGCATTATTCTCTAAATAAAAGCAAAATTGTGTAGATCGGTACATCCCCTGTTACTATAAAAGGTTCGGTGCGTGAACCGCATTGTACTGAAGTATATACGTAGTCACATACTCATGCCAGAGGTCTTTTACGATCTCAGAATTCATATCAAATGGCACTCTGTGAATCAACTGTTTCTGATGTTTTTTAACAACATAAACGTTGTTGAAAAGTGTGTTGTCGTTGACGACGTGTGCTAGCGTTTCTCTGACGCGTATGGAATTATTGGCCAAAACCATGTCTATATTATTGCTCTCTCTTGTTCTGGTGAGAATATGTACTCAACTTTTGATGTACTCAACCCTCAATTCTCTGAAGACCAATCAAAATATATGTCATGTGGCACAAAGTACTGATGTAATACGTGTAGTTGGCATTGTAGAGAAATGGATCAGAAAAGATGTTTTTCACCTCTGCTCCTGCCAAAATGTCCGAATTCCTGACAGTATATCTGCTGAGATTAGGCCTAACTCTCTGCCCAGCATCTCTCAGTCTCAAACCGTTGTTCACTACATGGTCAACTAGTGCTGCTCTAACTGTGTTCGATAAAACTGGCCCTCGTCTTCTCTGTCCACGTCCTCCTTCAGGTCCACCTCCACCTCCACCTCTCCTTCTTCCTTTACCTCCCCCTCACAGATTCCTCCACATGCTACCACTCTCATTCTCCCTCTCCCTCTTCCTCTCACTGCATTGCTGGCTTCCATTTTGGTCGAAGGCAGGTAAACTCACCTGTTGACTTTTTATAGCGCTTACACCCGATTGTGAGTTTACAGTTATCCACCTCATTGTCTTCACACATGTCGGTTATGTGTAATCGGTCGGTTAATGAGTGTGGTATTTTGGAGGGTTGTTAGATCTTAGAATTATGTGTCGAATTTGAAGAAGCGTGTTTAGTATCTGGCAGAAAGTGTGAGGCTGGGAATGTGCTAATTGTTGCGCAGATCTGGGGTGAGGTTTTGCTCCTTGTGTCTGGTTTCGGTTACTGTATCGTATTTTTCTCTGTAAGCAGTTGTGTAAAAAAAATTTGTAAGCTAGTTCTGTTCTGTGGTCCGTGTTAACTGATCTATCTATTATCCCCAGTGCCAACCAGAGAATGATAGACCTCCCGTCTTGAGCCTTGGTAACTTGTAACACTTTGTCCTCCTTCTGAAATGTTTTTTATTCTTGTCCAGTCATCCTTGACTTTTTCACTGGGGGTTTACACGCTGATCTGTGTGATATTGTTTAGTACAGAAAAAAAAAAAGGGCTATAGAAAGGAACTGCACTGTAGTTTCAGCACACACTTTATGTGGATCCGACGTGTCCTACACTGCGGGCACTGGATCCTTTTAATACAAGGAAAAGATAATTATATTGCGGAGTGTATTTTAAGACCAGCCATTATACATGCAGCATGGTAAACAGACATTACATGAAGGCTGTAACATGATAGCTCGTGAGTGCTGTTTTGAAGTCAGTTGAAAGTATTTCCGTAATGAAAAGGATGGAGTGTCTCTGATCAGTGGATGCACAGAGGAAAAAGGAGCAGTGAACAAAAGAGAGTGGGTATTGTTAGAGACAGATAGGAGTACAGAACAGAATCACAGTGACCACAGAACAGTGCATCAAACTTCTCTCTCTCTCTTCAAGAACAAAGCTCGCTTTCTGTCAGTGCAGCCGGCTCACAGTGATGGCTGCTGCTGCTGCTGCCTGAGCTGAAAGCATATCTGAAAGCGTATAAGCTCAAAGTGATCTTCGCTTTGAGTACACAGGCAAATAATCATTTCAGAGGACTTTTTCACCCAACAATTTTTCTATTTTCCACCTGTTCTCTCGCAATGAGCCTATGTCCTTTCATGAGATTGGTGTCCTGTCTATTGGTGAGACTGTTGTTGGTGTCTAGAGTCTACTCCGAGAGCTAGCGAGAGCGAGCGAGAGAGAGAGAGAGAGAGAGAGAGAGAGAGAGAGTACATTGGGACATTTTAAGGTAGAGAAGGAGATCTGATAGGATAGACTCTAGATGCAGGAGGCAATTCGTCAGGACAGTGGTGCTTTATTCCATCTCTTTCTACACCTCATTCCCAAGTGCACCCTCTTTACCTCAATCTCTTCTCAGTGTAAACCTGAATTAAACACGGGCTCATATAATGTGAGGACATGATTGCAGCGCTAGATCGATAGGTTTTTAATCCCTTTCCCATTGCTCTCCTATCCACTCAGCCACTTTTTGGTGTTGTATAGCTAAATGCACTTCGGCTCTCATTTTGATGCCTCCTATACCCTTTTACCTGCTAGCAATTTGGTCTGATTCAACATTTTACTCCATGCCTATCTCCCATATTCTTGATCAAAGTCCCTCACAAAGTCTCTCGGTGTAATTTTCTCCTTGTCTGAGGAACAGATCCTTTTGAAACCCTTTCTCTATAAGGGGAATGTGAGTTTCAAAGTTTTTGAAGCATACTGTATACCCGAAACCTGAAAACTTGATGATTGAAAGCTGATACTGCGTCAATACATAACAGAGCTGCAATCTACATCAGCTTCTGCGTAGAGAGACGTTTCTAATGCGAAGATGTAAAGGATGAGAAAAGAAAAATCAAAAGCAAAAAAAAAAAATAAAAAAAAAATGCTTGTCTGCTTTTGCGTCATCCGTTGTCCAACTGTGTGAAAGATACAGAGGAGGTCTTTGTCTTTGTCATTAATTTAATGAAGATTCTTTCTTAGAGTGTTATTTTCTGACATTTCTCTAAAGGTTGTGTCACATCACTTGGTGATATGATTTAATGAAGCCTGTGAGTCATGTGGAAAACGAATGAACATTGATTAAGTCACCAATCCAAGGGCCTTAGACTTGTTTACCCACACGCCAGTGACTTTTTACTATATTATTTGAACATTCAGGCAATGAGAAATATCTATCCATGGTCAGAGGTCAGGAGGTCTATCTTCTGTAATGGATCATTTCTTTCTTGACGCTCCGTTTGTGTGGTCCTGACTGCGTAATGCTACACAGCGAACAGACCCACAGGCCGAATCTCTCTGTTTTCTCCTTATCAGAGTCCTGCATCTTTATATATCTTGCTGTGCCTCTTAACCAGTCTACTATAGACACCTCCAGTGAAGAGGAAGAGAACAAAAGAGGATATTCCATCTGCTCTCATATGAAGTGGCACTGCACACAGAGCATTTCTAATTAGTGTCAGGGTCGACTAATTATAGACTGTGAGGAAACCTTTAATTTTGCTTTATTGAGGAGGTGAGGTGGGGGTGGTGAAAAGTCAAAGGAAAATAGTAAGTACTACAATTTTAAATCTCTCTTTTTAAAAAATTTTTTTTCTCTCCATACACACACAGTCTCCTTGGGATCATGGCTCTGTAGCTGATTTAATAAGGAAGGATACCAGACCACTGATATCAAATATGGCTGTAGCCCCTTCTTCTCATTAGGAGCAGTTACACTGGTCAGCTAAAGACTCCACTGAAGTAAAAAGATATTAAAATACAAATATGCATGGGTCATCGGTTTCTTGGGTGATCATACAAAGCCAAAAGTTGGGATGCTGTGTAAACTGTAAAAAAAAAAAAAGAAAAAAAAAAAAAAGAATGCAATTATTTGCAAGTCCTTTTGACTTATATTCAGTTGAATACAATACAATACAATACAAAGACATGATACCGAATGCTCTAACTTATAAACTTTATTTATTTATTTTTTTGGAAATATACATTCATTCTGAAGGTGATGCCTGCATCACATTCCGAAAAAGTTGGGACAGGTGCATGCTTACCACTGTGTTACATCACCTTTTCTTTTAACCACCCTCAGTAAGCATTTGGGAAATGTGGACACTAAATGGTGAAGTTCTGAAAGCGAAATTCTTCTTGATATACTCACAACAGTCCAGGGTCTTTCTAAGCCATTATAAAGTATGTTTTTGCAGATCAACATATTCAGATCAATATACTTGCTTCACGTATTCCCATTGGTTCCTGACTTTGCAGCCACCCTGTATAATACCCCTATAAGTACAGTGAACGTAGAGAATGCATTTCACTTTCATAGAATATTATTCATCCTCAGACATGGTCTGCATATGAAATTAGTGATGTTGCAAACAATAGGAGCTTGGTTTGTGTTTCTGACAGAGAGCAGATAACACTTTTGTCTTAGCTGTGGTCTTTCAAATTAAATTTTCAACTATACTTTGTGGTCAGGAGTTCACTAAATCTTACAAGGAAAAGTTAGAGAATTAGAGAATACTCTGGAGCTACAATTACATAAACTGAAGCCCTGAAGGCAGCTGCTTCACATCCACAATCAACAGTCCAGATTTTTTAGTAATGTTTTCCTCCCTGACACTTTTTCACATTTATTTGGAGGTAGGGAGCCCAAGTGCACAAAGCTTATTTCCTCTCTCTCTCTTCGTTCTGTGTAATATAGTGTTCTAACCAGATTTATTAGAAGAGAAGTGCATGGTTATTCAGAGTTTTGGCTTTCCTCATCACCAAAAATTACTTGTCATCTATTGTGGAATTCATCTTTAGTTACCATTTAATCCTGGTCAGCATCACAGCGGATCCAAAGCCTATCCAGTAACATTGGACATGAGGGAGGATTCTACTCTGAATAGAATTCCAGTCCTATGATTACAGGGCCCCACACACAAGCACAGTAGCCAATCTATATACTGGCATGTTTTTGGGAGATGGGATGAAACTGGAGAACCCAGTGGAAACCTACGTGGACATGTAGAGGACACAAATAATCTGTGCGCATAGTAATCCAAGCTCAGACTCAAACTTGGTATCCTGGAGCTGTGCAGTGGCAATGCTGTCTGCTGTCCCAGCATGCTGCCCTGAATCAGGAAAACATACATTCTAAAATAAATATGTATCAGGAAAAAAAAAAAAAAAATATTGTGACTCTATTATTAATGTGGTAATAAAAAAAAGTAGCCTGCAAGAGTAGCTTACACTTCAGCAACAACACAAACAAAATTGACAAAATGTACCTGAACAGTGGATACTGTGTACAGCTGCGCACATTTTGTGAGCTACTTATGAGTTCATTTACTACAGAGAAATGCATTTCAAGACAATTATATAACACTAGGAAAAGTAGCCGGTGTCACTGGCTGGAGGTGAGCCATGTTTTGAAAGACTGGAGCACCAACTCCTACTTTGCTTTGCTAAACGACAAAAGCAATTCCTCAGTCGGAGCTTGAATAAGAGATGAGCAGGTGTTAGGCCACTTACATCTGGCCTGAAAGCAGAGTAGAAAGCTGCAGAGCCGTGGATGCAGGACTGATAACTATTGATGATGTGCATCAGTGCATAGCCATTACTGAATGCATGATGATGCATCTGCTTGTGCTCACACTATATCCACAGCGGATAAAGGCAGGAGGAATGAAAATATTATCATAAGTCAAAGGAAAAAACAGTGATAAATCTGCCAGGGTGATATTTTGTGTTTTATCAAACAACATTGTGGAAAGCATCCTCTACCCAGTAGTTCTACTACAATGTACAGTTAAAGTACATTTATCTTGTTTCTTTGATAATCACAAAACATTGCAACCATAAAATATTTAGTATTTTATTTTTTGTTGATAGTCAAACACGGCAATCAGTGTGTGATCGTATGTGTTGAGGCGCTTGGTGAGTATTCAGGTTTGCCGTCTAAAGATCTATCTTTCACCCACGGTGCTTGAGCGTTTCCACAGTAACGTTAAGGAGACACATTCCAATAAGAGGCATGACAGGCTGTGAGAGCAAGAGCTGATCAAGACTGTAGGGTGCTCCACCTCTGTCCACATGTGGGCCAATGGTGAACACCCAGGCCTCATTAGAGACCTAACAGAAGATTCTGCTGTCAAAAGACCTTATTAAAGCCGTCCCACATCAAAAGCAGCTGAAAGGTTTTAATGGGGTTGTTGTACGAATAACTGCTATGGACACAAGACAAAGTCCCCGCCAATAGTATTGGAATGGCAAAGCTAATTCTATTGTTTTTGCTATATATGCTGAAGATGGGGTTTGAGGGTCAAAAGATGAATATGATTTGATTCAACAATCAGCATTCATTTCCTGATGTTTTCCTGACATATGTTAAACAACTTCCAACATGGCACCTTTTGCTTGAACCTGCTCACTTTTCAAGTGATCAAAAATATAGGAACATGTGACTGACAGGTGTTTCTTTTCGCCCATGTTCCCTGTTAGATTGACTGTGTAAACAGTTAAAAGTTCTGTCTACATTTAGTTTGAGCCCTGTGTTTCGTCATTGAATACTGTACTTAAAAGAAAAAAAAAGGTTAAACCAACATAAAGACCAGAAAGGTGTCAATGGGAGGAAAGCAAGCCATTCTGAATCTGAGAAAAGAAGGGATAAATTGATAGTACGAACACTGGGCACGGGCAATCTAGCATTTTGTAATGTCATGAAAAAGAATGAAACCAGTGGTATTCTAACAACCAGACAGGTTGGCTATAGAAAGCAGCTGATGACAGAAACAAAGGACTTTGTGCTTTTCGATTCCATGGCAACGCGATGAGCAGGTGAAGAGAAGCTGGTGTGCGGAGGACAGCTTATAGGTGCTTTAATACAAGTGATAAAAGGAGCTAATTTGTCTTATAGATATTCAGCATCAATAAATGTAGTTGTATAAAGTGATAAAAAAAAAAGTATAACGTTCATTCTTCATCATCTTCAGCTTTATCCTGTTCAGGATCATGGTATTCAGGAGCCTATTCAGAAAACACTGGGCGCAAGGTGGGAGAATTCACCCCACATGGAGTAATCACTTAGAAAATGTAGTCATTAGCAAATTGGTGTGGTGTAAGAAGAATATAACTTTATAAGAACATAATTAACTTTAGGGTGCATTTATGCCATGTGGCACTACCTCGTTATCGATTATTTTCCTATAATAACACATCATGTTTAATTCCTTCTTAGCATACAAATAACACTGTGTAACAAGCTTGTGTTTTTTTTTTTTTTTTTTTTTTTAAATAATCCTTGTGTTCAAAACAATTGAAATTTCATATTTGATAGTGTGACAAAAAGCTATTCTCATAGACCTGCATTTCCCCAAACATCGTTCGTATATTAAAACGTTGCACTTAGGCCTGTTTTATATGCTGCTTAATCTGTTTCAGGGTTAATCTGGCCGACTGCTGTGTAAGCAGGTGCTAAGGAACTTGCTCATAGTTTCATTCATGTGCTGGTGTTTGTTGCACTGCCTGTGTGTGTGTGTGTGTGTGTGTGTGTGTGTGTGTGTGTGTGTGTGTGTGTGTGTGTGTGTGTGTGTGTGTGTGTTTGCACGATGGGTATTACTTCCTCCAGCAGATTAGGTGAATAATTAATTTCCTCTCCGATATGGAAGACTGGCTGTAATTAAAGAGACGAGAGAGGCAAAGAGAGTGCCTCCCACCATCTCTCTCTCTCTCTCTCTCTCTCTCTCTCTCTCTCTCTCTCTTTCTTTTTTGCACACTTCTTTTTTTTAGCTGTTTGAGAAAACTTGGATCACATTACTTAAAAAAAAGAGAGAAAATGAAATAAGCAAACAAAAATATACTACCATGAAACGTTCCATATGCATAACTATAAAAATAGTCATCTGACACTCATTTATATGCTGATTGTTACGTTTTTGGGGGCACCGTGGCCATTTGGATTGCACACGGAGGAAATAAACCTTGCCACCACAACTCTGACATCTGATCTCTGAAAGGTCTATATTACTCCTGTACAATACATGCAGAATTAGCAAATCAAAAATAGCCCATGCTGATTTAAATCATCATTTCATCATTGCTGTGCTTTTTGTCCAAATTCCTTTTATTTTTAGAAACTATAAAGCAAGTACAGTATGAAGTCAATAAAGTGATACCTTTAGGTGGCCATTTATTTTGCACCAAGCAACAAATTCAAATGCATCCTTGTCCTTAAAAGTGGCCTAATAGTTAGTACCACCCATTAGTGTGCTATTGCCAACCCAGCACATGCCAGGACACTGCTCTTCCCCTTGTGAGTCCTCTGGGTGCCAGTGAACCCTTTATGACTCTCCTTAGATACACTTACATCGTTTACTTGTTCATGCTCAGTAGCCACTTTATCCTGGTTAGGGCCATGGTGGATCTGAAGCCTTCCTGAGAACACTCAGTGTGAGGTATTTAGCCAAACACACGCACACACGTGCGCACGCGCACACACACACACACACACACACACACACACACACACACACACACACA
>JAOVYU010000056.1:20239923-20251016 GCA_025674565.1 Synodontis membranacea | reverse complement strand
GTGTGTGTTTTGCCACTGCCTTTACCATAAGGGAGGGTTAGAGCTTTGATTTCTTTCTGTCACAGTCAGGCCCCATCAGTTTTTGAGAAGATGACTAGGATAGAGGGGAAAAAGACAGACAGAGAGTGAAACAGAGTAGAAAAGATAGAGATAAAAAGAGAAATAAATAAAGCATGTTTCCCCTGAATTAAACATGATGTTAAAATGCTCTGAGAGACGATAGTGACTCTGTTCTTTTTTGGCTAGAGAGCATCCAGGCAGTAAGCTGTTGCCTCAAGTGCTTTGGATTATTGAGAAAGATGAACTGATGTGTGATGTGTTGGAGTGTGTGCAATGCAAGTGAAGAATGTTTGTGGGATGCAAATAAGTGGTGTGCTCTGTAGGGAATATGCTACAGAAATGTGAAAGATTAGATCACAGAAGAACGAGAAGGCCCCTTGAAGAACTGAGAAACATGTGCAGGGTGGCTAGAAAGCCCTACTGCGTCTGATGAATTCAACTAATCTGCACTAGCACTGGAGCAATAGCAAAGGGAAAACTGGGAAAATTGCAATTAACAAGTAGCCGTTTTCTGAGTTCCACCCTGATAATACTCCTGTTTAATGAGAACTCAATGGTAAAATGCTCTGTGCAAAACTTCCAGTTAATGACTTGATTGGTATTTGGTTTAAAATTGGTGTAAGGCCTATGTTTATTGTAGACATTAATTAGCCTTTGTTCATTATTAACAGACATAATTGTTTTTGTAGAAACATTGCTTTATACTCACAAATTTGTAACTATTTTCATGACCGATTCATATTATATATAATATTAGTTAGAGGGCTTTTATATAATTTATAAATCCTGAATAAGTGTTTTTACTCAGTCAAGGATAAGGAATCCTATCCTGGGACACTGTTTGTAAGGCAGGGACGCTGGCTGTTAAGCCAGAGATAAAGAGAGATTATTGTATAGTCTGTGTAATGTACAGTATTGGTATATAAGTATACTATTTGCATTTTTCTACATTTTGAAGTGTTACAAACTAGGATTGATATGTACTTACTGTAACTGGGATTATAATTGAATGTATTTTACCTGTAAGCAATTGAAATGTTACATAGTTTCTGGAAATTATGGAAACCAAGGAGTTGGCAAAACAATTCCAAGTTCTGGAATGAAAAAAACAAAACAAAACAAAAAAAAAACAATCAACTTTTGGTTATAAAAACATCCCAAACTTTGAGCATTCTGTGAAACACCATTAAATCCATGATTAATAAATAGAAAATGGCACAACCCTGATTCTGCTTGAGGAGGCTGGGCTTTATGGAAGAGTGGTGAGCCTTATTAAATCCCATTTGAAGTTTGCCAAACTGTATGCTGGAAACTTAAAAAACTTGTGGGAATAGCAGTTCTGCTTTGAATGGCATAGCATTTTTGCTTTGGCACAAAGTGCTGTTTTTGGCAGAAACCCAGATCTGCTCATCACCTGAGAGCCCCATACCCACAGTGAAGCATGGTGGTGGTAGCATCACATTTTAGGCATGCTTTTCATCAGCAGGGACAAGGAAGCGTTTCAGCTTTAAAGGCAAAGTGGATAGAGCCAAATACAGGGCGTTCCAAAAAAGAAAATCTGTTCCAGTCTGCAAGAAACTGGAGTCTGTGCTTCAGATTCACCTTCCAGCAGGACAGCAACCCTATACGTACTGCCAAAGCTACACTGGGGTGGCTCAAAACCAAGACTGTGAATGTACTAGAATGGCCCTGTCAAAACTCAGACCCCAATCTGTTTGAGAATCTGTGGCAAGACCTTAAAGTTGATGTTCATCAACAGGTCCCGTTAAATCTAGCAGTGTGATTTTGCAGAGAGAAATTGGCACAAATACGATGCTTTGGATACACAAAGTTAATGGGAAATATCACAGAAGACTAAAAGTAAAAAAAAAAAATTCAACTTGCGTTGTGGTAAATAGTAAAAATAGTTAGTTAATTAGTTACTTATTCAAGCAGGTAAGCAAGCAAACAAACAAACAAACAAAAATAAATACATAAAATCCTAATTAAGTCGATTTCAGTTTCAGGATGCATCACTACAAATGGCACAGTATTGCCTATACTTTGAACAACCATATGAATATGTGGTACTTCTATCAGTCTGTGAGACACATTCCTTAAGGTTAATAGTATAAAGAAAATGCTTTTGTCTATAGAATAAAATGTTTTTTTTTTTGAGTTCACCATGATTTGATATGAAAGATTACACACACTGGCTAATAGTGTGTCCATCCCCCTTGTACCTCCAAGACATCTTTGACCTGTCAAGGCATGGAATCCACAAGACCTCTGAAGGTGTACTATTGTATCTGGCACCAAAATGTTAGCAGCAGATGTCCTGTAAATTGCAATGTTTTGCCTCCACGGGTGTACTTGGTCTGCGGCAAGTGTTTAAGTAGGTGCTACATGTCAAATTAACATCCACATAATTGCCAAGAGCCAAGATTTCCCAGCAGAACATTGTCCAAAGCATCACACTGCCTCCACCGGCTTGAATTCTTCCCATAGTGCATCCTGGTGCAATCTCTTCCCCAGGTAAGTGGCACACACACTGGCTGTCCGTATGATGTAAAAGAAAACAGGATTCGTCAGACCAGGCCACCTTCGTTCTTTGCTGCATGGTTGTGTTCTGATTCTAATGTGTCCATTTTAGGTGCTTTTGGCAGTGGACAGGGGTCAGCATGGACACTCTGACTGGTCTGAAGCTACGCAGCCCCATATGCAATAAGCTGCAATTCACTGTGTGTTCTAACTTCTTTCTGCCATAGCCAGTATTAACTTTTTCAGCAATATGTGCTACAGTAGCTCTTCTGTGGAATCAGACCACACGTGCTATACTTCACAGCCCATGCGCATCAGTGAGCCTTGGGCACCCGTGACCCTGTTGCTGGTTCACCAGTTGTCCATCCTTGGACCAAGCCTCGGACAGATGCCATTGTAATGAGATAATCAGTGTTATTCACTTCACCTGTCAGTGGTTTTAATGTATGTTTAATAGTTGGAAAAGAAGACATCTTTCTTTCACAACAAGTAAAAATATGTCATGTGTTGCTGTAACGGGGGCACAGTGGTTAGCACTGTCATCAGACAGCAAAAAAGGTTCAGGGTTCAAACTTGGCAGCTGTGATTGTGTGAATGTTAGTGTGAATGGCTGTTCATCTTTCTGTGTAAGCCCTGCAGTAGATTGGCGACCTGCCCATGGTGTACCCTGCCTCTTGCCCAAAGTCAGCTGGGATTGGCTCCAGCTTCACCGCAACGGTTAAAGGATAAGCAGTACAGATAATGGATGGATAATGTTCATTTCTTGTGACATCAAATGCCCTTTAGTCATGGCATTATTTTTGATAATGAAAGTTGGTCAGCAGCTGTTATGCCTGGCTCTTTTCCTCTCTGTATATTGCAAAAATCCAACCAAGACTTCCTCTTGCTCCAAACGTTTTAAGTAGAAGAAGATTCACAAGAAGAAGGACTCGATAGGGTACTAGCGCATCTCAAAAAATTATAATATTGTGAAAAAGTGCAATATCTTCCATCAGTTATTTAAGAAAGTGAACACTTGATATTCACTTAAATTGAGTGTCCTAGGCTCATTACTTGTAAACTAAAATGTGTCAAACATTTTTCTATTTTCATTTTGATAGTTATGGAATACTGTGTGTCAAAAACTTTTTAATGTGTCAAAAACTTTAAATAGCTATCGCAAATTATTAAAATATTCCAGTTCAAGACTGGAAGGGAAACGTGTGATAGGAAAATGTGCACAAGCAACAGGGATGAGCGCAGCCTTGAGAGGACTGTCAAGAAAAGTTGATTTAAGAACTTGGGAGAGCTTCACAGGGAGTGGACTGAAGCTGGTGTCAGTGCATGAAGAGCCACCACACACAGACGTCTTCAGGGAAGAGACTACAACTGTCACGTTGCTAATATCAGTCCTGAACCAGAGACAACATCAGGTCCTAGAGTCTGGAGGAAGAGAGGAGAGGCACAGAATTTTGAAGTTTCTGCAGTCTGTGATGATTTGAGGTGCCATGTCATCTGCTTGTGTTGATCCACTGTGTGTGTGATTTTGCCCAAAGTCAATGCAGCATCTACCAGGAGACTTTAGAGCACATCATCTTTATGGAGATTGCGATTTTCTTTTCCAGCAGGATTTAGCACCTGCCCACAGAGCCAAAACTACAACCAAATGGTTTGCTGACCATGATATTACAGTGCTTCAGTGTATTACTGTCTTCCCATAGAGAACCTATGGGGCATTGTAAGAGGAAGATGAGAAACACCTGACCCAAAAATGCAGACGAGCTAAAGGCCAATATCTAAGCAATCTGGGCTTCAGTAACACCTCGGCAGTGCCACAAGCTGATCGCCTCCTTGGCACACAGCACTGATGCAGTAATTTGTGGTAAAGGAGCCTTAACCCAGTACTGACTGTATAAACGAACATACATTTCAGACCTAGGACATTTCTGTACTGTAGATCTTTTATTCTTTGATCTTAAGAAATATTCTAATAATTTGAGATATTGGAATTTTGATTTTTATGAGGTATAAGCCAGAATCATCACAATCAAGACAAACAGGATTGAAAGATTTCACTTTACATGCAATGAATATGGAATATATGAATGTTTTCCTTTTTGAATTAAATTATGGGGGAAAAAAAACAAACCCCCGAAAGCACTGATTCATGATATAGGTTTTTGCTACTATGTCAAAGCATTACCGAATCAAATGAGTTTGACTTCACTGATATAAGGGACTGAGGATAAAACTTAATATTATCCTCAGGGTCAGTAAAACTCTTTATGAGCATTTAGAAAATCATTTTTTTCTGTGTACTTCAAGAATTTTCACATTATTTTTAAAAGTCCTAGTCATTTTTTGAGTATGATGGCCTTGTGTAGGGTGAAAGCAAGCAAACCCTCTATTTGTCTAAATTGCTTGTACTTTTCCGCTCTTGCAGTACCTTCCTCTTCTCATCATTGACCTATGTTCCTTTCTTTTTTTTTCTATTTTATCTACTACCCCTTGAGTGCTTGTATAAAATCACATTTTAGATATTTCACAAGATTCAGGTACCACTGCATCAAATCATCTTTTTCGTTCTTTGAATCTTAAGAGGCCTAGTTGAATGTTAGGGTCAATGATATAATTTTTTATTTAATATCTGATCTTAGTGTTGGTGTTCAGGTGATTTGGGGCTTGTGTTTTTATTTGTTTGTTTGTTTGCTTTTTTTTAGTTAGTTGCAAAAGGCACAACAATTCGAAGGACCCAAAAACATGAATTTTACTTACTGTACTGAAGCCTAAGATGAATACTGATAGCAGTATTGCGCTGATGTCTGAGACTGACTTAACAAAGAAATATCTCTCAGTGTGTTGCGTAGCTTAAGACATATAAGTTTTCAGCATAGTTGCTTAAATGGGACGTAATCACTCACAGTGTGCTAAACCAATTCATCAGAAAAAGCAAAAGACAGAGAGTAGGGGCATTATTATGTTCTTAATAATGTCAGTTTTAATTATTACTACATTACATTATTACATGTATTGATTTAGTTAAAACACTATGTCGTTACATATCTAGCTACTTGAATTGTATAGAGCTCTGGAGAGACCACAAAACCATTTTAAACAGGTGTTGATTAAGTGTCAGCTATGGATATGCATGTTTTTTTTTTTTTAATTAAAGCATACTTTGGCATTAAGATGCCATATGGAGACATATTGCGATTGAATCCATGGCCTTATTATGCGTCAGAGCACTCTAAATAGAATATTACACATGCTTGAGTTTTAATATTTAAAATGCCTATTAATATTTTGATTCAGATGAGCTTTTGGATTTTATTGTAATTCAGTTAAGGCAAGAGGAGATTATATGGCTACAGTACACACAGGCCACCTCTACCCTGTCTATCAGTAGAAAGGAACCACCATAAGACCACCACTGAGCTAATATTTGTTGGCAGTGGACCATTCTCAGCATATCACTGACCCTGCCATTTTAGCATTTGGTGTTGCTCTGGCATGAGCCTATCAGATACTGCCATCTTAGTTTGTTAAATTCAGATTTAACCCTTTATAGGGCACAAATTAAAATACTCAGAAATTAAAAATGTCAACAATTAGAGTGTTATTGGAGTGTATATTTGATACATTTTTTTTCATGTGTGGTAAAATATCATGCATTTGTTCCTCGCCAGTCTAGGAGAAATTTATTTCCAAAAATGTGTATATATAAAAAATTGCCTTAAATTTAAACTTAAACTTAAAGAAACATTTATTTATTCACAAAATTCAAAAATCAGATTTATGTGGCTCTACTAGACCATTTTGCCAGTCCGTTGAAGTTACCAAATATGGTTTCTAGCTCTATAAAGGGTTAATATATTGTTTATAAACATACTCAATCATTCATTTTCTATACTGCTAATCTACTGTGAGGAAGCTGAAGCCCGTCTCAGCTGATTTCGGGCATGAGGCAGGGTATACCCCGGACAGCTGGCCTAGTCGGCATGTTCTTTGTTCTGTGGAAGGAAACCGGAGTATCTGGAGGTGTCCCACGCAGGCACAGGGCGAACATGCGAACTCTGCACATTAAGGCGCATCTCTGCACATCTTTCTTACTGTTAGGCATTTTTGTGAACTCAGTCTGAACTGTGATTCTGACTTCCAGAGCAGAGCATAGCATACCTCCTTTAAAAAGCTGGTTTGCAAGCATATATATGCAGAATATACAACATAATCATAATTTCACTCACATCACAGAGACAGAATGGACTATTTGTACTTTTAATGTAAATGTACATTTTCACAAATCCATTCCATTGAAGAAATTCAAAAGAACGTTTTATGCAGTTTTGCCTTTGTAGTCACATCTAAATATAAGGCTTGTCAAACTTTGGAACGAGGGATTTGGGTTTTTTTTTTTTTTGGGTGGTACTAGATAATTAGAAAATATTTGAAAGTCTATAAATATTGGAAGGAATCTGATCCAAAATGTAATCAGAGCTTCCCATGTCATAAATCAGATAAAGAAAAACCCAATATAGCAAATAACACAAAATTACACAGTACCATTTTGATATTTTTTATTCAAAACTATTAACCAACACTGAATGTTTTGGGTGGCATGGTGGCACAGCAGATAGTATTAGCACGTCAACTCGGTTACTGCCTGGGTAGAGTGTCGCATGTTCTCTCCATGTTAGTTTCCTCTGGGTTCCCTGGTTCCCTCCCAGCTCCTAAAAAAAACCCATGCCAGTAGGTGGATTGGCTGTTTAAATTCATTTAATGTGAAGGAGTGTATGGATGTGCATATATACAGTAATATGGGGCCCTGTAATGGACTGGAGTCTCACCAGGGGTGCAGTTTTGCTTCATGCTCAGCATTCACAGTATAAGCTCTTCCACCTTGACCCTAAATGATGAATGAAAGAATTAATGATTAAATGTCTTCATTAGGAAAAAAAAAAAGTATGTGTACCACTGGGATTATCAGTTCAATTAAGCAGATAATTAGAGTCAGGATTTTCAATCAATAGAATGTCAGTGAAGTGTGAGTGGTCTTAATCGGAATATAAATTTGAATCCTAACAAAGCCTGGTCTTCAGCCCACAGGTTTGGGAACACATGCAATGCCTGAATCGAATTCAGAGACTTTTTTTTTTTTACAGTTTTTACACAAATGGAGAAAATTCAATGCCATTGTCACTCCAAGAAGAGGTCATCCAAAGAAGAAAGGAAAAAAAAAAAACCCCTCCAAGACATTATATTCCAAAAGACCACAGGGAAATTTTTTTTTTTCAATTGTATGATTAAGAATGATGTTTGACTTAGACGTACAGTATAACATTTGACTTAGACGTATGATGTTTTTCTAATACTGCGTTCCAACATAAGAAGTATTATGGTTTTTCCTGTCAAAGTACTGGACCACTTGTCATCATTGATGGAATTATGAATTCTGGGTAAAAAAGAAAGTTTATCTAGAAGCAATCTGCCGCTACACACGCGTCCGATTCAGGAAGGAATTTCACAGTTTTGAAATGAAAATGCTGCGGTAGAGCTTAAACCTGGGAGTTAGTGAAGAAAAAGGTCACTGAGCAGCAATGTGTGAGACTGATCAAGAGCTAACATAGAACATAAAAAAACATCAAATATATATAAAGACAGCACAGAATAAGAGATGTCTATGTAACTGACAGCAACTTTCCATCTCATTACTCGCTCCATTTTTACATTATTACCATTCAGTGCAATTATAACCAAAGCACTGGCTCTCTGCTGGAGCCACTCAATGATGGATGCCAGCAAACATTAAATGCTTTAGCACAGGAATTAGCATTTGACCTTTTTACGTTCAGAAGAAGATAATGTCTGAGTAGTGACTGAGGAGAGAAGATGCTGCTGAAAGGATAGATATTAAAGCGTTTGGAGCAGAGGGAGAGTGGGAGGAAGAAAGGCGGTGGAATAGTCCTGTATCTACTTCTTATTATAAAACAGTAACCGTTCTTTGTCTGAATGATATCTCTCACAGGGGCCTTATTCATAAGACCAGTGGTCTCAGTAGTTCATCAGACACTCTCGTAATATCTCTGATAATATTATAAGACATCAGTCAACGAGATAGCCTAGAAACAGTCCCTCAGAAATACCAGCTTCTGTCATGCAGTAAAAGTATGGGAACGTAATCTCAAATAGTGCAAGAGTGGGGAAATACGCTGCGGAAGAAGAGCTGCATTGAAGGATAAAAGAAGAGAAAATGAATTTAGAGTGCGGGGAGGGGATGAGAGAGGAGAAAACAGGTGGCTTTTATCAGCCCACACGGCCTTTGTGTTAGGATTGCTTCTGTCAATGCTTCTGTACTTCCCTACTCCTTCTACACTCAAACAAGCATGTGAGGTTCTTTACTGTGATACTTTTATGTAGAGCGTAGGGACTAGCACTGTTTCATTTGCTGAATAAATAATGATACACAAAGGAAGAAAAATACAGAGGGAGACTAAAGCTGGGACATGGAAGCGCGTTAACTGAAATATGGAGAGAAAGTTTAAAAAAGAACAAACGGTACAGTAAGGATGAAAAGCAGTTTGCCCCCCCCTAAGGAGTTTATATATACGGATATAAGGTGCTATGTAAAAATCTATTCAACTGATTTCAATTTTAATTTTGATCAAGCATCTAAAAACTAAGTTGAATCATTTTGTTTATTGATCCATCGATCGCAGAATCGTAACATAATTGTAATTGTGACGTTCACCGGACGAGCAGAAATGCAGGCATGAGTGTCTGTTTTTTGGTTGGTTGCATTTAATAGAGGGTAAATGGTGCTAGCACGTGTAGATCTGTGGGACTCTTGGCTCTTGTGTCGAAGCTGAGTGCCTGTTTTGGAAGTAAAGTGTGTGCTCCATATGGCCTGGGCAGCATCCCTGCGAGCTTGTCCATTGCCTCATTTGCATTCTGTCCGCCGTAGCAAATTAGCAGTGCTTGCACTTGTTTATGCCTAATAAAAAATCAGTTTAGAGAAAGCACTACGATGAGGTCACCATCTGTCACCTGCTCATACCAATCTACTTGCATTAACTCTTAGGAAGAAAGGAGAACATAACTTTTTTTTCCCCCTCTTCTCTCTCTCTTTCCACAATTCTTCCATAATTTTTTTTCACTACTGTATATAAACACATGCACATACTCAATCACGCGCAGAGAGATGAAGAAAGCTCCCAAGGCAAAATACGGAAGAATGTGATTGATTTTCCTTTCTGGTTATAGTTGCAGGGTGAAGATGTGCCTGTCATATTCTTCAGTGCTTTGTGTTTTAATATTGCATATGAAAGAGAGCATTTTTTTCGTATGGGCTTAGGCTGTTACAGTAGGTGCAATGAAACAAGGTCATATGTGAGTGAGAGATTGTCTGTGGTCCTGCTAATAAATGTATTAAAATAAATAAATAAATAAATAAATAAAAATATGTGTATTACAGTGACATGGGTGCCTGGGATTTTTTCTCTTTTTTTTCTGAAAGATGAACCAGCAGTAAAATGGTCCAATAAGGGCAAATAAATATGCAACACTGTCACAAACAATCTGTGAAATTTTGAACATGAAAATGGCATGGAAAGAGCAAGCAACCAAGCAAGCAAATAAACAAACACAAAAGGAACACACAGAGGACCCCAGGACACTTTGGTTGCTTGGTGCTTTAGAAGTGAATACAGGGCCTGTCTGTGGTATTGATCGAAGATCTTCAGGTTTTTTTTTTTTTTTTTTAATACCTGCAGTCTGTCAGCAAGGTTCTGAGGGGCATCTCTCATCTATGCCTCAGAAGACAATATGAAGCATGCCGCATAGAGGCTCCATTAAACATGGAGAAACATCTTGCTTTTTTTTTTTTTTTTTGGTGCAACATTACATAGTCAGAATGTGCAGAACTGCATTCGCAGAACAGATTCATTTCAATACTGTTCTGTATGTTCTGTATCTACTGTACTGTACTGTATGTACTGTATGTGCCTAGAAAAAGAAAGCAACAAACAATTTGGTCAGTAGTACATTACTACCCACCTTTTTTCTTACTGAAGCAGTATTACTGGAATTCACACCCAATACACAGAGCACGCGTCCATCCACACAATATCTATACTGCTTATCCGTCAGGGTCACTGGGAATTTTGGTGCCAAACCCTGTAAATAACAAACTATTTATTATCGGTTCTAGCTTAGATGGAGAACAGATGACATTTTAAGTGAAACATTCACAGAATTTTAATGGGTTCACAAACTTTTTAGCACTGCCGTATGGTTGTATTAGAGCCTGCGACTGTAGCCTGAGCTGCTGTTTATTATGCAGATTTGCATAATCATTCCATTCAGCATTAAGTGGCACTTCTCCAGATTACAGGCTTGACTGAACCTGTGTATTTTTACAACATTTACAGAAGGAGGCCATAGAGCCTGCAATATTGACACAACACAGGTTTCGCAAGATCGCAGACTGCAGATTGTGCACTAGCACACCTTGCGTATGTTAAGTTCAGGCTTGTCATATA
>JAOVYU010000056.1:20219677-20232210 GCA_025674565.1 Synodontis membranacea | reverse complement strand
TGAGCAGCTGTAGTCCATTCAGTCAGCCAGAGCCAACCAACCAGGATAGAAGGCCGTGACCCTCGCCTTGTTATTACTGAAATGTGTGAGTAGACATGCAGTGCACACACACACACACACACACACACACACACACATGCGCGCGAAGTGACAGGTCCAGTATGTCACTGAACACAGCTGGTAAGAAACAATGATATCTGTAAATGTTACTGAGAAATCATGCTTGATGTTTCATATTTGATCACAGCACAGCAGAGAGCCTTCAGTATCTCAGCCATGTTGAGGTGACATTATAATTCAACACGCATACATTGATGGTTCTGTTTTCTCTACCAGAAAATAGAATTTCTGTCAATTTGATTTGCTACCCTTTGTTTTCTCATTATCTCTCATCCAAACAGAAGGAAAAAATATTCGTCCTAGATTTATAACCAAATTCCTTGTTCTGATATCCTCGCACACTCACACACACAAAATTTTACCCAGACACCTTTAGAAATTTTCAAATGGATAAATAGGGTCCTGGCCCCAATTCACAGGGAAATGTGTTCTGAACAAGATGACAAATGTGCTGGGAATAATTCTCGACATGATGATGGAAGCACTTCCCTTTAAATAGGGTATGTCTTTGTAATGCTAACCCTCTTTTTCTTCCAGGCTCACAAAAAAAAAAAAAATGGATCTTTCTGCTTCTTGGGACTAGAATAGCTCTTACCTGCCCAATTGTTCCGAGCTATGGATCGTAGTCTTGGGAATCACAGAAGCTTCTTTGTAACTGTGAAAAGCAACACTCCTTGTTTTTTTTTTTTTGTTTTTTTTTTGTTTGTTTTTTTTTGCAGAAAAAGAAAGAAATTTTGAAATAAAACAGGTAAGACAGTCTATGCAATGGTTCAGCATTTTCTGTTTATCCTTTTCTGTTTATCTTGCTATTCCTGGCTGTTTAAGAGGTGACCCTTGTGGCTAAGATGGAGTAAGTGTTAAGAAGAGAGCCTATGCGAAGATTCACTATTGATCTATTCCTGGCCTACGAGCCCCCTAATAGATGACGATGAATGCAAAATTGTACAGCTAAATTAATCTTCACCGCCAAGAGATAGCTTGGACATTTACCCAGGCTCCCACATGAAGATGATGAGCCTCATGAGACACATTCATATCTCATTAGATTTAAGGCTGATCTTTTAAATTGGACAAGGTTTATCACGCAGTCCTGTGTCAGGGACTGAACCGTCTAAGAAATGAGTGAAAATGATATCTGGGCATTTCTTCCCAATCGTATCTCTCACAGATCATATCACACACTTGACTGCAAGTGGAAAATCAATACGCTATGGCCAAGTTCAAAAAAGAATGCTTATTAAAAAAGAAGAAGGCAGCGTTTTCAAGACTCTCGTGGAGTTGATCCAAAGTGAAGTGGGGGAGTCAAGCTGGAGGGAGTCTTAGCATTGTTAGGCAAATCGATCTGCCGAGGGGAGGCGTTGGGAGGAAGAGAAGTAGAAAAGGATTTACGATGAAACGTATTCACAAAGCGGTACCATCCAGAAACAGAAATGAAAGAGCATATGGCCAGAGCGACTAACTGCCCACATCAGCAGGTAAGAAATTAGCTGTGTTAACACAGCGTGTTCTGGTGTGCTCTCAGCCATTTTGTCAGCTTTGTTGCTGAGGATCCCGAGCTTTACTCCCTGGTGTATTCACAACTGTCTAAAGAGCACTTTAAGCTAGAATTCCCATTAATCTGTGGGTCAGATACATGCTTTAGAATCAGCTTTTCTACACGTGGGCAACAGAGTCATCTTTTATGTGTTTAGTTTTTTTTTTTCTCTTTTTTTTTTGGTTAGTTACACTCTGCAGCCTTTTCTGTGATCTGACCTGACACCTTTTTTGAGACCATAACCGTCTGTGTGAAAAGAGATTTTTTTTTTCTTTTTTCATAATTGAAGTCAAAAGCCAGTCTTGCTGTGAAGTTTTATTTTACTAAGAAAGCTTGTCAGTTGAGGAGAAAATAGAAACCCACAAACTTAGTAGCTTTCATTTTATTTCAAGAGTCGTCTAGCGGAAACAGATGGCGAGATGCAGGTCACTTTTCAAAGTTGGAAGAACAAGTTCATAAGGAATTTTTTTTAAATGAAATTTTTTTTTTAATCAATGCTAACACCTCAGCAGTGCCACAGGCTGATTGCCTCCATTCCACACCGCATTGAAATTTTCTAATAATTTTAGATACTGGATTTCTGATTTTCATGAGTTAAAAGCCATTAATTTAAGCCACAAATTAAAGGGACTTGAAATCTTGTACTTTATATGTAAGGAATATGGAATATATGAAACGTTTCCTTTTTTGAATGAAATAAAAGTATGCTACTACTACTACTACTACTAATAACATATTGAATAATAATATTCAGGATACTATAATTTTTTGAGACGCACTAGTATATCTGTAGAATTTTTTTATTATTATTATTATTTTTTTTACTTACAGCTAAAGGGTCCCTGCAAAACGTTAGAGAAACTCTGATTTAAAGATGTGTATATTTGAAGAGGAAAGTCTTGGTGAGGAAGCGTTAAGTGAACAATTGGCTTAGGTTATATTATGGTAACACCATAGATGGGACATATTCATGGCCTATGTTCATTTCTTAATTTTCTATACTGTTTATCCATTGCGGCTCACGGTGCCACCCTCAGCCTGTATCCCTACCCTGAATTTGTGTCCAAGTGTTTCAAGACTCTTTCTATTAGCTGGAGTAAAATCAATATCACATTAATTTTTTTTTTTTTTTGCAGCAATGTAGACAAAATAGATTATGCATGGATTCAATTAATTTTTATTGGAGACCCAGCTCTGAGAACCACTTGTAGGACATTCAGCTCTGAAAGACGAAGTGCATTAGTGTAAGTCTACTAATCTCCTGATTTGGTCAATCCTCAGGTCTAATAAAAAGCTAGTACCAGGCACCAGATTTCCTCGCGTACCTCAGCCTGTTCACTGCCTTCTGCATCATAGCCTCGTCTGTGATAAAGATGGAATGTGTCCTATAAGCTGGTTACACTACGCCATGCTTCTCGTTACGCTGGGCAGACACTATGACACTGATAGCCATCAAGCTGTCACTATCAGGGAAAAAAGAAAGAGGCAATGCGAATATCCTATTTTCCACATAAATAAGCTCTAAAGCAACATCAAGCAGAAAGTAGCACTGTAATTAATTTCTCTGGGGATTTTTTTTTTTTTTCCCTTCAAAACAAATTGAGATGGATTATACTTCATCTGTGAATCTCTGCCTAGTCACTATGATGGACAGATGCAGAGATTAGCTATGCATGTCCTGCATGCTAAAAAATAGTGAAAAAAGAAAAGGATTAGAGAGATCCTATCCTCCTCATGACATGCTATGCAGTTTAAGAGAAGGAAGACGTGGAGAGAGTTTGCCATGAACTTTACATGCCGCAGCCCATAATTAATTTGTGCATGAGCAGTTTATAGAGCTGCTGAGTAGTCATTACTGTTTCACCCTCATTTGAGATCAGTTCTATGTGGTGCCTTATTAGGGTTAAAGTTAGTTCTTGGAAAGCCATCCCAGTCTCGTGATTTTGCATCCAGAGGGCCTAACTCATATAATCAGGTATGAGCAGTTGAGAGAAAGATATGTAACCTTTAGGAGAAATATTTTAAACATTATTAATAGTACCGGCAGAAATCCTACTGTATACTGAGTAGCATTAGTGATATTTGTAAGAAATTTGGCAAGAAGATAAAGCCAGGATTGAAGTTTTCAGGTATCCACGAATTAAGTGCATGCGGAAGATCAATACAGGATCCTCGTCATCATACTGTAAGTCAGTCTTTGTATCTGCCCTTGAACAGGGCTTTTAATGTGTGTAAGAAGCTGAGGAAAGGAGGGCTGTGTGATGAGTGAGTTTTTTGAGACTTGATGTCCTTGATTTGGAACAAGCACACATCTGTTCTTTTTAGGCTGAATGCACCATCACTTTTGCTTCACAATAAGCTAATATATGAAGAAATACTGTATGTGGGCCAGTGTAGGTGGTTAAATGCCAGGAGACTGGTTTTTACTCAGCCTGGTACATATAGTGTTGCAGAACATATGAACATACAGGAGAATCTAAATGGAAGCCAGAGTAGTATACATAAAAACTCATCATAATCTTTAAATCCCCATTTGATACTCCCAACAGAGCATTGCTACAGGAAATGTACCGGTATTCTATTCTGTCCCTAAAAAACTCTGCAGACTGTTTTTTTCCCTACCAGATTGACGCTTCGTTCCATAAACCAGACATTATATAATGGTGAAACATGAACACACCTGAGTACCTGCCATATCACGTATCAGCCATTGGAGATGTGAGCATTGTGATGACAGATGCAGAAGCAGGCCATTCCTGTGTTTTAATTTATAGCAGCCTTCACATCACAAGTCTCACAGCCAACTGGAATCTTTATTCATGGATGAGATCTGATGTAGGTTCTGCCTGGCATTCAGTATTTATAACATTAACATTAAAATTGGAACAGGATCTAACAATTTCGTTTTATTGCTAGAGCTATTTTACTTGCATTAGGTACATCAGGTGAAGCATTTTGTATTTCACCCACAAGCAGGAGCAGACGCTGTCCAAATGAACATGCATCAACTAGTATTATGGCAGAGATTCATTAGTCTAAAGTTTAATCTTACGTTCTCACAATATATAGCCATAAAGAAAAAACTTGTTTCTTGTTTGTGAAAATTCTAGCACAAACCAGTTTTGAATAAAAGCTGAGATAAAAGAACGCTTATCATTCCTAAGCTTTATTTGTGGCTCTTTTTAAATATCATTTATTTTTCAGCACTTTGTTGCATTCGCTAGCAAACTATTTCCTGTTCTTGTGCTTCCTCTCCATTGTTGTCTTACCTACATGCATACGCAAATGTGAGAAATCTAAATTTAACAGACTGACACAACTATGGTCTATGAGTGGTAGTGTCTTAGTGTTGGCCTGTACTGTGTGTGTGTGTGTGTGTGTGTGTGTGTGTGTGTGCGTGCGTGTGTGTGTGTGTGTGCGTGCGTGTACTTGTGCTTGTGAGAGATGGAACTGAACATCATCATCATCATCATCAACAACAACAGCACCAAAAATGGAAAAGAGGAAAATGGACTAAGCACCCCAATGGGAAAATTCCTCAACTGATGGCCTTCTTGATTGGACTTGAAAAAGGGCCTTCTTGATTGGACAGCACACGTTCTGAGGACCGCCTTTTTTTTTTTTTTTATTGCAGGCTATGTTATGAGTCAGGACAGTACATTCTTTTCACCTCATTGACCAAATAAATGCCCCCAAAATGCATTGGGCACTAAATCTGGATGGTATATCACTCCAAGCAGTTTTCTGCAAGCCAGTATGTTCCTGTATTATAGAAAATAAAGATAAAACGACTTGCAGTGGCCTCATTCTTAAAAACAGACTTTATAATCTACAAGATCGCTGAGTTTAGGTGAACTAGTTAGTCTTATACTGCATTTGAAAGATTGGGCTTGAGAGCTGTGACCCTGTTTCAATTATATATAAAACTGCTTACAGCTATTTTCTGGCACATATCCCACTGAGACAGAGGACATGCTGGCGATCTCTCTTTCGTTTATAGAGGCTCCCATCATGTATAACATGTAGAGCTGTGTTATTTTAGGTCATTTTGAACCTGCATGGCTCTTGTATGTGCGAGCAAGCCTTTTTTTTTTTTTTTTTTTTTTTCACTTCACAGGCACATGGTAAGCCAGAGTGTGAAATGTTTTGCTAGAATATTCACATAGTCACCACAGTTTTACTCCTCTCTCTAATTCTCTTTCAACTCTTACTGTTCGGAGCTAAACCACTCTGAAAACCTCGGTCCTATGCATCTGCACACTGCTCAAATAAAGCAGTAACCCACAATCAAAGCTATTATAGTTAGCTCAACAGCATTAATACCCCCCGATTGACTGGATTACTGAATATATTCATCAAAGGTAGCCTCCCAAGCCTTTTATAGTGAGGAGCAGACGTGCCAAGAGAACAGCAAGTGCATCTATTGATTCCTGAGGAGTGTGTGGAATCTTAACATTTGAGAGAGAGAGAGAGAGAGAGAGAGAGAGAGAGTGAAAGACAAATGGATACTAAAGATAGAAGGCCCATGGTGCCCATAGTGCTTTAGCATTAAGTAATAATGATGTTTCCACTAATGATGTTTCCCTGTCCACTAAAGACAGATGTACAGTAACTCAGTGTCTATTAGGAAAAGTCACTTGTGACTACGCCAACACTCACCTTCCTGAGTTCCACATTGTTAATTATATCCTAAATGTGTCAGAGTGGGACTTGTGTCTTTTGCTGAGGATTATGTAAATGTAATCTTAATACAAATTTTATGTTCAAAGAGCATTTAACTTTTTTTTTTTTTTTCTTCTTCTCACCTGCAGCGTAAGCTATGCATACAATGGGACTTATGTTTAAACTGGGAGTCTCACACTTTATCCTATGCCTATTAATATTTTTGGGTAAATGGCTAATGAGCGAAAGCGTTTAATTCTCTGTGAATTTTGGACTTGCAGCCTTCGTTGTAAACGTTCCTAAAATATGATCGCGGTAGCGTTCGAAACCAATGCTGCACAGAACCCGTTGCTTACCTTGATTATTATTTTCTTGACTCAAATAAACTCAATTTGCTCTTGATTCAAATGGTCAAGTCTAAAAGCAGCGGCAGATGATCATCTGCAGGGTATCTGTTGTTGGGCAGAGAGTATGAAATTGATGTTCTATGCAAATTCTATTCAGTGTTCTATTGGAAAGAAAAGAAAAATAAAATGTCTGCGTGGCTGAGTGTTACAGCTATTATAAGGTTTCTCGCACATTTGAGTCTCAGCGATGCCACAGCCATCTTTGTATGGGACTCTGAAAGAGCATAATTGCCACTTCTTTGTGGGTGAGAAGTATCGCTTTATTTCCCTCTTCCTCTGTCAATTAGGGCTACACTAGTCAAATCCCTGTTGTCTATTTGTTCACATAAACCAAGCACATTCAGCTGCACTGACACTGTGTAACCAGCAGTTTGGGAAAAAAAAAGAGGTGACGGTTTCTACATTTAATGCCGGCCTTAAGGTCTTTACTCATACAGAGTTATGATATTTTCATCCAACAATATTTTTTTGAGCAGCTATCACATAAATGGACACTTTTAAAAAGTGTACTGTACACGCTTTTTTTTTATGCCAAAATATGCCAGTCCCCCCCCCGCAGGAGGCTCATTTTTTTTTTCTACATTTCAACTGTGAAAAGAATGCATTTTTCTCATTATACACCCTGTACTGTATGTATAAAGACCTCTACCCCAGATAAATTTTCCGAGTGATTGTCTATGATTTTGCAAAGACTGGGGATCTTGAAGGGCCACTGTATGCATAAGTCAAGACTATAGATAATATTAAACATGATAATGATAATGATAAATAATTAATAATGACATAACATTGCACTTTTGAAGGATTTGCACGATCAGTTTTTAGTGGTCTGTGGCTTTTGTGATATAAACAAAATTGAGATTTATTTTGCGTTGTGTGATTTCCTTAATGTATATTTACTTAAATAAGTAATATTTTAGTTTCTAAGATCTTAAGACCTTTAAATCTTTGCTGGTGGAATACCCCTTGTGTGCTTTTTATTGTATTGGATTGCTGTGATCCAGTAAAGAAGTGGTAAGCAGTTTGAGAATAAGGCATAAGTAGGCCAAACAAGGTTTGACATTTTTCTCAGCATGGTTATTAACGGTAATTTGAAACGACAGAGGAAAAGCTGAGATTTGCGGTAAAAAGGTCTGTGGTACCTATCAAAATTGGTATCAAACTTATGCCTATTTCTTGTCTACCACTTCCACTGTAGGCAATTTGCTGTTTGTTCCTCGAGGCATTTGAGTATTGATCAGTTTTCAAGGTGATTGTGGTCATAGCAGATTGATCATCTGTTAAGATGATGATTGCTTTCACACTGGCTTACAAATTTATTGCTCTTTATTGCCACATTGGAAGTTTTCAATTGAACCCCCTTTTGTCCTTTTCAGGAAGAAAATTGCTGCTTTTCCTTTTCTTTTGCCTGCTGCAATGTGAAATATAAACACTGGGAAATCTGTGCCTCTTTTAAGTAAGTGTTTCCATTCAATGCAGAAATGAGTCTATTGTGCTATTATTGATTGTGTCGCTGCCGTGGTTGAGAAGAATATGTCACGGCTGCTGAGTGTACTATTGAGCGCTGTGTCGCACATGGGTTTGACACATGCTGCGGGCAGACACAGGGCATTGCTCACAAGACTGGTGCCCAGCTGAACCAGATCAGTCATTGCTGGCCCTGAGGCTAGGGGATAGCAAGGCAGCCAAATAGGAGCTCAATTGTGAGACACTAATGAGCAGAAGTGTAACATTAAGCACACCGAAACACAGCATTACTCCGGATGTTTGTTTTTCATTGTTACTGACATTTTGGTAGAGCCTCAAAGCCACAACTCAGAGATATACTGTATATACTATTGCAGCATTTCTACACGCCGGAACACAGTTGCTACCCAATGCAAATGGCCAGAAGTAGCCAAAAACAGCATGGGAAAACACATACACGCATAACATTCTCTGAACCTCGGCCGAAGCCATTCACTAAACTAAGGCATCCCAGGAGGGTGAACACTTTAACCACGCCCCTAGGCGTAAACTCCCCCTGGTGGCGAACACAGAACCCCGAAAGGGATGATGGTCGATGGCCATCACCCCGCCCACGCTACACTATATTGAGTAATGAATGCATGAAACCACTGAATCCATGTAAAAGATATGTCATTTCCTTTAGTTAGGTCATTCCACCGCAAAAGAATGAACGGATAATAAATCATACGAGATCTAGTTTGCTTGCTAATGACCTTTTGGCTCACTAATAGAAAGATGAGTGAACCACATAATGTTAGTAGATAGCAGGCATCATGCATTTACCTAAGATGAATCACATGATAAATTAATTCTTAGGCCAGCTAACACAGTTTCATTAAACTGTGTTAGCTGCTTCATCAAAAGCACATATAATGATTGTGTAGTGCAACATAAAACTGTTTTCCCCATCAGTTGGGAAACTGTGAGTTTGAATCCCAACAATGCCACCAATGCTCAAGGGAGAGAAAAAAAAATGGCTGTGCTCTCTGGGTTAAAGGGATGTGAGATCATGTGTGTGGAAGAGGGTAGATAGCTCTTTTCTCTGAATGTGTTAAGACTGGATCCCACCAGGTGCGGCTCTGTGATGTTGCGTTTGTGATGCAACTTGGTCAGTCCTCTTCGTGGCTTCATACCCTACCGGGAGTGTTTAAGAATCTGCTTGAATCTGCTCTGCATGGCTTGGGCTAGGTGCGTATTTGTAGTGGAGTTGGACACCTCTAAACTGCACTGCAGCGTATCTGCTGGAATTATAAGTATTGTCTAGAGTGGCTGCCATCAGCTCCAGCAGCTGCGCAGAGTGGAATCCAGCGGTTACACTGCGCCGTGATGCAGCCAGTATCTGCCTTCACATGTCATGCGGGAAGCACCTGTTATCCTTCACCCTCCCTGGTTGGTACCTCTCGTTTGATAGGAGAGAGCTGGATGGTGGAAATGGGGAAAATCTAAAAGCAAAACAACAAAAAAAACAAAACCAAAAAAAAAAAAATAATAATAATAAATTAAATCACAAAACAAAACAAAACAAAACAAAAAATAGTGATGAAATATTTCAAATTGCATTGGGGGTGGGTAATCCATATTTTTGTAAATTGTATTTTCTTAATGTGTTAATTAAATTGCAATTTAAGTAAACATATGTAATCGCTTCCTGCCACTATTGTTGTGCAGATGCTATGTTTATGGTTCCGTCTCCTTTTGTTGGAAATACTATTTCTACTTAACCATATGTATTGCAAATGTATTCATTGTATTGTGGCCTTTCATTGCCTTCTTCTGTTCTGAATTCTTTGTTATTATATTCAGTGTGAAGTGACTATTCTTTTGTGCTGAAAATCTCAGAACACTGAAAAAGTGGGTGTCAATAAACATGGCATGGAATTTTTAAAGCATTATGAGAGATTGAATTTGTATTTACCTGAGAGAGAGAGAGAGAGAGAGTATGAGAGAGAGAGAGAGTATGAGAGAGAGAGAGAGAGAGAGAGAGAGGGAGAGAGAGACAGAGAGAGAGAGAGGGAGACAGAGAGCGTATGAGAGAGAGAGAGTATGAGAGAGAGAGAGAGAGAGAGAGAGACAGAGCGTATGAGAGAGAGAGAGAGAGAGTATGAGAGAGAGAGAGAGAGTATGAGAGAGAGAGAGAGAGAGAGAGGGAGACAGAGAGCGTATGAGAGAGAGAGAGACAGAGCGTATGAGAGAGAGAGAGAGAGTATGAGAGAGAGAGAGAGAGAGAGAGAGAGAGAGAGAGAGAGAGCAAGCACTTGGAATAGGCATCTATAAATGTGGGTCCAAAATCTTCAGCATAAGTCTACTTCACATCAGCACTCACCCAGCTTCACACCCCTCTAGTCATTTACTAGATCCCTCTTACTCCTCTTTTCACTTTCACTAATGTTTCCTTCTTGTCTGTCCACACTGCATTATCATTTCACTGGAGCCAAAGGAAAGACTTTAGCTGCAAATGTGCTCCCTCTGTGTGAAAGGATGGCTCCAAATACAGACTTCCAATTATAGTACATCCCTCTTAACTGATGGTTATTAATTCCTTCAAACTCATTATGCCATGCAAAATAGGCTTCCCCCATGGGAGGAATATTAATGAAGGAGAAACTTTGCCATATTCTACTTACCATCATGGACCATCTCAGTTTCCTTACACTCTGTGTCACTGTATATATACCGATTATAATGAGATATGTGTTGAAACTGCAGAGTGCAGAATGGAGCTTTTGCAAACTGCCGTATACTTCTGTGAAGCTGCTTTATGACAATGTCCATGGTTAAAAGCGCTATACAAATAAAACTGAATTGAATTGCGTTTCACATAATCATAAAACAGAATATTTCTTGGCAATCCAATCTACATATATTTCCTTTTGGTTCCAAACACATCTGAGCCAAATAAATCTTTAGTCCTGCTTGTTTGTGAGGACATAATAGGTTGCCCATTAGAGAGGAGAAAATATTGCTGTATGTGGTGTGATATGTGTATGAGAGCACTGGAATTTTGGACAAATGTCATGCCTGATAACTTACCATAGTGGCTGGTACATTTATTTGATACAATTATTGGAGAAAATCTGAACTGGTGATTAATTACATTTTTACATAGCATTCTTTTAGATGTAGTTGATATTTTATTAGTAAATAAATTAATGTGGTGGGCAGGCATCCCATCCAGGATATATTCCCACCTCACACCTAGTGTTCGGTGGCCAAGCTCCAGATCCACTGTGACCCTGACCGGGTAAAAGTGGTAACTGAAGATGAATGAATGAATGAATGAATGAATGATGAATGAATGAAATAAGAAATTGCATATTATTTACACCATGTGTCTGAACCCTGTGTACAGTGCAAGTGCAAGTGGAGTCCAGCTTTACACTCACTTTACTCTGAGCAAACGGGGCAAATCACAAGCTGATCCCAATCAAACACTTCAGTTTCTTCTGGTCATGCCTTACTGCTCTCAGAAGTCTTGATTGATTGAGCCACTGGCCAATCAGGACACATTGATCTAAGAATCACAAACATAGCCAGCATCCAGCCATCTAGTTTCTGTCAAAGCAATTCTCAGGACACTGGCTGTGGTGTAGCTTACTCTCTTGAACTGAATTACAGGACTATATGTGCACTTTATGACATTTTCCAATTTCTGGAATGGCTTTATTTCTTTCCAATGTCATTTGGTTTTATTTGTTTTAATTCCTATATGAACAGAAAACTTATACTGATTAAAAGTGATTTGTTTAAAGACATTTAATTATTCCATCTGGTCAATAAAAGACAAATTGAGCATAATAACAAAATAGTGAAATTGTGAAAATGAACTTATTTTCTTTCTTTTTTTCCATCCTCCTCCTTTCTTCTAGGGGGGATATTTGAATCCATTGAAACGGGGCCATCTGGTGCTGAGGAACTCGCCTTTAAGTTTGCTTTAAATACAATCAACAGAAACAGAACCCTACTGCCAAACACAACACTAACGTATGACATCCAAAGGATAAACATCCATGACAGTTTTGAGGCTTCCAGAAAAGGTATTGCATTCAAGTTATATGTGCTCAGTGAGTCACACTATTATAAAACCCACATGAGCAGTCATGTGGGTTTTATAATAATTCTTGCTAATGAGGGAAAATATTGCTGGCATCTTGGAAGTGGACAGGGAGATTGGAGATAATGGAGCTATTACGGTTTCCACACCAGGAATACTGTATACAGTATATATATATATATATATTAGGGCTGTAAAGCGATTAATTAAAATTAACTAGTTAATCGCAAATCTGGAAAAAAATTAATCG
>JAOVYU010000056.1:20173673-20184796 GCA_025674565.1 Synodontis membranacea | reverse complement strand
CTATGCTCTAACTACGCGGAAATACTACTTCGCGGAAATTCACTTATCGCGGTAGAGTCTGGAACGGATTAACCTCGGGTTTACTGTAATATAATGTAATATAATATAATATAATATAATATAATATAATATAATGTTATGTAATATAATATAATATAATGTAATGTAATATAATATAATGTAATGTAATGTGATGTAATATAATGTTTCCCCTGGTTTCCTCCCACAACCCAAAGACATGCATTTTAGGTCAACTTCTCTGAATTGCCTGCAGCTGTGAATGGTTGTTCGTGTCTATTCTGGCCCTGGGATAGATTGGCGACCCTGCCCAGGGTGTTCCTCTCTATCACACAGCGTTAGCTGGGACTGACTCCAGCTTCCCCGCGACTGTGATGGTTAAGTGTGATTAGTGGATATAAATATATTTCATGCCTTTGCCAACTTTATTTCCAAACTGGGAGAGGGGTCTGGGGGAGCAAATGAAAGCTTTAGCCCGTACATTGCGGTAATGATTGACCTCTGAATACGGGTCTGCTGCATAGTCCTTGCTGGTAAGAATTGGATTGTTCTGTGTTTTTCTGTGCTTTCTTTTTCTTTTCTTTTCTTTTTAATTCCACTGGGCTGGCCGTAATGGCATTTCTACAGGGCCTGTGGCTAGCTGGAGTGTTCCTTCTCATTGCTTCAGAGTGCATCCACTTTTTCAGGGTGTTTATGTTTCTTTATGTTTCAATCAAAGGAACCAAAGCAGTGTGACTGTGAGCAAGCTGTGAGCGAGCAGTGTAGCCCCTTCTCACAAATAAATTCTGCCCTGTTACACAGACTTTGTGTGGCTGCCTATATTCTGAGATAGCTCTAGACTCAGGGGAACACTAGCCTACTTTATGGTACTATAACCTGGAATGCTTGTTTCTGAAAGGGCGACTGAGATTTCTTTCCATTTCCAAACCCACACAAGTTGCCATGGTTCAGCTTTACTGCTCAGCTTGAGCTGGTCAAATCACCATGTGGAAGGAAAAGGAAAAGGCCAAGGCTATAACAATGGACAGATTGCAATGTGGAATAAAAAAATTGCACGTATACTGTACCAGGTTTTTACTAATTACTTGTTTACCTGCAGTGTCCTCCTCAATTATTGGCACTCTTGAGAAAAAAATATTATATAAAATAAACATTACACCCACTAATTAAATTAGTCCTTTCAGACAAGAGGAGAAACGGTTTCTATTTGTTTTAGTAAAAATCATTGTCATTATTAATACTGTTTAAAATCAAACTGTCTGCGAAACGTAAATGTGCCAAGGAATATTTTAAATAAATACAAACAAATTGTCATCTTAAAAAACAAACACACAAATAAATCTGGAGTTTCTCTGGGTTTAACACAAAAGAGACAGATGACCTGCAAAATCAGATAATGGATATATAAAATATATAAACACTTAAAAATGCTGCAGTATTAAGGCCATAATAGAAAGTTTCATAATTTGAAATATGCCAGAAATTGGAGCCGTGAGCACACTGTCCTGCCAAAATGTTAACCGCTAATCATTTGCTACTCAAAAGCTTTCAAAATAAAACAAACAAACAAACAAACAAATAAATAAATAAACATAAATAAATGTATGCTTGAGGTCAAAATATCAGTTGTTTATATATGGAAGGGTGCCAGTAATTCTGGAAGGCACTGGTATACTATTAAAAATACTAATTATGTTATATTAATATACATTGCATTCTTTATTCAATACAACTGCAGTAACCTGAATAATAAGGACCACAGTTAAAACCCTCTGCATGTAATGGTAAATTATCTGTACAATGTGTGTAGCAATGATGTTGCATCATGTTACTTGTATGTCTACAGCTGTTTGGGTCGTAGGTGTTCAATGCTGTCATGTGTAACATGCTGTACTTAGAAGCAGAATGCGAGTGTACGTGCACCATCATCATCTATCAACTCCACCTCTCCTCAAGCAGCAGCTGACAGTCTGGGGAATCTGGATCCTCCACTTCAGAGACGAGCATTTTAGCAATTCATAATTGTGTTAAATCCAGCTGAAGCTGGAAGATTTATTACATCTTTTTTTTGTAGCGGCCTGGAAAACTAAGCGAACACGAGGAGTAAAAAAAAAGCAAAAAAAAAAAAAAAAAAAAAAGCATAAAAAATAGAAGTCAGCAGGGGTAATGCTTACATTGGCTGACACATTTATCTTTAATTTCGTTCAGGAGTGACATAATTGATTTTAATGAGATGTTTATAGATTGAAGTGGCGGTGTTGCTAAATCATTTGCCAGTCTGCCTGTTGGGCTCTGCTGAGCGTTACGCTGGGGAAATGAACAGCACACTCCAGCTCGTACAGCCAAAATCCACTAAGATTTGCTCTCTCTCTGTTGTTCTCTCTCTCTCCTCTTACTGTTTATCTATCTATGCAGCGGGGCAACACCACCACATATAACAAAGTTATCTTCCCCATTAGATGGCTTAATTGTGCTATTTGTTTTAAAAAACAAAACAAAAAAAAACCCTTTTTCCTTTTTCTTTCCCCCCCCCCCTAAACTACTCTCAAAGTATTTAAAGAATCACATTTTAGGATTTGGACTTCCTTTAACAGATATGACAGATGGCGATGTGGCAGCCATCTTGATCCGTAGCACGTTGAAGTTATGTGTATCTCAGATCCCAGATGCAGAAGATTTACAAGCACAGGCTACAGTGCAAGAGAGGATGAGCAAGATTTATCCAATTTAAGCCTGGAAAACAATGACAAACAAACAAACAAATCAATCAGTCAATTCATTAATAGTGAAAGTGATTAGTTGTCATTGCTGACACACCACAGCACACAGTGCACAACAACGAAATGTGTCCTCTGCATTTAACATATATGTGACGTAACACACAGCAGGGGGCAGCTATTTTCAGCGCCCGGGGAGCAGTGCTTGGGGACGGCACCTTGCTCAGGGTACCTCAGTGGTACCTTGCTGGTCGCGGGATTCGAACCTGCAATTTTCCGATTATAGGGGCGCCTCCCTAACTACCATCTGCCCCACACTTACTGTAAACGTACATGCCTAATGTAAAATAGCTACCTAACTACGGAAGCATTTGCACCGAGCTCAGTTATTTAAATAGTAGAACCACTTGCCGCATTTATTCATACATATTCATCTGTTTAACTGGTCACTTGAAATTATGAGAACCTCTGCTTTAATTAACTTTATTGTTCAAATGGGGTGAAATCAGTTCACGATTGGTTAATGACTTAATTGAATAAGTTCTATTGACAATGCTGACTAAAGTTTACGTTATTTGCGTGCTTGTTTTGTATATAAATAGCAAGCACGACATGCTGTTGGCTTGACACATGTAAAGAAATTTGTGCTCCATGGTTACTCAAGCGGATAAACTAACACAAAAAAAATACATACATACAGTACACACCACACACAATATTGTAATGATGTTTTTGTGCCAGTTTTTCTTCTATAATATTTCAAACCCACCCCAAATCTGCAGTAATTCATTGCACAATTTTGAGAAAAAAAAATGCAAAGACGTTTTTAAAATGCAGGGGATGGGCTTTCAGCCCTCTCCCTTTTCTGTTAGTGTTCATGAACGATCAATATGTAGCTCTTTCCCTCTGTCTGACTTTTGGCCTGCTATTCAGTCTGTGTGTTACATGGTTTAAAGACATTATAAAATATATTCAACAAATGCTGAACACCCTACAAAGCTTGCCTCCCAGAAGAGGTTGTATGCACCAAGAAGTCTTTGATGATACACCACTGTTCTACTCTGGTAGGAGTCACAGAGGAGAGAATGACGGCGTTCACTCAGTATTCAGTAGGAGGCCTTGTCTCCTGCTCCTCTGGTGTTATTACTTATTTATTATTCATGATGCGCGTGCGGTGCTCATCGACTTTTTGCTGTGACTGAGTGTGACGTGTGCTTTCTGCAGATGGGCAGCGATGCCGATGAGAGCCAGTGCCGTCTAGTCTGACAGCCCAACATAGTCTCCCCAGGGACCCTTTGGTGTGATGGTCATGGAGGGTTAGATGAGGCGATGGATGAATAAAGTGTAGACTGAAATCATGGCCTCTGACATTGCCTTACTCTTATCCCAGACTCTTTTTCAGACAAGCAGCTGCCAGTTTACAGTCCAATCAAACTCTGATTGATTGAGAGGCTTTGCGGCACAAACAAATGTATAAAGACGCTGCAGTCTGTATTAGTCAGAGGCAGCTCATTCATGTCCTTTCACACTCACATTCACGTGTGCACACAGCACTCAGCTTCAGTTATTCTGACAGGCAGTTGTTCAGAACTGTTCCTCCAGGCCCTGCTGTAGGAGTCCACAGGTGAGCCTTCAACCCCACAGCCATTTCGCATGTGCCCTCTTTCATCAACTCTATCTCACAGGCAGATTATCAGTATCACACTCTTTCCAGCCTGATCAAATCCACCAGCACTCTGTTTATGATGGGACCTTCAGACCCATTTCAAAAGGCAAAATCCCTGTAATAACTGTCTTAAAACATGTTCAGCTTCAATACCTACCTCAAGCACAGCTTTCATGATGTAAGACTCTTTCATGATCACTGTGTTCACCTAACCTGTTCTTTTATTATCCTGCGTGCACAATGGAAACTGTTCTGGTAACACAGAGTGTTGTTGGTGTACACTCAGCCTTGATTTGTTGCTAGTTTCTTATTTGGGGACAGTTTGACTCAAAGTGCTTTATGGATGCCCAAGTTCAGATGTGCTTTTGGTAAGGGAATGCAGTTTGCTATAATAATGGGGCTGCCCAAAGAGACTGATGAGCTTTCAGCCAATATATCCTCAGCCATCCTGATTGTTCTTTGATTGATATCAGCACAAACACGGAAACATCCCCCAAGTGATTCTCCCATATTATTGTAGCAGAGCTGTCTTTAGTCCTAATGCTCGCGGGCAGACAATCAGAGAGAAAAAGCTGGAAATGACAGGTTTGGCCATGATTTATTCAACAGGATAGTGATTTCTGACACACCCCTAGGCATGATTTCCATACCAACAAATGTTGAAAGCTGCGGTGATTGCTTTCCAATCATCTGAGACAAACACTAATTAGATTTTTTCCCCCCTTCTTTGTCCTGCGGAATGACAGTTTTACAATATTAGAAGCATACAAGCATGCCTGACATTGAACTGTCAGATACTCGCATATACAGCCCTTGCCAATCTTCTAACGTCTTTATTTCCCTTGGAGCTAGTTAGAGTGACTTACTTTTGTTACCACCTCAATTAACATGAGGAGAACAGAACAGGACTGATATTGGTGTGTAGACTGATATGGTCGTGTTTGTGTGTTTTTATGCCTCTAGACGGACGCAGCACTGATGTATGACGCAGTGCATGTGGTGGCTGTAGCGGTGCAGCAGTCTCCTCAGATCACGGTCAGCTCTCTCCAGTGTAACCGGCACAAACCCTGGCGATTCGGTAACCGCTTCATGACGCTCATCAAAGAGGTACTTCACCACACTTTACCACACTGACCTGGGAGTGTATTTACCGTGTGTCAATTCCCTCTAAGGGATCTTACCTGCTTCTCCATTAGACAGCTCTCCCACCCAAAATGAATCTTAATTGTCCATAATTGCTCTTCCACTAGCCAGTTTGAGAAGAAAACAGGTTGCCTAATCTGAAACCTGGCTGGCAGTGCTGGATTCTGCAGGTTATATTTAGTCTGGCTAAGACCCTGGGCTTTTTCTGCATGATAACACAGTTTGGCTTAGACCACTGTACTACACAGAATTCTGAAACATTAAAGCAGAAAGAACTGCTGCAGCACAGATCGGTTCAAATCTCTCCACTTGGGCCTAACCCCGGTGCGCATTCAGCTCTTCTGACCTCATGCCATAACTTTTCAGTCCTTTTGTGCTCGAACTAGAACCGTTGCTATGAACGGTATGGTGAAGCAGAGCTCTAAAAATTTATTTATTTATTTATTTTTTTAACTCTGCACACCTGAATTCTAAATACACACATAATCTGTGTAAATAGTTGGTTTTCCACAAAATGTATTACAGGAACTGCAGGATTGAATTTGAGAGGGGTTGCAAGGGGATAATGTAACCCTGGTTTAAACAAATAAGCAAAAACATTTCCTTTGTATAACTGCTGCCATCAATATCCTTTCCGATATCCTTTCCTTTTGGAAACCTTATTGCGTATCATAATGTAAATGCCATCTCTATTTGAGATTTACACAGCAAATTTTGCTGGACGTTTCATGAACAACCTATATTTCCAACTGAAATTGATTGTATTGTAGGTTGGCAAACTAGAATGCAAAATTATTGGACTCGTTCAAATCACATTGGCAGAGTAATTATGTTAAAAATAAGAGCTATAAATAATCTCAAAACAGAGTGTATACTGTATACTGTATGTCTCTAGCAATATTTGGTTGTATAAGTGCAGCAGAAAACACAGCAGGAAATGCTGGTATAGGAAAATAATCCTAATTGTTGTGCGATGTGACCCATATTAAAGAATGACTTTATGCTTTAAAAAAAAAAATATATATATATATATATATAGAGAGAGAGAGAGAGAGAGAGAGTTAAATTTATAGTTAAATTAAATTTATAGTTAAATTTAATAATATATATATTAAATTTAATACTGTAGAACCTTCACCTGACACCTGACAAATCTACAATCACCTTGTAAATTTTCCAGTAGCAATAAAATGTCTTTCCTTCAATAGCCTTTTTTTTTTTTTTTTTTTTTTTTTTTTAATTCTGATGACATTCCTAATAAATGAATATCAACAGTCTCACTCATATGGAGCCCCTACTCTTATGTAAATGTGTTACAATTTGATAAATGGTGAGCTGTACGTATTAAATTTAGTATCAAACACCAATTATACAAATGTTTGTATAAGCTACAAAGCAATGAAAAATAAAATCCATCAGCATGGCGGGGCAAAGATGCTGGAACATTAAATTGTTACAATTCTCCGAAGGACACTAAAACACAGTATGAGCAAATTGATCTCTTATCTGCTTCTAGTTCACTTTCTATGTTTAGAGAAAAAAAAAAGCCAACAATCTGAGAAGTCCTGGAAAAAAAACACTCTTAAACGTGTCTTTGTCTCATTCTTTTGTGTGTGGACTATTGTGCTTGATCTCTCTGTTTGACTGTGAGCTCTGTTTCTGATTTTGCAGCCTGCTTGAAGGTGAGCTGCGTGTTTCGATGAATTATGAATTTCTCCCCTTTTTGCCAAAGAAGGATGGAGTCTTCATCGCCGGTGCTGCCTGATAATGATGAATATTTCTCTCACACCTGCAGGCCCACTGGGATGGCTTGACCGGACGGATAAATTTCAACAAAACCAATGGCTTAAGGACAGATTTCGATCTGGATGTCATCAGCCTGAAGGAGGAAGGACTGGAGAAGGTAAGCTGTGTGCAACAGGGTTTAACCTGAACATCATTCCTAGGAGCACAGAGTACACATTTGCACACACACATATACATACCCACACTCACAGTCTCACAAGAGTTTCCCCTCTCGGCTGCCTGTGACCTCCCATCTCACTGGCGCATGTCTCGGCACCTCCATGAATAATTTACTCGATTAATAAAAGAGCTTCAGAAGCCCTCCAGTGTCATAAAACCTGAATTAAAGAGTTGATTTGCAATTACAAACTACAGCTTAGACGTTTTCTGAAGACATCTGAAGCACTTTGTTTTTGAATTGGTGAGAGTGTGTGGCCCGTCTGTGCTCTCTCTGTGGAGTGTACAACCCTCAAGTGCATCTTCAGGATTAATTGTGCCAGGCTTAAGAGAGAGAATGCAGTATGATTCTCTTTTTAGACAGGTTTACATCAGCCATCATTTCCTGTAGACATATTGCTATTAATGATTTTACACGGTAATGTTTTCTAAAGCTTAGAGCTAACGTGAAATATAATGCAAAAAAAAAAAAAAAAAAACCCAACAGTAGATCATTTCTGTTTAGCTCCTTGTTATATTTGGTTTAACTATTGTTAAACTGTTATGCCATATGAAATATGCTTGCTGCATATAAGGCTTGTGCGACAGATTATTTTTTTTTTTTAGCACAGCATCAGAGGATATTGCCTTACCGAACCTCCTAACCTTTACACTTTATGAGTAGGAGTGCGGCAGATAAACACCAGAGTAAACGAATGTCAGTCATGACTCAAAAATATTCCAAAAGAACAGTTTATTTTTTCTCAACAGAACGCGAGATTAGCCAATCAGCATTTTGTTTCGAACTCTGTTAATTGACACCACCTGGAAGGCACGCTCGCTTTCTGCAAACGCAAATGGGCTTTGAATTCATTAACGTGAAATCAACTTTATCCCTTGTAAGTTCAAATTAGCTAATATAGTACTGTAGATACACATGTAGTAAGCATCAGTTTACCGTATTCATTAAGGCGCTTCGGCTGAAAACGGTCGGAGATAACGCTTTTGGTTTTCAACCAAAAGAGATAAAAGGTAAAAGATTTTGGTCTAAAAGGATTAAATTAGGCTTACAATGAAGTGTCAGATCTAGCACCTTTCAAATAATGTTAATGGTGAAGTGATTAAATAACCTTTGTTTTGCTGCTCTGTAAAAATCAGCACTCAGATTTGTTTAAAACGTTTCGTGGCTGCACTGACAGAGAAATTGTTGACTATGTGACAACTCATTTGTAAAATAATTATATTATATAATGCGTATTACTGTAGAATCGCCTAAAAATCCACCACCTCAGTTGAGGTTTTACAACTGCCACTGCCACTAAACACTTCCCAACTGCACAGCTGGTACGCTCATATTATTTCACTCTTCCCAATGTTTTTACACTATTGTGTAATTATCACAATTTGCATGCTCAATTAATATATGGCATGATCTTTTTGCAGATTGGAACATGGGACCCAGTAAGCGGCCTGAACATGACTGAAAATCAGAAGGGAAAGATGGCAAACATCACAGACTCGCTCACCAACAGGACACTATATGTGTCTACAATACTGGTAAATATAGCATTATGTTTTGGAAGAGCTTGTCTCTAAAGTTAATGCCTGTTTAATCTACTGAATCGAATTACTTCCAACATAAAACAAATTGTAATGACAAGTAAATAATAATGGTGCCCGGCAAAATGTCAGTGTGTTTCAAATGGATGAAAGGCTCCTAGTAAGCAGCACTCTTGGGCAGGTTTGTACACACTCAGGAAAATAACTATACCAGTTCGGAGGCAGCTTCACGCCGAGGCGCCTTGTTTTTGGCCAATTTGGAAGGAAGCAGTTCCCCTCTCAGTGTAGAGAATCCCACTGGGGTTCTGTGAAGGTTTGGGGAAACATGGGAAACAAAACTGAAGGAATATGTTTAGTAAATGTATGTTTTTTGCTTGTTTTATAGATAGCTAGTATTTATTTATTGTTTTACTTAATTGAAATAAAAGTCTCGTGTTAGGAAGATGGAAAGAATGACAATGAATGAATGAATGAATGAACGAATGAATGAATGAATGACATATTTACCCAGCTATCCTTTTATCCATATACTTGACGAAAGAGAAAGGTTAGTCAAAATCAAAATCAACACATAGACACATATAGTTAATTGTACAATAGCTGTGATTGTACTGCATACCGTTAGATTTTCTCTATTTTCTGTACTTTCAGTAAAGTCAGCACAATCACTTCCCTAATATCCTAATCCCAAATCCAGGACTGATTGGAGACAAAATATATCTAGGCATTAAGCTTTGCTGTTTTGGATTGATAACCATAGCTCAGAGTAGTCATGTTGTGTACCATTCTTCAGCTTCATTAATGCAAACCAAAAAACATGTAAACTGCGTAAACATAGATGTTAGTGCAGGTTGAGAAAAGAAAAAGCCATTTGCTTTGCTTGCGGGTTGCGCAAAAGGTTGAGCATTTAGAGAGCAGTAAAAACTTCACAGCAGCACAACAGTGTGATCATAGAATCTACACCCTGCTCCTTTCACCTAGTAGGAGTTGCATCATGTGTTCTAAGCAAGAGAAACAATTAATTCAAAAGTGAATCCAATATGTGGCGTCTTATTTGCACCATGTTTAGGTGACCGTGGCCGACGCATGAATGAAGCGGTACAAATTCTTGGTCTTTTTTGAAAGGTGTCTGAGGATCTGAGGGTATTACAAATGAGCAAAAGAGAAAAACAGAGCCAAATGCAGGGGGGAAGGTAAAGAGGGTGAAGGATATGCGATGAAAGTGAGCCTTTTCATCAAATTTTAATGTGTTCAAGTTTGCTAGAGCTTCCACTGTGTAGTTCCTTTGTAGAAAGTGTTTTTAATGGGCTGTAAGTGAACGCAAACAATCTGGAGCTCAAAATTGTTGATCAAAATGTGTCATGTTAAAAAAGTGCAAAAGAGTGCACATATAGTATACGTGGTGAAAATAATAATACACACAGTGGCAAAGTGTTGCTTAGTATTCAGCTTATGTGCAAAATAAGTTAAAACCACAGAGTCCTTAATCAGGAGCTACTCTGCGTCTTGTACTAAATTAAATCTATACACTAAATGTAGGAAATCCAGATGACCCATCTGACAACGTATCTGAAAATGTGTTCAGATACAGTTACAATTTTTTACTTTGTCTTTAGTCTTTCAAAGGTGTTAAGCTGTGATTTAGAGCACAATGGGTTTTTAATTCAGTTGAGAACTGTGAACTAACACGTGATCGGCCATTCAAGCATCAATAGTTATGAATCTTTATTTAGTGTCACGTATATTATATTTTTTCTTATTATCCAATGCACTCATATGAGCCAACACACAACCCTGCAATCACAAGCAAATGGCTTATTCTTGTTAATTCTAAGTGCAAGAGGGCCATTGATGAACAACACACACAGGCGTGCTGGCGCATGATCAGTGAACCGAAAATAAATATTTAAAAATGGCTCAAATGAGCCAGTATCATTTGCTTTTATTTAGGTACAAAATCTGATGTTTTTGTTAAAGAAGAATAGGATGAAGATTTTGCATCATCTATCTATCTATCTATCTATCTATCTATCTATCTATCTATCTGTCTGTCTGTCTGTCTGTCTGTCTGTCTGTCT
>JAOVYU010000056.1:20154131-20164985 GCA_025674565.1 Synodontis membranacea | reverse complement strand
CTATATATAAAAATTTCCCTATGGTAACCCTATGATTATAATAATAAGTGTCAACAGTGTAGAATCGCATCAGTTGACCTTGTGTGGTGATCGTTATCATAAGCAAAATTACTGTTTTATAAATGCAAGCTTCATAACGAATGAAAATGATGCATTCAGTTCTACCATATTCACAAAATAGCATAATATTTATTCCCATGAGGTGTTTAATGCTACAGTTTCAACATGAGAGAATTTTTCTTAGCCATGAGAATCTCTTCACTAATTGCTGAGCCAGTAGCAACTAAATCAAGCTTTGGAGAGGAAAGAAGGAGAAAGAAAAAGGAGAGCAGGAGAGTGGGTGCTTTAAATTTAAACTTAAGTGCTGAGAGACAGTTGGTGGGGTGTAAAGGTTCTGTTTTCTTAATTTGATTGCCTCTAAATACTTCCTCTAGTCCTGACGGACTGCATATCACTCTTCTGCCGTGTCTTTTTTATTGACAGAAAGCTGATCTTGCAGTGGCTCCCCTAGCCATCACCTACGTGCGGGAGAAAGTCATCGATTTCTCCAAGCCCTTCATGACACTGGGGATAAGTATTCTGTACCGCAAACCCAACGGCACCAACCCGGGGGTGTTCTCCTTCCTCAACCCTCTCTCCCCCGACATCTGGATGTATATTCTGCTGGCTTACTTGGGTGTCAGTTGTGTGCTGTTTGTCATAGCCAGGTAACATGTCAGTTCTGCCAATCTCAGCCACACATGCAGACATAACCCCACATTTTAACCTCATTCCATTAATAGACTAATCTATGACTAAAAGAATCTTCCCTTGATCTACTACTATTACATTTTAAGCTTAAAACCCCACTCAGTTTAGATATAGCTTCACTGCCCTTGGTTGGGGATGAAAGAAAATTCAAATGCTGAAAGGACATTCTTCCTATGTTCACACTGATATGCACTACAGTATAAGAACAGGCCAAATCCTCAGGGAAGAACCTCCTCTGACAGAGCACAAGAGGAAGAAATCCCGCTACTGTGAATAGCACAAAAGAGAGAGGTGACTCCTCTGACCCAGACTGAGAGAGTGAGCGAGCTGAGTCCTTTTTGGACAGTACACTGGGGGACGTTAAACGATTCCTTCACTTCTCACAACTCGTTCTATTTATAACGACAAGCTGCTGCTTGTAATGCTAAGCAGCCAAAGCACAAATCACACAAGAAAACATGCAATCAAAAAAAATAAAAAACTATGCATGAATGCAAGAGGCAGCGAGAGAGATTGAGAGAGAGAGAGAGAGAGAGAATGGGAATACTTGAGTGTAGGTGTGAGTTCGAGTGTTTGGCATTTCCCGGTGTGAATGGCAACCTCCCTCATCCCTCACCGTTTCCTAGTGTCTCCAGCTTTTGTTTGCTTTTCTCTTTGGATGTTTCCACACTCTGCTTCAAATGTCCTTGGCCACGTCCTTTGTGATTACTGGAATGCATGTGTATTTCAAGCTGATAATGTTCACTCATGTTTCTGTGCTTGTATCCTGAAATACCGGAAAGAAACAGAACACATAAGGGAAAAGCTTATGATATTCAGGAACAATTATTGATAAGTACTCATTTACATTGGTTTGATTGTGCATGCTGTGAAATATATTATTAAACACTGATTAAAGGTCCAGGTTATTCAATCACTTTTCCTTTTTTAAATAAAAGCCATTATGTGAGACAGCTCCAACACCAGACCGACATGATCATATAATCTTCAAATATCATTCCCAGCTTGGCACTAGAGGCATTCGGATATATCAGCAGAAATACAGTTTTTCAAAGCGTCGCTCCAATATAACTTCTAAATAGCATGTATTCTCAGCCCTTCACAGATAATGGAAGGAAATTTGGTAGCACATTTTATGAAGCTCATATTAAAAAAAGGAATCATTATAACTGTGATTACAATTCTTTCTCATATCCCTGTGTCGGTAATGATTAATTGTGAGCATTTGTATAGTATTATAGTCTCATAGTCTTACTTTTAAAGTCGTATAATGTGCTTTAAATAATTACTTGATAACTTATAATCATGTATCACTGTTGTTAGCATTCATTATAATGCCACATGGTGTACAGTAAACCCTCGTTAATTGCGGTTAATCCGTTCCAGACTCTACCGCGATAAGTGAATTTCCGCGAAGTAGCATTTCCGCGCAGTTAGAGCATAGAAAACCTGTTTACGACCTTCTAGATATTTTTTCTGGATATGGTTTTTAACATTATTAGAGCCCTCTAGACATGAAATAACACCCAATTTTTTGGAAAAAAAATGTAATAAAAAATAAAAAATACAAATAATTGATTCAAGACAACCGAGCGCAACCCGCATTTTCACTGTCTCAATCAACTTTTAAATGAATATACTGTATTTGAAAAAACCGCGATAGAGTGAAGCCGCGAAATTCGAACCGCGAAGTGGTGAGGGACGATTGTACTGCAAAACCTTTCTAACGTCTAAGTTGTAAGACACTATAGGGAAACACGTCCTTCTAGACTAACTGCAAAAAAAAAAAAAAAAACACATAGGCACATTTACAGTTTCACATATACTTTTATGTCAAAATAATTTAATAGTAATTTAATAATTAAAGAAATATTATTACAAATAAATTATTAGAATATATAAAATGCTTACAAAGAATCATTATCAACTCAGTTTACAACTATTAGCATTCTTATATGAACTATAAAATGGTTAAAAACCATAAGAACTGTTATGTGTATGATAAGTATGAATATGAGTTTCATAGAAAATGTTACTGAAATGTATCCACCTAGACAGCTACAACTAACTGATCTGCAAGATTAGTGAAAACCAAGCATGTCTGAAACAATGTGTAATCTTTCACACAGAACAGATTTCTTAATATTTGCCTGTGGTCATCATTTGAAACATGGTGGAGAAAAACCAAATGAAAAAGCTTAAAGTTAACTCTAAAACTTTTGGGGTGTCTCAGTCATGCTCAGTTAGCCCAGGAGTTTTATGGTTAATGCACTTGTGTTTCCTAAATGTTACTGGCAATATGATCACATACGAGAATTCCAAGCTACAACTGTCATCTAAGTTGGTTCAGAATATGCACCCATCACCATTACTGATTTAAGTTTATGCTGGGTAAGTCAAAGCAGGTAACTTTTTTTTTTTTCCACATTGCTTTACACTCGTTTGAGAGAAATGCCAAGCTTAGGCACATGAGTAAGTAGCATGTTAATCTAGCCGCAAAACCATTCAAGTCTTCACAAAATCTTAACACAAGAATGTGGGTTTATTGTATGTGTCTGTGTGTACACATTTATTTGTGTGCATGTAATACTGCTTTATGTGTATGAGCTTTAAATATGGTGTGTGTGTGTGTGTGTGTGTGTGTGTGTGTGTGTGAGACGGAGAGAGATCGGGAGAGAGAGTGAAAAAGAGAGAGAGAGAGAGAGAGAGAGAGACAGAGAGAGTAGTCTAATTTGTGTTCATGAGAGAGAAAGAGAAATCACAAGGTGACTTAATGAGGCCTGGTTGAGAGTTTGCTAAAGCCTTATGCTCAACGTAAGGTATTTTAAATATATCCTTTTGGGTGCAGTATGAAAATCAGATAAGTACATACTCTACATGGTGCTTTTGTTCATATAACCTGTTCCTTTCATTGGTTCCCTTATTTCTTTTCCTCACAAAGTTCCCCCTCTATTTTTATGTGACACAGGGTACAGCTGAGTAAGTCTAACATGAATTTATCAAAATGATAAGCCCCCCTTGCTCCTGCCCTTATAACCCAAAGAAGTATTAGGCTGAGACTGGGAAAGAGCACCCAGGCAATATACATCGATGTCAAATGCTGCTCATCCCTTCTCACTTTGTCTCCCCTAAGAAACTGTGCATGATGTGTCAGTCTCATCAAAGGCGAACCCATCACCAAATTGAGCAATGCATTAATAAAAGCTACTCAGCTGGATACAGGAAAATTTAGTTAGATTTAGGAACACACAGTTGAAGCTGCACGTAAAGTCTTGAATGCCAAACAGTTTCATCTGACTATGTTCTCGGCTGGGTTCAATTTGCTATTATGGCTGCTGCAGTGCAAACATCTCAAGCATAAGAAACAAAAGTGTGAGTGAATGGCTGGAAGAGTAATGTGCTCTGCTGAGCTGCTGCAGGCCCTTATCAGATCTCCTTCATGTCCAGGTGGAATATGCTATAAAATAGGTTGCGGTAGAAGGGATTTAACCGACCAAAACAGGACGGGGGACTCTAACCACATTGCAACAAATGAGCATTTTAACAGAAGATTAAAGTTCCACCTGAAATGTAATGACTAGTTTGTAAAAATGTTTAGGCTGAGGCCAGATTGGATGACTTTTTGAGATATATATATACAGTGTATATATATATATATATATATATAGTGCACAATGTAAATAGGAATATAGATGTTAGGGATGTAACCAAATATGAATACAGTACAATACATTACAATACAATGGAATTAACAGATAGTGTGTTCCAAACAAATGCAAATAACAAGTAGGAGATTTTTCATGGAAAGATTGCCAGAATACATCTGGGCAAGTGGGGGATTTACTCGTGCTGCAAACTAGCAGTCAAACAATGACTTGACTTCATGTTCATTAAAATGGATGTACAGAGTTCAGAGTTAATATTTAAAAAAAAATAATAATAAAAAATAAAAATAACATCACTAGGAACTTGAAAGATGTACCTAATGTTGAGGACATGTCAGAGCCAGAAGTCACAGACCATGCTGACAGTGCTGGCAGTTCTACTGATGGAGGTATTTCACAGTGTTTCTCGCTGTTTCAGAGGACATAGAGCTAAGCAATAATAATAATAATATAATAATAATAACAACAGCAACAACAATGACAACGACAGCAATAACAAGAAAACCCTTTAGCCGGATATGGGTTTTGAATATGGATAGATACTTGGAGGAGTAAACAAATACCAATGGTGGGACTGTGTTGCACTTTTACTAGGTATACCGTCTATTACACATTCAGGTATATAAATTAGGTGAGCGATGGGGATGTGGTTGAATTTGGTTTGATTTTATGAGGAATAAATGTTACTCCCACCTATAATCTTCATTCATCTTCAGTTGCTTTATCCTGGCCATTGTTGAGTCTGCGTGCATTGTACCTTAGTGTACAAATAAATTAGTGCAGAGTGCTGTTTATTTTCAAGGGGGAAAGCATGTAAACAGAAAGTAATGGCTTTTCTACTAGGTATTGTAATGCATATTTATGATGTCCTATTATTTATTTGAAATAATATCCATACATGTAAATTGATAAGGGCAGCTCCATTTACCCCCAAATAATAAATACATTTACCCCTTACCAGCAAAAACTAAACCCTTTCTAATTACTTTGTAAATATACAATCTCTACAGTATGCTTATAATCATATGTGTATTCACTGTGCTGGTATTGAGACTGCTCAGGCAAAATGATTGTTTTTATGCGTGTTAAATCCTTGATTCTAGGAAAGCAAGGTAAGCCACTTGAGGCTCTATGCATATCAAGCTGTCAGTCTGTGAAAGCTGTTTTAGCACATTGATTACCGTGGATTACTTGAGTCTTTGAACCAAGGTCATCCTTATCAAAATGTATAAATGCAGCACATTAATATTGCTGCTTTCTTGAGTAGGAGGGGATGTTTATATTGGATTAAATGCACGAACTGCAGCAGTATTCTGATATTCATTTTCTTCATCTAATAGGCTTGTGTCAGTCTCCCTATACCGCCACGACCGTAAACAACTGTGTGATCAGACCAATACTCGTGGACAGATAAAAATGCCTAGCATTGTCACCACCCAGCTGTGCACATGTTTCCTCATTCATAGCTTATCTTTCCAGAGTGACCTTGCTCAAAGTTTTTCCCTCAGAGGCTCAGATGACCTGAGATTACAGAAGGTCAGCGTAATTGGAACAGAGTGACAGCTAAATAGGCTTCGTTTCATGGGCAGGCTAAACCGCTAAACTGTATCTCTCTCAGATGAAGGATGCTTAGGTGTGCTTGGGCCATGTGCAGATGACAGCCTCAATCGGGGTGGAGTCAGGGTGGCAGTCTGATATATTGGAAAGGTCACAGCTCATTAGCAAATTGACCACAAAGCAAATCTGCCGTGAACTGTCAGAGCACACAGGTTTATTTTAAAAAAAAAAAAAAAAAGAAAGAAAGAAAGAAAGAAAGAAAAAAAAAATCACAAACAGGGGTCAAATCAATTAACAATGAATAGGAAGTGGTACTTAGAAATAAAACATGACAGGAATGGTTATAACAAAATAAACAGCAAGCACATTCCTCTAAAACCTTTTGAATCATCTGAATTCCAACTTTATTAGATAATAAATGCAGCTAATATACGTTTAAAGGCAATGAATATAAGGCGATGTTTAGTTAGATAATCAAAAGCAACTTCAGTGGCGTTGAGCAAAACTGACCTTGGAAAGATTGCTACAGTATATAGAACTTCCTACAGAATGTGTTCTTCATACTTTAATAAAAGTTCAATGTTTGTATTTCTGTTTACCATGAACGGAAAAAAAAGACAATGCATCCAAACATGGTCTTGATTGCTTACTCTTGAGCTTTTGATTACTTACTCTCGTCTTTGCTCTCAGGCTCAAGATTCCTCCTAATTCCTGCACTTCAGCACAAACCAAATCAGGTCATGATGCTTAATTGTAGCCCAATCAACCTTTACTAATGCAATGTCACTTTTGTTTAACGGGAATAAATGGGAAATCTTTTTTTTCTCGCTGTGGAGAAGCGCACAGAGAGAGAGAGAGAGAGAGAGAGAGAGAGTAGAGTCCTGAGATGGTGGGACAGACTCGTTTGATCTGCCACATTTTAATAAGCTTGTAAGATTATCTGGATTATTTGATTTTCGTGTCTATATAGTGATTCAGATGGCATCGATTAAATTACAGTGCCAACTGCCTTCGATGTGAATGTGTCAACATGCACAACTCTCCGGGGAAATGAAGAGGAAGGGATTATGGTCAGAGTGAATGGACTGCTTATGTTAGTGTTTCACATCGAATTAGGACGTCTACAGCAGAGTTCCTGCTCCATGTGACTCTAATGTACACTGATTAATTTACCTCTCATACGTCTAACATTTAAACCACCAAAACACTGAACTGACTGACAACGATAGACACTTAAAAGTAACTTTTTTTAATGAAGAGTTAATGTGAAACTAATCTGTGTCTCTCTTTTTTTTTTATCTGTTTAGGAGGATCCTCCTTTGTTGAGTACTATACTTTATCTCTTTGTTTATACTTTTTGACTAAAAACAAATATGTGTTCTCTGTTGATTGCCACAGGTTTAGCCCCTACGAGTGGTATAACCCCCACCCGTGCAACCCCGACTCGGACGTGGTGGAAAACAATTTCACCCTGCTAAATAGTTTCTGGTTCGGAGTTGGAGCTCTCATGCAGCAAGGTAGACGCCTCTGCCTGCTCACCCTAAACACATGTCCCACTCTTTTGCTGGGGGTCAAATTGCTCTTTTACAGGCCCACAACCCTGCATGGGTGCCTCTGTGCATGTAGCTAGATGCAGACTGGTTGCTGGTCCATGGTCTGGAGGGATGGTTGTGTGAGTTAAAAGAAGTGAATGTGGATAGAGAAGCTAGGTGCATCTACTTTATGCATGATTTCCTCTCTCGTTATCACTATTTCCGAAGGTCCTGAGCAGGTAAGTCTAGCAACTGTGCCATAGTTTGCTGGAGACGAAGAAACAGCACTCTGTGTTTTAGCCTCACCCAGCCTGGGGTTGTGTTTCTTCTGACTAAAGCCTGATGCCACATCTTTTCCGTTACCAGATGCCATAATGTGGTGTGAGAAAAAGGAATAAAATGGTCCTGATTTAAAAGTAAATGTAGTGATTTTGTTTGGCTATTACTTTACAAACTAACTGCATGTCCCTTTGTTTTAGTATAGTGCATAATGTCTGTTTACTCTGGAAACGTAACATTCTAGATCATAAAAGAGTAATGGGTTCTATGGCCAGGCAGCATGGTGTGCATTCGCACTGCATTTGATCACCAGAACGAAGCAGAGAAAAGGAACTCTGTATGACCTCTCTTGTGATCTTTGTGATTTTAGTTATGTTATATGCAGCAGCCAGTGTTTATTGCATGTGGAGTAGCTACAGCTTGGGTATGCGTTGCATTTGGAGAAACAAATAGACATTATAAAGAGTTTCAGACAGGGGGCAACTATCCCTTATCCCATATTTATTAGGGTAGTGCGTAAGTTCGTGGTCTTATTGAACAAAATTTATTCACAGTTTTCTAAATTAACCTCTTAAAAGTAATCACCATTAGATTATAAGGCTTTCTGCCATTTACCTGGCAAAGAATGAATACCACTGCAAAAGAAAGATTCAGGTTTAGAGGAAATTAATTCATCAATAATTCATCCTTGATATTTTTTATATGTTGGCCAGAGGGTGTATGTTGCAGTGACCTAAACAAGTGGAAATCCAATGGCGGTATGTCCTGATGTGGTAAAACTTCCAAAACCATCCAAGGCTTAAATAATGCCTATTGTAATTTTTTAACATATGGCCTTGCTTGTCATGAATGAATTAGGATGATTTACTTTTGTGAATGGCCGCTGGATGATCGTAGTTCATTGATTTTCTTTTTTCACTTAATTTGATCAATTGATCACTGTAACGTTCAGTGCTTGACAGTCTCACCAGGATCGAGCAGCTCGTAATAAAGGTGTAATTCACCTGTAAAGCCGTTGAGTGATATTACTCTCTGGAAGGACTTGTGGAACCCACCTACTTTCATAATCTCAGAAACAGTAGAATGAACAATATTCAAATGTCTTGCCAGCTCTCTAGTCGATTGTGTCGCATCTTTGTCCATCAGTTTCTGCAGCTCCTCATCTTCAATTTCCACTGGTCTACCACTTTTTGGCTTATCATCTAGCTTATATTCACCTTTTTGTAACAGTGAACCAGTTTTTTTTCTGCAGATATGCCGAAAATATATCTTTGTTGCCATAAACTTGTTTCAACAACAAATTTTGACTCTTGCTTCCATTGAGATTTTTCCAATATTGTATAAGAATGGAAGGCAATAATGAATATCTTGCTGGACTACATGCTTGATTGATAAACTGCCTAAAACACGTGCTTTTATGGGGAATTTTGATAAATAAGATATTTACTTGGCCTGGAACTTATGCAACACCCTAATATTTTCAGTGAGGGTGGGCAAAGTCTTTATTAGCTAGAAATAAATCCATCATGCATGCAACATAGATAGATAGCAATGCACATTTACTTCTATTTCTGACCTGCGAGCACAGCTATGAATAATGATTGTGATCACTAACTACAGAAGGTGCCTCAGATGCAGATTTGACTGGCTGATTTGTGAATCTCAAGTGACTCATTCTTATTTCTACAGTTTTTACCAGCATAGATAGTTTTTGTATTATAAAGCCTATTTTTGTATTATAAAACCTATATTTTTAAACTCCCCTTCATTCTTAATCCTTATAATGCTAAAGTCATACAGTTTCGGTAACCAATTCACAAGCACTAGCTCTGTGCTTATCATGAGAGTGATTTTTTTTTTGCACACCATACGTATGAAAGGCTATGTTGAGCTTCTGACCTTACACATGAGAAACAGAGTGCAAAAACTGTCAAATTGTCAAGCAGCAAATTGTCACCTCCCATACAGTGAGACTAAAGAGGAAAATGACCTTTTGAACATTGCGATGTGATACAGGATTATACTTTCCTTATAATTCTAGAATGAAATAGCAGGTAAACTGGAAACATTCTGATACATAGTAATACCTGGAAATGTTTTATAAGGAACCCTGATGCGCTATGACAAAAGATACCTTGAGGGTAATGATAATTTAATGAGGTAATTTATTGACACTTAAAATAGCATTGTGTGTGGGGTATGGTGTGTGTGTGTGTGTGTGTGTTGTGTCAGAAGATGTGGTGTCAGGCTGAAGACGAAGGACTAGGCTATGCACTTTGTGCTGCTCTGCATGAACATCTCCTTCCTGAGTGAATAGCCCTACACTGTAGAGAGGCTCCCCTGCCCGCGGCTTGCCAGCCCCCAGAAAACTGTGGGATGAGGTGTTTGGACATGACGTTACCTTGGGTACATGACAGTCAGCCCCAACCAGGTTTTTTCTAGGTCAGGCCTGACTGTGGCCTGTTAGGATCAGAGTGACCCCTGATGTCCAGTGGGGCAAGGACAAAAATAAATGTGACCCCTTTCTTTGACCTGTGGGTCCCTGTGTGTGTCCCTTGTGTCTGTTCTCTTTATGTGACTGTCTGTTTGTCTGAGCCATTTTGCCAGTAAGCATTGTGGACTGCAGGGCACCTTTAAAAAGGTGATGATGCTGAATCATGTCTAACTGTGCACTGATCTGAGTGAAAGCATGAGTGTAGGCATGTGCTTGATAATCAGTTATACCATTTAGATTTAGATTCATTCTGAGGATAGCACGAACGCCTCAAAATACTGTTACTGCCCCTGTGCTAAAAAAAAATGTCCGCATAAAACTGTGGTATTTTCGGATGCAGTCTTGAAATCTTGAGATTTATTTTAACCAAATTTGGAGACACCAACATGTGCCCTTCCTAGTGAAATCAGTCCCATGATCAGTCTGAAAAACATGGCAGACAGAACCAGAACTGTCACCTGACACAGTTCCAAGTAACACATATGAATTAAATAAAAAAGAAAGAAAGAAAGAAATAGCAATTAGTTACTATATAGTTCTTAACACGGGGTTTGTTAACATTTTACTTAATATTTTT
>JAOVYU010000056.1:20097865-20107911 GCA_025674565.1 Synodontis membranacea | reverse complement strand
CTGTGGGAATTAGTAGCACCAGCTTTCAAGGCTTGATCAACCTCCATTGCTGCAGAACAGCTTTAAATTGTTAACCCGTTTTGTGTTCCCTGAAAAAGGCCTTTTTGTATAATTCTGAAATGTACATTATTTTTTAACCTCTGGCAGTTCACTACTTATCTTTGTACCATTTCAAGCTATTCATTGGACTTGAATGACTTGAACTGCAATAAATAACTGAAAAAAATTGGGGTGTTCTAAAATTGGGGTGTTCTCTTTTGACCGGTAGTGTAAATCATTTAAACTATTGAAACTATTGTCAGAACCATGCTATAATAGAAAATAATCAGCACCTTCTGACCAATCAAATTTGTTACTGAATAAACTGAAGAACCTGAGCCTTCAAGTCTTACAAACAAAAAAACTCTAATGTGAATAGAAGACAAAACTTGGTAACAATTACAAATGTCACTTTTGTAATTGCCACAGAAAGAGAGGCATGGTAATTTACCCTTTCATTAAACTGACTATATGACTATAAAATGTAATAATGAAATAATCTAATATACAGTAAATATGTCAGATCAGGACATTTATGGCTGATTCTTTTTTCATTTCTCTCTCTCTCTCTCTCTCTCTCTCTCTCTCTCTCTCTCTCTCTTTTAAATAAATACAAGCTATCGTAGTACCATGTTTCAGTGTCAGTGCAACTGAAATTAACACTTTAAACATCTAATTAATATACTTAAAATTACTAAAACTATTGAGTTTAGGAAAGTACCCTCCCCCCCTTCATAATAAACAAGTCATTATTATCTAGTCTGTGAGTTCATGGGGATAGCTTTAGAATTGTGTTGATCCTAATATTCTAGTATAGGAGAGAGAGAGAGAGAGAGAGAGAGAGAGAGAGAGAGAGAGAGAGAGAGATCATTAGTAACACTCTTACTAGGAAAGTCTGACAGAAATGAGATTTTTTAAATGCAGAGAGAGAGAATGAGAGAGAGAGAGAGAGAGAGAGAGAGAGAGAGAGAGAGAGAGAGAGAGAGAGAGAGTTTTCAGGGATTTCTTTTATCAGATTGCCTTAATTTTCAGCCATGGCCCTACTTAGCCACACTCCCTGCCTCTGCCTTAGCAATCGTAGATAACAAGAGAACATGCAGGATATGTGTTAATTGACTAATTATTATGGCTAGTGAAGACTGTCTATGATCTAGCAAACACGTGGAAGCTTTGTTTATGTTTTTTTTTTGTCTTGTAGGAGTATATTGTGGTGGTTTTTGTCTTGTATTGGAATACAGTAACAAAATAGAAACACTTGAGCTTACTGTACTTAAGTATGTTTTGAGAATATTTTTATTTATAATTTATATTTGTATTTAAGTATAAATGTTTCTACATTATGTTCTAAATTTTACTTCAGCATCAGCAAAGATGACAAAATGTTCAATGATGCCTCAGTTATAAAGGGTTTGCCGTGACAGAGGATGTTATGTTTGTACTATTGCAGTTTACTTTGGCAAGTACAAAGCCCTCCATTACTAGCACCCCTTGTAAAGATTAGTAAAAGGGTTAGAAAAAAAGTCCACCTTTTGGTAGCTTGAACTCACACTGAAAAAATAAGAAAAATCCAACCTTTATTTAAAAAAAATAATAATAATTAATAAGTTATTCAGGGAAAAAGAGGTCCCTCATCAAAAAATAACTGTTTTCAACAAATCCATAATTTGTTGGCCTTGGCAATTATTGTGAACACAATGTAACTGAAGCATGATTCCCATTTAAATTGCAAATTTTTGAGTGTGTAGGAACTTTCAAGCTGTAATCCATGACTTCCTGATTAACTGAGGTACAAATATTAGGTGACACAGAGATCTGAAGCATATATCTAAAACAAAAATGGTTAGCTGAGAACAGAATCAAGCTTCTGCAATGGCCATCTCAGTCCCCTGACCTGAACCTCATTGAAAACCTTTGGGGATGAGCTGAAGAGGAAAGTGTACAAGAGAGGGCCTAGGACCCTGGATGACGTGGAGAGATTCTGTAAAGAGGAATGGTCTCAGATATCCTGCTTTGTATTCTCCAGCCTTATAAAATGTTATAGGAGAAAATGCAGGGCTATTTTTTTTATTATTATTGGTAAAGGGAGGTTGAAAATAATTATTTCATGATGAGGAATTTGTTTTTCTTTTAAGAAATATATTTAAATTAAAGATTGGATTTGTCTCATTTTTTTCAGTGTAAGATGAAGCTACTTCACCCAAGGTGGATTTTTTTCTAATACTTTTCTTTCTTTTTTTTTTTTTTTTTTAGAAGGGGTGCTAATAATTGTGGAGGGCACTGAATGTTCTAATTTGATCAATTGTAATTAGTAATGTCCTGAGTGAGAAATTACTTGGCTAGATTTTGTCAGATAATTTGATACTATCCTAAACATTATAATGAAGTAAATCACTATATCGCTAAAGTCCTACAACTTACATGAGCAACAAAATAATTAATTTTCAATGTATGCAAACATTTATATGGAGCAGTCAAGCAATTGTTCACTATTGCACAATTGTGCACAAGAAATGGTGGCTATTACTTACTGTCCACTACTCCACTCTACTCCTATTCCTGAGTTCCTACTTCCCACATGGAGTTGAGGTCTGAACACTGATGTACACAGTTTGTATTAAATGCTATGTGGCTGTATCTCAACTTCGAATATATTGTTCGGTGTGTTTAAAGTGCTTCTCAGAATCACTTCAGAAACTTAAAGTTATCTGTAAGGACATCCATGAGCTGATAAGTACATCAACTAGCCTAACATTTTTTTTTGGACCAGCAGAATAAAGTGGGTTAACTCTGCATACTTTTCCTAACTACAATAGTAGTTTTCCTCAGAGGCATTGTTACATGCTTCAAACTGTGCATAAATGGCTTTTAGCACATCTGGGATGGAAGCATTACTGTCACAGGTTAATAGTGTTGTTCTGCTTTGCCAGAATGCATTTTAATAATACTTGAAAACAGGTGCAAGCCACTTATAGAATTTAACCCTGTGTTTTTCCAGTGTCCAGGAACTGGATGCCATTTTATATATGTTTGTGTGTCTCTGTGCTGGCAGTTAACATTTTGTCTCTTGCTGTCTTTCAGCAGTGCACACAGACACAACTTCAGGTTAGTACAGCTGATGTCTTTTAAGCATCAAAGTTGAATCTGTAAGCAAAAGCATTACTAAACATATAGATAGTTTCCTCAAAACAGTTATGAAGTGCTAAGATGGCCCTCTCTGGCCTGGTTCTCCAGAACTGCATTGAATTGCACAGCAATACAAGCACACATCTTTAAAAGCAGTGTTTTGGGGATGTGTACTCCATGAAATAAAGGCTTGGGAATGCAGTTGGAGAATTGGCAAAAGTAAATTTTATCCATTGGTTACGGGCATCTAATGAGAGGAGCGGATGTCTTTCAGTCAGCAGTGGTGCTTTCAGAATGTTTTCCCTCATCATTTTGAGTTGATTAGAGTACGTAAATATTATTCAAATACAGCTCATTAATTCAAATAAAACTATTTAACAATTACAATTTTGAGATGAAGACAGGACCACAGCCACATAAAAATTTTTACTTATCATTGGTAGAAATGTTGAATTATTCATTACCCGAGCTCCTTTTTTTAGTCCTGTAGTGCACCAAGGAAGTTGTGTGCAAATGTACATTTATTAACACAAACTTTAGATTTGTTTATATTTCTCTGTGTTACACATTGTTTATGTGATTTGGAATGTCTATTAAATGAAAGAAAATTAAAGAAAGAAAGAAAGAAAGAAAGAAAGAAAGAAAGAAAGTGTGATAACAGACCTATCATAAGCACATCTCTACAAACAGACACTGTTATGGCCAAACTTACAAGAAGACACTCATTTTGCATGCGATATCATTGGTCACATGGCATTTGTTCGTGCTGCCATCTTTGGTAGGCAAATGTGTTTACAGGTTTGATCACTGTCTGATGCACTGTCTTTACAGCAACTTTTAGCAAACTGATAGCACTACAGCTGTACATTCTTATTTGTCTTTGTGACAAGGCTCCAGTAAGCACAACAAAGTACTTTTCCCTTCAATACAGAAATGAAGGGAAAACATACCTGAGTTCGTAGCCAGCATTTTAAAAATAGAGGATGTTCATGAGCCAGGAAACAAAACAAGGCAGTGACTGTTAAAGAAGGGAGCCGTTCCTCACCGGCATTGTTTGAGTGGAACTATTACTCTATTCCAAGAGTTTGGGAAAGGAACCTGGAGTTTGCAAAAGGAGAAAAAAAAGACTGATGGAAGATGACACAATCTTCAAGGACAACAACTACACTTCCTGCAGTTTTTGACTTAGCTCTTGATGAAAATATGGCTCTATTGGAGGAGATAGTCCAGCTGAAGAAACAAATTGAGAAGCTTACTATGAAGCAGCAGTTTATCCATCACCGTTTTTCTAAACCAGACAGAGATTTATTTATTATTTTTTTTACAAGGTAAGTTCCAGCAGGTTCAGATTAGAGGTAGATGCAATAATTTGCCTTAAGATACAGACATGCTCATCTGGCATTTTTTTTTAAGTAAAGCTTAATGGCAAGTTAATGAAATTTCTATCTTTATTTTTTTTTATTGAAGTTTGAATGATGAAGGCTAATTTAATCAAATGTGACCTGATCCAGCAAAGAGTCACAGTGACCCTTGTTGGGGTGCTTGGGTGGTCTTCACAAGGAAAACTGCTTTAACTCTCTGAGGTTAGGGTTAGTGTTAGGAGTAAACATTACATTATTAGCTGCATTAATAATCACAGGGTTTGAAGGATTGTAAGACAAATGTGTGTGTGTGTGTGAGATATAAACTAAACCAAGGGTCACATACACTTGTCATACTTCACAGTGGATATGCGGAAGAGTGTGCACATAAGGTCAATTGGCAAAAATAAATAAATAAATAAATAAATAAAAATTCACTAGAACAAAACAACACCAAATCTTTTGTACATGTGACTACCAATATGGTGTCATAAACAAATAGTCATATGATTTTATGGCCTAGCTGGTCAAGAACTAATGTGATTTTCTCTTCCTCTAACCATTACAGATTCCAGCCTGGGTCCAGAAAAGAACCAAAGAAAGAAAGAAAGAAAGAAAGGAAGAGAGGGAGGGAGAGAGGGTTAGGGAGGGTTAGGGAGCAGAGGAGGAAGGAAGCAAGGAAGGAGGGAAGGAAGGAAAATTCTCATAATACAGCCACTTTAGTAGTCGTGATTTCTTTATTTAGATTTAACTGTTAACTGGATTTCAGTCAAGACCCAAGTAGTATAGCCCTTTGCAGTTGTCATTCAGAATAATAAACACAATGGGTTGTCAGCCCAAAGCATTGATTTCGTAAAAGTAAACATGGACGTAAGTAGGCCAGTTGCTGTCATATTGATGTGTATATTAAAATTCCTACATTACATCATCCACATCAGGAACTGTGCTAAAAGTCAGACCACTCCTGTAACAAAAGCATTTATGCCTGTAACAGTGTGATATAGCCTAATGAAACACCAACCTTAATCCCCATAGGCAATGCCAGTGAGAAATAAGAGCAAGGAAAGGCCCAAGACTATTCAGATACTGTACTGTTCTTGCAGAAATGTACTGGGAAGAAGAAAGACTTACATTTCACAGCTGCAAAAGAATATCAGGTTCAACAGTGTAAAGCCACACGAGCTAGGTTTGTGAAAAGAAGAACTGACAAAAATGCTATGCTCTCCTGAGACATGGGTGTTACAGACATAATCCCAAATTACACTTGAGCTAGGTCCACCAAACCCTGTAGAGCATGACAGCTTAAGCTAAACCTGGTCCACATACATCTAATGGAGCATGACCAGATTACGCACAGCTGAGTGTCACTCCCCGAGCCCAAACACAGAGGTAAGCAACATGGCATTACAGAAAGACGGAGTCTCTTGAGCTAGAGTACATGAACACAGAGGCACATGCTGTGTCTATGCAACTCTTCATTTTATATTTATTTATTAATTTTGATTTGAATGTTTAAAGATCTATATATTATTAGGTTCCTGACTTAGTGATGTCTGTTTTGCGCAACCCAGCTATTGTGGGTGTTAGAACAAAACATATTAAAGCTGAATGATGAATGATCATGGCTTAGAAATTTTTAATGAACACATTCAGGAAACTTATCCATCTCAGGTCTTCAGCTGAACTTCAGCTCAGCTCAGCGTTATTTCCACAACTTTTCAGTGTTATCATAAGATCTCTAAGCAACATCAGGTACTACACGTTACAAGGTTACTTTAAGAACTTCCCCACAGTCTTAGCTCTCAATTGAATAAAAAATACTGTAAACACATCCGTCAGTTATGATTTCATTTGTGTTACAGTCTTATAATTTTAATATTATCATTTCCTACACCTTTTTTTATTCTTTACTAGCTGATAACTCAGTGGCTCTGCTCACTGAGTGGAAGGGAAAAAAAGAAAATGCAGTATTTATAAAACACTGGCACGATGTGACAGAACTGATAAAAACTGCTAATAACTTATCTGAAAAAGGACCTCAAACAATAAAAAGGGTAAAAGATGTGTTCTGACAAATCTTTTATAAACAATTGACACATATATATATAGTAGTACATATAATAACATATGACTGATACATACACATGTTGTAATGTCAACGCAGAGCACGTGCCACGCCCACCCGCGGAATGCACGTATCGGAACAGAGCTCGTAAAATCTCTCAACATGGCAAACCGGAGCACGCGTCATGCCCACCTCCGAAATGTACATACAGTATCAGAGCTCATTCACCTGGACTGAATTAGAGGTGATTGGAAAGACTTTAACACTTCATGCCGAGGCGTGTGTCCATGCCTCTTTTTGATATCTGTGCTTGATCTCTGTTGCGGACTTTATGGACATTTCATGTGGGACTAATTTCTGGGGTTTTCCGGTGGGACTTTGAACTATTTTGCCTTAAGGACTAAGTGAAGCATATTTGCCGTATTTATGTTGGACTATTGTTATGCCGTGCATCTTCTGCCGGCTTTTTGTGTTCGTGATACAGCCTGATTTCCATTTATCACACCCTTGTTTCAGGTTTCCAGTTTTCTGCCTCTGTTGTATACCCGTGTTTCATTTAAATAAAGTCATTAAGTCTCATATCCGTTTTTGCCCTGTTTTCCTGCATCTGCGTCCAGACAAAGACATACCCCCGCTCTCTCTCTCTCTCTCTCTCTCTCTCACACACACACACACACACACGCACATATGGGAGAGACATGATACCTTTATTAAAGTATCAAAGTTTTTTTAAATAATCACTTACCAAATAGGTCAGTATTTATATAAGTAACAAACCGGAATGCCGATTTAAAAATGGCTCCACAAACAAAGCGAGGAGTCCCCCTACAGCGCTGCCATATATGGTCTGTGGTCATACATCATGTCTGTTTCCAACATGAGAAGATTTTTATATATATAGATTATAAAATACAGGCAACATTTGAAATTCGAGTCTAATATATCAGTATTAATCTGGTTAGGGAGCACAGGCAATATGTGATATTGTTATAATATACAGTAATATGTGTATTTTGTACACATATTAAACCCAGAACCACACAGCAAGATGGTTCTGGGTTTGAACCATTCTATGTCAAGTTTACAAGTTCTCCCCATGCCTGTGTGGGTTTCCTCCCACAGTCCAAAGATAAAGTCAGATGACTACTCAAAATTCTCTTGTTTCAATCATATTTAAAGAGATTTTTAGGTCTTGTAACATATTGTTTGTGTTTCTCATAAAATATAAGTCCTTAAACATTTTACAAATGTTAATCCTTTTCCACCTTATTAATGCAAGATCTCATAGGTCTACAGGTGTGAGAGCTGTTTAACTGCCCAAATGCTTTTGGAACTGTTTGAGTTTCAAACAACAATACAGATTACAATTCAAGAAAAGAATACATTTCTTCAATGTCTTCCTGTAAATAAAAGTATACCATTGTCAATTAAATCTTTACCATTGTCAAGTGTAGCAAATAAATGTAGGATGTGGTTCCATAGTAATGTATATATGTTTGAAAATGAATTATGGATTTTGCATGAAATATTTATTTTGAAAACACTAGACGCTTAGATTATATTACCTTTTCTCTTATATGGTTTCTATTCTTAGATTTTTCTTTCTTTTTTTTAATTCTGTAGGCTGTGACTCGTGGGTGATGTAGTTCTCTGAAATGTCCATGAGATCTTGCTGCACTTCAGCTTCAGCGTCTATGTCCATGCGTTCATCCTGTGTAAAAGGAGTGTTGTTTGGTTGCGGAGATGTGTCTGGTGTGCTGTGAGGGTTCAGGTGTGTGACAATTTACAAATCACATAAATCCATATTTATTAATAAATGAAAATGAGTTGTATGTTGTATGTATGACTTCTGCTTTTTTGAACTGAGTAATTTTAGTGAACCCGATCTATAGAACCACAACTCAAGCTCCAACTCGCTTTTTTCTACACTTACAGGCTGAACATTTTATTGCACTTCAGTCATATCAGTTGCACACACATACTTAGAAAAAACACACAGTAAAACAACAACATATACAGTATCTATATGCCTGTTAGGGATTCAGTGATCATATGTGCAGATATACAATATCTGAGGATTCAGTATAACTGATCACTTATTGCTCTGGATATGCCACAGCTCTTGAGGAACTTATGATGAAGTATCTCATTTTACTTTCAATAATATTCTTAATTTGGGGGTGTATAACAATACATTTAACTCACTTTCTGTTTCTTATGGTGGAATGTCTGTCTGTTATCCATCTTTTTGAAAGATGAGTCTGTCCATGATTCATTTTCCCACAAAGAAGAAAAGTCTGCTTTCATCCTGTTAAACTCTCTGGACCTGATGGTGGCTCAAATTTACATTCCTCACACTTGTAACTGCTTTTTTCCCCTGTCAGTTTTATTATTGTTAATGAATAATTAATAGTAGTTACTGAATAAAATGCTTTACTGGAAATTTAAGTTAATAGCAGCAGTAAAGGGAAGTAAATGTAACCTATCCAGTCTCTGCCCTGATTCATCTTTAATAATCTCTCATGGGTTAAGCACAAAGAGAACAACATGTGCTACCATAGCATTAGTATTATGAAATATAGAATGTCTGGGGAAAAAAAAAAAAAAAACTAGTAAACTGCAATAAGCAGTTTTTGTTTGTGTCTATACATCACCTGCCCTTGTGTCCTTGCTTCTGCTAGAAAAGATGGGATCTAGTTGTAATATGTGTCAGAGAGAAAAAGGACAGCAAAGGCAAACAGTTGATTCTACTGTAGTTTATCTCTGCATGTGGAGCTAAGAGATGACTGCAAAGCCACAATTAAAAACAGATGCAGTCACTTCTTCTGCTTGACTAACTGCCCTGTAAACACAACCATTAAGCTGATGCGTACCCTCCTCTCTGATGGACATTTGCATTTTTTCCCAAATCCAGCAGTTGTGTGACAAGAACATGGTCAACAAAATGCTGTACTGTAATAGCCTTTTCACTGCATTGCAATAACATAGCACCGCAGAGGTTTATGTCAGCTCATAATTTCCATACAAACATACTCTCCTTTCTCAGCACCAACAGTGTGTTAACATCAGCTCACCACACACTCAAAAAAAATGAATTCGAGGTCTGTTCAAATTAAACACATAAATTTAATTAAGATTAATTAAAAAACATAAGTTGGTGTGTTGTACATAAATATTTTATGACAGTTGAACATAAATCTGTGGAAGTTTGTTTAAACACAATAATTTTATGTTGGTTTTAAATAATCAAGTTGAATAAACATGAATGCTTTTTTTTACTACGCATGCACATCCCTAACTGGATTTGTAGGCTTTTACAGTAGAAGTAGGCGCCATTTTTACTTTTGGGCGGATTTTGCGGTTGACTGGAGTGAGCGGGAGTTTTTGTGCTTCGCCACGAATGTAAGTACCCAAACTGTTAATTATATATCAGTATTTATGTTTCCTTTACACATTAA
>JAOVYU010000056.1:19995644-20006543 GCA_025674565.1 Synodontis membranacea | reverse complement strand
AAGACAGGACAAACACTGGTTACACACACAGCACGAAAGGCATGATCAATACACACACACACACACACACACACACATACACACACACACACCCGGTCAAAACTTTTACAACACCCCAATTTTTTTCAGTTATTTATTGCAATTCAAGTTCAAATACTTTTTTGCCCCACTGTATATTAACAGGGCACGAATGCAAATTATGGTTTAAAATAACAACAAGCCGACATTAACCAGCTAGTAATACTGTACTTGTGTTGTCACAAAACTAGAGCCATACAGTGAAAATAGCTCTCATACAGTATTAATATGAACTGCAATATTACTTTAACAGTAACTCTTAAATAAATAACTATATACTTGTACATTTGATTATCACTGCATGTTTTGTTTTTTAAGTCATAAAGACCTTTTCACTCAAAAAAACTAATTACAATCAATAGAACACTGTTAACTTTTAACAACTTTTAACCTGCAAAATGTCTTTTTCCCCCACATAGGCATAATTTTAATTATTTCTAGGTTTACTACATCCTTTGGCTCCCTGATGGGCATTGAACTACCTTGTTCACTAAAGTTTACCATGTTATGCCATGATAAATGTTGTTTTAGATTCTGTTTGGTATATATATATATATACACACACACACACACACACACACTAATACTCGATATTGCCAGGGCTGCAGCCACACTTTTGAATGCTAATGTATGCAGAGCTTGGCATTTGGCCAGGTTTACTGGCTTTCTAATATAAAACAAAGTTACAGGAGGCTATGTTTTATGCAAAAGACTGATTTGTCTGCCAAGGGGCTCACAGTCAAAAGGATTCAATCCAAGCAGCAAAATGTAATACATGAAATTTGCTTCTTAATATTGTTTTCCCTTTGCTTGTTTATAAAATGGATGATACTAAAGAGAAGAGACATGTCATTTCTATCACTTAAACTAAATTGGAGAAACATGTAAGCGTTCCTTGAAACAGAGCTGTTTCCCTGGCTCTACTGAAAAACAAATTAAGGGATTTTACTCTATTGGTTAAGGGGTACAGCCAAAGCAGATTGATGTTTACATTCCAGCCAATAGGGTACAATAATTTCTTCATATAGGCTACAGAAAATTTTGTTGAATAAAAACAGTGAAGTAGTCCAGCACTAGATCTCTGCAGTTTCTTAGTTAGGCAGTTTCTACTTTTTACTACAAAGTCAAGGCAAAATCACTGCCTACAAATAAATGTTATAACCAGCAAGAGTGAAAAGTGGATCTACTAAGTTGCAAGGGTGATGGGATTTACCTCATCTCTTTGACGGTGAGAAAATGTATGATTATTTAATTAAAGGTGTCCATCTCCCTGATCAGCTACTCTCTCTTTCCATCATTGCTGAGTAAAATACGAACCTGTGTGGTGCCATACAATGAAGTGTTCACAAGAATAAGAAATTAAGGGTCTAGGAATCACAGTTGTTATACAAGCTTATGTCAGGCTAACTGGAAGAATGTTAACCATAGATTTGCTAAAAACTGCCAAAACAGAAGCTTTAATTACAGGTGTCTGGGAGGCACACTTGCCAGACTCTTTCAACACAAACCCATTTGAGTTATTAAATACATCTAGCATTTCATTTACAAAAAAACACAAAAAGGAAAAAACATAAATAAGCAGCTAACTAGACAATTGCATTTGCTATGTGGCATGTAAATAAAAAAATCTGTGACCTTAATGCTCATTTCTGTCTGTAGATCCGAAGTCATATGGGGCTTGCTGAAGTTCTGCTATATTAATATCAAGCCTTACTAAGAGCAATAGAGCAGCAGGATCCTTCCAACGTGTCTGATTTGGGTCATTATTCTGTCTACAGCTTGGCCATAATGACTACAGACAGTGGGGTTTATTCATCCAAGGACACCCATCCCTGCAGAGATTAGGAAAATGGACAGACACAAAAAGCAATCAAAAGGCAAATGTGAGCAAGGGCACATAATAAGCATGCTTGTCTAAAAAAGAGTCAGCTACAGCCTTACACCACTTTTTAAAAACAATATTTATTTGTATACTACGTACTATAAAATTCAGTCTCACGTGTCTTTTTTAAAGTAGCACTTTCTCTTCATAAGATTAGTGATATGATGGTTATCTTAATTTTTTTTTTTTTTTTTTTTAAATACATGTAAAGTAATATTGAATTATTAATCTGATGAAATATTCTGATGATTGTAATTATTCAACAAACATTAAACCCCACTTTGACATTGACCTTAACCTTTGTAACTTTTAGGTCATGTAAGTACATAGTAATTTGCGAATATGAAACTATTTTGAACCTGTGTGAATATTTTTACAATCTCTCACCTTTGTTTTTAAACAGTATTGTTAAGTGATAGTGATTTGGCAAAATTGGCTATATTTTTACAATACACATTATAATGTATATCATGTCATGTCCATGCCCACTGAACCTGCTGTCTCAAAAACTACCTGCTCATGGTTCCTCACAAACAAGCAAGATGGTCGACATGATCATGCGCTCAAGCTCTCCCGAGTTCTAATTGGATGCAGGATACAATTAACTTACACCTACCCTCAAAGACTATTTAAAAGGACTCTCATTTGTTGAGGGACTTTGCAAAGCAATAGTTGCCCCTTTGTGATGCTAGCAAGCTTTTGTTGTTGTTCTGCCTTCTGTGTTTGTCTTTGGATTGCCTGTTCTCTGATTACCTCTGCCTGCCTAAGTCTCTTTGTAGATTGCCTGGACCATGCCTGTTTACTGTTCTGTTTTCTGTCTGCCTTTTATATAAATACTGAAATCAGCACCTGCATCTTCTCCTGAGTCTGTTTCCTGACAGATTTTTTCGCCCTAACATGGATGCATGTTATCGCAGCCAGATTCTAGAAGCTCAGGAACGTTACCTTGGTGATCAGGAGAAGCACATTCTGGAAATGAAGAACCATTTTCAGCAGCTATCCACAGGACTAGCTAGGTAACCAAACAACACTTTAATGAGTCTCATGGTACACGTTCCCTTTCTCATTGCAAACCCCAGAAAAGTTAAACGGAGACCCCACTCGGTGTAGAGGCTTCCTGTTGCAGTTGTACCTCGTCACTGGATCCGGTGAGGATTGCCACCAAGATCGGACTGCTAGCAGGTAATGCTATTGATTGGGCCACTGCTGTGTCCAGAGATGCTATTTAAGTGGCAGAGATGCTATTTCTTCCTATGAAAAATTCTTATCATTGTTTTAAAGACTCATTCACTTGAGGGCAAAGAAGGTGGATGTCTATCAAGCAGGGAAGTAGGAGAGTGGTTGAGAACACTGAGTATTGCACCATGACTGCAGAAAGCACGTGGAACAAACCAGCGCTTAAAGCAGTGTTCCGTCATAGTCTTAACAGGGATGTACAGGGATCCTAGACACTCTCATTGACCTCTCCATACACCTGGATAATCTTCTCAATGACAGACACTCCTCAAAACCCTGCTCTCAGGTATCCACCAGTTCACAGTCTCCCATTAAATCCATGCAAGTGGGACAAATTATCATCCTCAGAGCGAGAAAGGAGGAGAGAGCATCTGTGTTTTTACTGTGGTGAACCCAGCCATCACATCTCATGTGTGTGTAAAAGGCTTTGAAAAGCAGCACCCAACAAGGACACCAGAGGGGATATATCAACCTCTAACCCCTGGTGTGAGTCCTACTCTTCACTTTTTCCCTCCTCCTTTTATGTTATCTGTGAAGGTCATGCTCTCACACCAGACTCATTTGTTCCCCGCTACGATCAACTCAGGCTCCGAAGTTAACTTCATTGTTCACGCCATGGCACTCAAGTACAAGATCCCTCTCTTATGTATGAACAACCCTGTAAGAATCAGCTATATTGATGGACCAATTGGTTAAGGACTTTTAAATCAGTGTACTCAGCCTCTCCAAATAATTGTAAGCAGCCTGCATTGCAAGTTCATCTCGCTTCTCGTCATGGATTCCCAAGAAATCAATCATACTTGGCTTACCCTCTCTTGGGACGTGCATGAAATCACCAAATGGTCCGACCACTGCTACAATCACTGCTTGCAGCACCTAGAAAGTACTTCTATGCAAAATGCATCCCCCTCCATAGAAAGCCCCGAAACTGTGACACTGGTGCACATTCTCTTGGAATATCATGACTTTCTGTGTTCAGCAAAGTTAAAGCCAGTGGTTGACCACCTCACAGAGATTATGATTAGGCTATTGACCTACTACCAGTATTTTCCCTCCTATCTGCAGAATTTATCCTCTCTCCTAAGCCAAACACAGAGCGACGAATGAATACGTTCAGGAAGCCCTGCACAAGGTTATATCATTCCTTCTACTTCTACTGCCTCAGTGAGTTTCTTCTTTGTGGAGAAAAAGAAGGACTGAGACCTTGCATTGATTATAGAGAGCTTAATCAGATCACAGTAAAATACCCATACCTGCTTTGGTACTGTCCACCCTCAAACAACTCCGCGATGCCTCCATCTTCTCCAAACTGGACCTACAGAGTGCCTTTAACCTTGTCCACATACATGCAGGAGATGAATGGAAAACTGCCTTTAGCACTTCCTCAGGACAATACCAGTATTAAGTTATGCTGTATGGCTTATCCTGCTCTCTATCTGTATTTGTGTTTTATTAATGATGTGCTACAGGACATCCTGGGCAGATTTGTCATTGCTTACATAGACGATATTCTGATCTACTCCCCATTGAAGGAAAGTCATGTCTTACATCTTCACCAAGTCCTGAGAAAGATACGCGAGTTATAGGTTAAAGGAGAGAAATGTGCATTTCACGTACCCGAGAACTCATTTTTAGCATAAGTCATTAGACAAGAAGGGATTCTTATGAACCAAGTTAAAGTAAAAGCTGTCACCCAATGGCCAGTTCCTGCATGGTAAAGGAATTAAAGATTTTTGGGTTTTTCAAACTTCTACCGCAGGTTCATTTGAAATTTTATGACAGTCGCAGCCCCACTGACAAATTTTCTGAAAAAGGACCCAAAAGGCTTGTGTGGAACCCTGCTGCAGAAGCCACACTGAACAGACTCAAAGCAGCTTGTACCACTGCTCCCATCCTGACCCAAACAAGCCATACACTGTTGAAGTGGACACCTCAGAGAATGGAGTGTGAGCCATACTCTTACAGTGCTAGGGTAAGAATTGTAAACTGCATCCTGTTGCATTATTTTCTAAGAATTATCCTCTGACGAAAAGAATTACAATATTGGTACTGTAACTGATTTACTGCAGGTCAAGCTCGCACTGGAAGAGTGGAGAGTGGCTCTTCCCTTTCTAGTTCTTACTGACCACAAGAATCTTGAGTACCTGCACACTGCCATGTTCTCAACCCACAACAAGCCAGGTGGGGCTTGTTCTTTACACATTACAGTACCTTTTGTAATATCCTATCATCCAGGTTCCAAAAATATGAAAGCTGACGCTCTATCCTTCCTCAGAAAAGGAATCTGCACCTGAAACCATCCTGCCTAGTCACTGCCCCATATCTCAGAGACCCTGGTCACACATCGCCTTGGATATTGTCACAGATTTTCCAAAGTCCCAAGGTACCCGAGGTTCTAATTATTCTGGTCATCACTGATCAATTATCTAAGAGACATCAAGAAATAGGGAGATTTCTATGAACATATTGTTCTAGCAACCAGGGTGAGTAGTCACATTTCCTCCTTGGGGGGGCTCTGTCATGTCCACACCCGCTGAAGCTGTTGTCTCTCCTGAGTCTGTTTCCTGACAACAGAGATACACAGGTAGACTGACAAATATGGTTTCACATTTTATTTGTATAATATGTTTGTTTAAAAAGTAACAATGTCAATTAAAAGTCTGTGATTAAAATCAGATTTACGGTTTTTACATTGACATTTGTCAGAAAGCAAATCACAGAACAGGATGCATATGCAACATTCAGTTTCTTTATATGAAATATAAAACACACCTTTACTAATATAACTCTGTTATTAAAAATCAGAATCCATACACAGGCAAGGGTCAGCCAATTGAGCAGACAGACTTGAGGAGAAAGGCAGAGGCATAAACGAGGAAACAGGCAGAGTTCAGGTAACCAGGTAAACCCACTAGGGTAGGGAGAAAATCAATGACAAGAGAACAGTCCATGGTCACACAGATATTCCAACAGTAAACAAAAGGCTTGGCACAAGAAGCCAGAGAAAGTACAACTATTGCTTCACAAAGTTCAAGATCAATTGAAAAATATAAAGATATTATATATTATAAAGAGTTTGTGAGAGAGTGGAGGGCTAATTGGATGCAGTTGCCTACAATTAGAACTCCGGCGAGCACATGTGCCATGTCTGAGAGCAAGGGCTCATGGGAGTTTGAGTTCTGTCAGTTGAGCTGTCAAGATGCCTGGTTTGTCCAGTATAGATATGACAATATTCTGATTTTTTTTTAAATTTGCTAAATTTTCATGCTCTGTGTCAGGAGAGGTACTGCTGTTTCAGAAACTTTTGGTGTTATAAATGACAATGGTGCTGGTGACAGTGCTTTATCACTATGACAATAGTGACAATGGTGCTGATGTCTCAGTTCTACAGTCACCTCCCAACTTTCTTCCTGCTAAGGTTCTTGCCCATATCAGACACTAACATTATTATGTGTCACTCCAGACCAAGAAAAATATTCGTTCCTAAAATCCCTCCCTTTGGCTATATTTAATTCCTTAATAACTAGTTACAGTTTGCTTGAGTTAGCACAATGTACTATTTATTGTCCACAATAAATTTCTTCTGTACATATACCATTTGGGACTTTCAATAACGAATGAAAGACACTAATGATATGCAGGTTCTCTTAGCAGTTGTTTTTACAAAATCAGTGTGTAATTAGCTAGCTTGCTTTGTGTCACTGAGTAGTTAGGTACCTAAAAAAGCAAATATTGATTAATGAGAATCCTTTTTTAGTTAGGCCTTGTTTTATTTTGCCAGCAGACAAAGTTAAATTTTCTTTCCATAAATTAATGGGTTAGGCTTTTATCTATACCAGATAGTACTGTAGGTCATTGTTAGATGCAGTTTCACAGGCCCAGTACAACTCCAGCCTTTATTTCACTGGCTGCATTTTGTGATGAAAAGTTGTTCTGTGTATTTTCACACAACAATGAAATTGTGGGATCAGGCACTCTTTGATTGTGATCTCTTAAGGGTGAACAATCATGTAATAAGTGAATCACATCTGTACTCAGTCATGAAGTATGCACAGTGCTACATCAAGACAACAGATCATCTGGTCATAAATGTCATGTATTGTGAGCAATACAGCAATTTTGAGATTTAGACATCTTGTAGAAGCCTCTAGGCCTTATTTGACTTTAGAATAATTGTCAAGTGTATTTCCTGAAAATACATCCTGCCCTTTCCAGCTGATGGTCCTGCTTGGATAGGCTGTGCCACTACAAAGCTTTGCAAGAATTGCCAGTGAGACTCAGTCTGTTTATATATTTTGACCAATCAGAGTCAAGAATTCAACAGTGTGGTGGTATGCTAGGTTTCAGTGGGAACAAAGTTTGATCTGGAATTCTAATATGTTAAGAATATATTTTTGCCAACATTTCAAATTGTGTTTGGAAAAGAGATTTAAATCCTCAAATAACATTGTTTACTGTGAAGTACTACATATGAAAAGTTAAACCAGTGAACAACAGGCAAAAATAAGGTACTTGTTTTAATATCAACTCATAGCTCTAAAGGGTTCACCCTGCGATCATATTTGAAATACTTATCGACATATTAGACACATTGCCACTCTTCATTACTGTATGTGTTGCTTAAAATAAAGCTTACCACTTACACTGTAGTCTGTAACTCCTTCTGTAGGAGGTGAAACCAGCTGATCACATTACGTCTTCTGAAAGTGTAAATTAGCTTTTTTTCTTAAGCTTCTTTATTTCATTGTTTCTGTATTAAAATGACAATGCAAACAGAGATGGCATTGTCTTTGTGAAATTTTGTAATTTTCCTTGTGAAATTTTAGTGCATCGATCAATACACCCAGTGCTCTTTTCATTATCAAATCCATTCCCCTTGATTATTGATAGAATGCCCAAATTAGCAAAACTTTTTACCAATGTTTTCATTACTACAGTCTACTCCTCAAAGCACACACAAGCAAGCTGTCAGTGCCAGGCAGCTGAAGTAACCGAAGTTGGATCACACACACTTCCACCTCAAAATATTCCGCTGTTGCAAAACCCCTTTTTGTTTTTCTTACAGAGCCTCTATTTTAATGTTAGATACCATTATAATAAAAAACAAAATAATGTTATCATTAGTGAACATATTAGAAGGACAGCTAGGTTCCCTTTTATTGTTAAATTATTGTAGATTGTTATTCTTTGATTGATGATTTCTTGGTTTGCTATTTTCAACAGACAAGGACATAAGAAGGTTTATTACAATGAGGAGGAAACCAAGTCAGTAGTTGGCCAAACAGCTATATTTTCCTATGTCAATGTTTATCAATTAACGTTACACGATATCTCGGCTAAAGCTACCCATCATTTCATACAAATTCAATTATCATTTACAGCATCGAAGCTTAATTATGCATAGAAGCAGTGTTTAATTTCTTAAAATAAGCAGAACAACATCTACAACAAAAAGACCACTGGGTTATAACAAACTGATCACAACCACTGATCCTTTATTTTATGTTTATTTCTTGACTGTTTTCGCTTATTATAATGATTAATGTAAAAAGATGCTCAGTAAACAATTTTGCTTAATATAGGTGCTTTAGGTGGCACTTGGAATAGTAGTCCTCTCTACCTTGAACACATTAAAGAAATTAATGTGCCAGACATAGCACCTGCATGCAAGCATAAAGAGATTCTCAAGTTTAACTTAACAATGAGAGCTTATTATTAAAGCTGGCTATGAATTAGTCATTGAATCAATTGCTTTACTTTTGTTCACTGTGTAACAACCTGCTAAAAATGAACTAGAATGCAGGAAATGACATTTACGGCATTAAATTGTTTCTGAGAGAGGACCCTGAGACCCCTCACCACATTGTCCACCCCACATTACAACTGCTTCCGACATCTATGCATGGCACCAGGAGTCAAATGCCACAGACAGCCTACATGATGGAGAATGGCTATGACCCGATGACCTCATTGACAAAGCTTTGGAGTACTACCATAGCCCAAACAACATTATGATAATTGGCAGCTACCTGGGATCATTCAAGCTGTGATTCAGGCCTGCCAAGTTCACCTCCATGTGGCAGGACTTAGAAAGGAAATTGTAATTGGATGTACAGTCTCCCCCATCTTGTTCCTCCTCATCAAAGCAGCAGCAGCAGAGGCCAGGGGACCAACAACTGCTGCATGAGACAAACAACCCCTAAGTCAAGAAGCACGGTGATAAGAAAGGGGAAGGTGACTGATGTGTACAATTCCAAGGAGATATCAAGCAATCAAGGAGAACCCCATCAAATGCCTGGGAAAGTGGTATGACAACACCCTCAATGATAGAAATAACATCTCTAGCATGATAAAACAGGCAGATGAATGGCTGAGAAAGATAGATAGATCAGGACTGCCTGGCAAGTTGAAGTCCTGAATTTACCAGCACAGGCTGCTACAAAGGCTTATGTGGCTAATAACAGTCTATGAAATGCTAATGATTTGGTTGAAGGGGTGGAAAGGAGAGTGAATAAACATCCCAGGAAGTGGCTTGGAGTCACTCCTGACTTCACAGCTGTCATCAGTTCAGGACAGCTCCAGATCCCATTCTCATCTGTAGTGGAGGAGTGCAAGGTAGTGTTGTTTTCGTCAATGAAAATTATGACGAAATATCGGCGTCAACGAACATTTATCACGTGACGAAAACAAGACGAGACGAAACGTAAATGCTGGTCATATGATGATAACTATAAGGAAATATATCATGTAATACTGTTGACGAATAATAACGAGACTAAATGTGGTTTACAAAATAAAAACTATGCTAAAATGTCTGTTAATTTTCGTTGACTAAAACTAGACGAGACGTTATTTCCTGTACGATAGGGAGAAAAAACGTATTGGGATGCTCGACCTTAGAGTTGCACAGCCTTACATCCCAATACTTTTGTCCATTGAGAGGCACTGTGTGGGTGTGTTTGAAATCGCACACTTACATGAGTGCACTGGAATCTAGTGCCTAGTGCGCACTGAGCACTTCCTTTTGTAGAGCCCCAGATAGCATGATGAGTGTTAATGACATTGAAATGACATTGATTCGATATCAGATCAATGCATTCAACCACATTTCAACGTTGAAACAATGCCGGGGGGACGCACTATGCACTAAAACATAGTGTTCGAAGTGTGCAAGTGCGTGATTTCGGACACACCGTTTATTTCCTCCCGTTCAAAGCCTGTTGAGTTTAAGCGCTTCCTCAACCCACACTCACGGCATTATTCAGATAACATACAGCTCATAGGTCGTTTCAGATTACTTTTTTTGATATCTGTGATACAGCTGTGGTGGGTTAGTAGATGTCTGGCCAGCTAGGGTTTGCCTTTGGGAGAAAAAGGCGAAACGACCTTTGGACACACTTTCATTATATAGAAGTGGAAAAGAAAACGGAATGTGTCGTGGAAAAAGATGGGGAGAAATGTGGCCACAAAATCACAGGAAAAAATGGAAATATTGTGATCGGCGGAAATATTGTTGGGGGGGTGATCGGCGCAAATATTATTCCATCTTATTATTATTCAATATTAGTGCATAGTGCGTCCAAAATGGGGGTGAAATGTAACGAAATATGAAAGTACAGATACTCGTGCTAAAATGTAAGAAGTAAAAGTAGAAAGTAGCCACAAAAAAAGTAGCGAAGTAAAGTACAGATACCCGAAAATTC
>JAOVYU010000056.1:19965499-19976265 GCA_025674565.1 Synodontis membranacea | reverse complement strand
TTGGTCTTGTCTTGGTCTCGATACCCTCTGGTCTTGGTAGTGTCTTGGTCTTGGTTTAGGCGGTCTTGACTACAAGTGTATTTTATAGTAACAGCTCATACACAGGCACTTGCGACGTTTATTTAACATTTATGTAAAGAATGTTGAGTGTCAGCTTTTGTAACAATGGTGCTTAATGATGTTTCCCAGGAGAGTCTTCAGGACAGGAGTTTAGAAAAATGGAAAGCTGCATTTTTTTTTGAGAAAGAGATGCTGGGGAGGGAAGGGCTGTTTATCATTTCCCTAAGAGACAACAAGAAACAAATTGTTTTGTGGGCTGTAAATCCTTTAAACATGTGACATGTCATTCGTTAACAAATTACACATTGCAATCTTTGGTAAATTGCTGTAGAATAAAAGAAAACGCTCCAGAATCATACCACCCTGGTATGGATTATTTTTTGCAGGATTTGTTGTGTGTTCCATATACACAGATCAGGCCTAACATTATGACCACTAACAGGTGAAGTGAATAACACTGATTATCACTTTGTCATAGCACAGCTAAGTGGATGGGATATAGTAGGCAGCAAGTGAACATTTTGTCCTCTATGTTGATGTGTTAGAAGTAGGAAAAATGGACAAATGTAAGAATTAAGTGAGTTTGACAAGGTCCAAATTGTGATGTCTAGATGACTGGGTCAGAGCATCTTCAAAACTGCAACTCTCGTGGGGTGTTCCAGGTCTGCAGTGGTTAGTATCAGGGTCATGGGTGGCCAAGGCTCATTGAAGCATGTGGGAAGCGAAGGCTAGCCCGTGTGGTCTGATCCAACAGATGAGCTACTGTAGCTCAAATTGCTGAAAAAGTTAATGCTTCTTCTGATAGAAAGGTGTCAGAATACACAGTGCCTCGCAGTTTGTTGTGTATGGGGCTGCATAGCTGCATATCAGTCAGGGTGCCCATGCTGACTCCTGTCCACCACCAAAAACACCAAAAATGGGCACCTGAGTATCAGAACTGGACCACAGAGCAATGGAAGAAGGTGGCCTGGTCTGATGAATCACGCTTTCTTTAATATCACGTGGATGGCCAGGTGCATGTGCGTCACTCACCTGGGGAACACATGGCACCAGAATGCACTGTGGCAGAGGCAGTGTGTTTGTTTGGGCAATGTTCTGCTGTGAAACATTGGGTCCTGCCATCCATGTGGATGTTACTTTGACACATACCACCTTTCTAAGCATTGTTGCAGACCATGTACACACTTTCATGGAAACTGTATACTCTGTTCGCTGTGGCCTCTTTCAGCAGTATAATGCACTTTGCCACAAAACAAAAATGGTTTAGGAATAGTTTGAGGAGCAGCTTGAGGTGTTGACTTGGTCTCCCAAATTACCAAGATCTCAACTCAATCGAGCATCTCTGGGACATGCTGGACAAACAAGTCTGATCCATGGAGGTCCCACCTCACATCTACCAGGACTTAAGGGATCTGCTGCTAACATCTTGGTGCCAGATACCACAGAACACCTTCATGGGTCTTGTGGAGTCCATGCCTTGATGGGTCAGGGCTGTTTTGGCAGCAAAAGAGGGGGCCAACACAATATTAGGCAGGTGGTCATAATGGTTATGCCTGATCACTGCTATTTTTTGTTTGTTTGTTTGTTTATATTGGTATTATTTTTGGCAATCTTGGGTAACCAGGTTGTTTTGTTTTGACTTAGGGATTTAATTACTTCATGCACTCTCCAATGTAATTTCAAATTAATACTGTAGCCTAGCCTAATATACCCTAAATGGCCAAAAGTTTGTGGACACCTAACCATCACATCTGCATGTGTTTTTGTACATCTCATTCCAGATTTAGTCCCTCTTTGCTATTAAAACACTATTTGCTATTTCAACTCTTGAGGGAAGGCCTACCAATAGATTTTTGGAGCATGTCTGTGGGAATTTGTTCATTCAGCCTCAAGGTGATTAGTGAGATCAGGCACTTATGTCTGGTGAAGAAACCTGGGGTGCAGTCAGCATTAAAGTTCATCCTAAAGGTGGTCAGGGCTCTGAGCGGGTCACTCAAGTTCTTCCACTCCACCATTGTCAAACTGTCTTTATGGACCTTTATGAGGACAGTGGCATTGTCATGTTAGAACATGTATTCCCCTTAGCTCCAGTGAAGGGAAATTGTAATGCTTAGAATACAATGGCAATTTATGCAATTTTATGTAAATTTGTATAAACAGTTTCTGAAAGACCATCATATAAGTGTGATGGTAATGTTTCCATTAAACTTTGACCATTAAAACCCATACAGAGCCCACCCCCTGCTGTTCTTACCTGCATTTTCTTATGAAACAGTGAGTGTCAACCTTTTTTCGACTTCAGTAGGAATTGTCCAGGACAAGTTTTATACCCATTTATATGCTTATTCAAATTTATATGAGAATTAAGTTTCCTTATACACTCATAATGACATTCACATTCTTCCTGTGGAAAAAAAGACTGTAGTGATAGTGTCAGCTGAACGAGGTGAAAATAATCACACAGCATGGAGCTTTTCACTTTACTTTTTTCCTCACTCATACTCCTCTCTGCCTAAAAGGTTACACTGAGAATAATCAAAGAAAACACCTCACAGTTCATTTCCGCAGAGGGCTGGGCACAATCACTGTGAAAAACAACAATAACAAAAAAAGTACAGTTTCAGAACTACTGGGAATTGGGTTGTGCATACAGTGTGTGCTTGTAGACCACATCTCTGCCTATATCCCACAAATAAACAAAATATAGGACCAGGGTCAAGAGCTGCTCATGCATCACAAGGCTTTATAACTCCTCTGCTGCACTTTGCTGTTTACAGAGGTTCAATAAGTAGCAGTGTTAGAGTAGCAATAGCAATAAGGAGCAGTGTTAGAGCCCTGGAGCAGCAAATATACTTCTACGCTCTTGCAAATTTGAGGACATCACAAAACTTTTGCTTCTTTATTTGATGATCAGTTCTAAAAACAGTCTTCATTTTGCTTTTATTTCTGGGTGGGCTTCTTGATAACCTCTGAAGATAGAACTCCTCTCTGAATGCAATCATTAATGGTAGGTTTAATTTATACTGAGATTACAATTAAGTCTAGATGCACAATGCCTTTAGAAGGGCTGATGCAGTTCTGTATTTGTATCTGCATTGAGCTTGTGCTTAGTGTCTTTGAAGGGAGAGAGATACAGTACTAAATAAAGTCAAGACTGTCTGTGTGCTTGTAGATGTAAGGATACATACAATATTTGATCATAAGTGGGTTTCAGTATTCACTGAAACATGACAAGGTTGATATGAGTGTAAATATTGCTTTAATTCAAGGGGACTAGCAGCCAAGTGCTATGCATGACCCCTTTCTGGGATTATGTCAATTTGCTTGTGGTCCTTTAAAGAGATAATGCATGAAATGTGTTGGATTCTGATAGTATACCCAGTATAGATGTAATAATCTCCAAGTAAACCAGAGATTCACAGAATGAGTCAAACTCCTGGGTTGTTCCTGACCATCTGAACCAATTTCCTATAAGTGACAGCGACAGTTTTGGTCTTCTTCCAGACTTTGGAAAAGTTGCTACACTTCCCATTAACTGGTGCTTGTCAAACAAACCCTTTTTAAGTTTGCATAGAGAATCTACCAAATGTACTCAGTCATGATCAAAAACATGAAGTTAAGTGGCCTTGGTAATTTAAGACATTTGACAACAAGTATGTTGTACATGTTGTCATTGAAAGCTCAATATTGCCATAACATTTGTGGCCATGCTGACTGTATGTAAACTTCTGCAACTGAATATGAAAGCACCTCTCCAGTCCCCTTTCCTTTTGCTCTTGGTTGCTTTAACTCTTTGTTCCCCCCAGGTCTTAAACTTGAATATAGTGATAGTACTAATTATTGTAGTAGTAGTTGTTGTTGCTGCTGTTGTAGATGGATAACATAAATGCATAGAGGGTGGTTTGATTTAGGTGTCTGATGTGAGGGCATAGTTACTAGTGAGTGTACATAACAGTCAGGTTATGGTGGAATTCAGGGTGACAAGTCTGATTTAACTGGACAGCATACTAAGTAAAGCAAACAATGAACTATCAGGAGAACTGACTACATTATATATATTTAATTTTTATAGCAACCTCTTCCTTTTCTCTTGATGATATAAATTAAATGTGACCTGTATATAGTGGAATAAATAAGTGTATTGTAATTGAATTAGATTTAATGGCTGGTGACAGATAGCAGTGTCTGCTTTATGCAAATAGGTACAAATGACTTGGAGTCTATAAAATTAAAATTTCTCCCTCCAACAAGGCCAGCAGTTTCTTCTCATAGTCAGTTACACTAAAATCAGACTGAATTCAGCAGGCTTAATAGGTTACAGCCTTTCACTTCTCTAGAAATCCTCTAAGCATTGAATCTTAGTCTGTCCTCACCTGGTCCACACCTACTGTACACTACACATCTACAGTACCTGTGCACACCTACACTAAGATCTGTATGTTATATACTATCTACCTCTCTTGCCTAGTCTCTCTTTCTCTGTCTAAAACTGACCTTCACTCTGTCCTCTACTTCTCTCCATATGCTAATGTCTTACACAAGCAAGGTATCAAATGCTGCTTTCTATTACTACTATTCACAATATTCTCCCCTCCGCCTGCATTTCTAAAGTTGCTCATTTTCGCTTGGCAGTGGAGCATCAAGAAGCATATATTCATTATCTGTCATCATATTCATTTCTATGATAATGAGAACCATGTCTGCTGCAAATCTGTTTCACTCCTTCAATTTGGAATAAGTGGCAATCAGGTTTTGTTTGTTTTGAGGTTTCTTTTGAAATGAGTAAAGACATTTCCAACTTCCACTGATTTGTGCAAGCTGTACTCAATAAATCACAGTGCATAAAGGCCTCATAATGCAAGAATAATCTTATGCACAGCTGTTCAACAAAGCAGAATATTTTACAAAGAAAACATAAACCTGTTCTTTTCTGAAGACAAGATAGCATGACTACTGACGCCAGACAATCCATCCTGGAGAGTTTACATGACAAACCACTGTGGTATCAACATTTGTCAGATGTAATGAAATGCAGTATAGATACCAGTTAAGTTGACTGAGTTGTAGATATGGCCTAGACATTTTTGTGAGAGATTTATGAAGTGTTTGTATAAAATACAAATGAGTATTTGTTAAATGATTGATTAGCATCCACAATTAAAACATTTAATTAAATAATTGTGTGTGTGTGTGTGTGTGTGTGTGTGTGGTGTTTCGTCAGAAAGACAATGTTCAAGTCGTGACTTCCTATTTAACGGACCAATACGGATCATAAACTTTCAGCTCTGGAGCTGTAGACCTACATAAAATTTATTACTGCATAATTTCACAGTTATTATTTCTGAACCTATAGTGATATTAAATCATTAGGGCCAAAATTAATGGCCATGAATCACTGACTACAACAAGGTACACACTGACAAAAAGAACTTCCTATACTGTGTGTGTGTGTGTATGTGTGCATTACCTACATCAGTAAGTAGAAATGGTTTACTCCACTTCCCACTGACTGAAGCCGTACCTTACAAGGCAGTTCTGTCTAAAGCATCATATTTTTACAGCATGTCAAGAGTAACTACTCTTACACTCATGCTCTGTAATTATTTCAGCAGCACTTGCATTCCTCAAATTGAATGAATGAATATCAGCCTATATTTCCTCTGAATCACATCACTTAAGAGGCTTTTTATATGTTTAATAAAGCGAGGCCGCCACCCTCTGTTACTAAGGAGCGAGTCATTTCCTGGGGAGGGAGAAACATCTGTTCCCAATTGAGGGGTTTGCTGACGAGAAATAATGCTTTTTCATATTATAATTTAGGACAGAATAGACATAAATGGTTGTGCGGCAGTGGCACAGGCTAAAGAAATAGTAGAAGGGTAATGAGGCTTCACTTCTCTACACTGCTGCAATGTTCTATACATAAGCATTTACTATCAGTGTCAAGAGCTTTTTAGCAGTTATTTGCCCACCTGTTCCTATCAGGTTTTGATTTTATTGGATTTATTACTGGCAGGGTTACAGCGTGCAATCAGTTTAGCTCTGGCAAACCATCACAGTCTCTGCCCTGTTATGCATAGCAATAATGCAGCTGATAACAGATACTTGTCATTGCAATCTCATAAACTGCCTATGTTTTTGTTAGTTGGACAGCCATATACCCTGCATCACATGTTTAGTTTGGATTGTGGTAAACAGCCTTTTAGGTCAGAATTACCTCCAGTCCTGGTACTCTGAACAGACCACCTCATATCCAGACTGCAAATCTTAGCCATATAAAAATCATTCTTATGAGAGGCAGTCATTTCAAGACAGGCAAGCAGCCCCTTCCCCACACTCCCCACAGTTACACATGAACACACACTCTGCCTCTCTCTGTGTTCTGTTCTCTGTGTTTCAGTTGCCACCTAAATTACTGCAGGCTCTGCAGCAGAAGCTAAACTACACCTACAGGCTTGACTGCAAAGGTCAACAAGCTGCTTAAAATGAAGAATAGCATAGGACAGAGCAGAGTAATCTACTCTCCCATCTCTCCTGAACCACCACCACCCCCCCATTCCCTTGCTCTATGCTCTTCCCACCTTCAGAGGATATAGTAGTATCCTTAGTGATTTTGACGTACCAAAGGAATACATTCCATGAATCTACTGGACTGCTAAAATTCATTATCTGCCTCTATGTTCAAGCTTATAATCCAGATATTTGTCTTATATTGCCTTATCTTTCATTTCACACACAAAATGATGATTTCGTTATTCCCTTTTTGTGTTTATTCTGTGTCTGAATGTGAGGAAAGCTATGAGGTGAATATCAAACAGAGATCCTCTCAGATCTGCTGCTCGGTCTCTTTCACAATACAAAAACAAAATCTGCAGATGCCATTGGTTTGTTGTCCCTATTTATATATTTAATTTCTCCTCCTCCTCTCTATCCTCAGCTGCAGTATGAACACACAAACTAACAAACAAACAAAAAACAAGCAAACAAACACAACTACCTGTAATTTCCTACACATCTGATCAAATTCACAAGTTTATTATTAACCCTCCATAAACAAGAAAATGTGTAGGGCAGTGATGTCGAGAATTTCTTTCTCTCCTCTTTCTCTCTACACACACATATGCACATGCACAGACAAATACACATGTATTTGCCTTACTTCCTTGTAAAAGCCTTCCATTTACATAATTATTAGTATCTTTAATTTTGGGGAAAAAAGGCTGTTTGTTTTCTTGTAAGGACAAGATATAGGATGTCAAAATTGTCAGAAATTCCTATCCTTTTGGGCGTATTTGGTGAGGACTATAAGATTTAAGAAAATGACATACCCAGCTCTACCCCCCACACACACACACACCAACCACACATACCATTCATGCTCATCAAACCATGTACCTGAAAATAACATAGTATTTTAGCAAAAGCAATAAGAATTAGTGGAGAAATTTAATGACTATGGCTAAATAATTTATCAAAGAAAGGCCTTCCCATACTAGTACTTACAGTATTTGTGTTATATGAGTGCAGAATGATGTTGCCCCCTAGTGTAAGGATATTCCTATGCAGACTAGTCATTGCAGTTACCCTGTTAACACTATTGATATCAAAAGCCTAAAATAACTCTTGTATGTCTCACATGAGTTATGAGGGAATTATTGATTGCATTATTTTTCTGTTGGAAAACAAGTCTGAGGACTAAATGTCTATGAATTCTCTATGAATTCACAGTATGATGGAAAGAGTGTATAAAAGAGTGCTAAGGGACAAAAAAAAATTTTTTCCTTCCCACATTTTATGACAATGAGTGTCAACACTAAGCTCACAAATTTCTACAGACATACACATTCCTACATACAAGCATACACACACACACACACAAACACACACACAAACACACAGAATTACCAACACTTCTGATGAAGCTTTGCACATTCTTTGCATCTTTGCAGGCACAAACATAAACACACACTGGCTCCTCCACTGAGCAAATTTGTGACAGGGGTGTGAGATCATGAGTGTGTGCACCTAATTTTCTATACCCATCTGCTCTACCAGACTGTATCAATTCTGTCTGCAGGTGGACCATCCTGCCTTTCACTCTCACCTACTGTACTCTCTCTTTTCCTCTCAATCATCTTCTCTCCTTAGCTCTCTTACATCCACATTTGGTCCAGATTTACATGTGCCGGAATAAGCCAAACAAAACCAACAAATAAGGGAAACTAAAAGATATCTGTGACATGCTTTCAACCATCACTGCACATCATCCTAAATGATGCCATCCCCCCTCCACCAGTCAGCATCTGCCTGCTGCAGTTTGGCCAGCTGTGATTTGTGTTCAATGATGTGTGAACAAGCAGCTCGTTCCTCCCGTCACCCTCCACAAAACAGCCCAGCCAGTTGGCAGAACAGGAAGATGAGCACCCCACACCCTGACTTCAGTGCTTCAGTGCTCCTCAGCACAGATGCTGATTTATTGCGCTTGCGCTCCAGCTTGGAGCAGGTGTTTAAGCACCATTCTGGCTGCTGTGTATAACTCATAACAAAGAGACAGAGATCACTGGAGACCATGCACATCAAGACAGTCAGCAAGCAAGTCAACAGTGGTGGGGTTCCCTTGTGATGGAGCAGAGCAACACCTGGTCATGTCCCAAGGTGAAACTGGAGATTAAGAGTAGCAGTACAAATTTAACTCTGCATGGGTGCTTTTCTGTGGTTGCAGAGATTTGTTGCAGGTGTTAGGATAAATGTCTGTAAGACTGCATTTCTCAGCCATGAAAGTCACACTAACCTACTGTGTACCTGAAAAAGGACCACAGACGTGTCTCTTCCAATCATCTCAGACATCAGGCACTGCTCTGTGCCGACAGTGACAAATATGGCTTTTAATATCCCGCTGTTCCATATTAATTGCATTTTGCTGGAGTTTGGAGTGGCATCAAGTGGAGCATGGCATGAAGCAACAGTTGCCACAACAATTAACACCAAGCAGGCTGCCATGATCCAGGTTCCACCTGGAAGGAGCCCAAAAGTCACACAGATTCACACACAAACAGCACAGTGAGGGCAGGCTGTGGCACTCAAGCTGTCTGTCTGAGACCCTACTGGCAAGCTGGCAAGCAAACTATGCCATGATGGCATTGGGTTTTAAAGTGCCAGATTCCTGGCCTTGGGACTACTCTCTAAATGTGTCACAAAAAGTGATTTTTTTTTTTTTCTAGTGGGTCAAAGTGTGTTAGTTGGAAGACACACTTATGAAGTATATTTGTCTTCCTAAGACTCCAGGCATTCACTAATGGGAGCACAACAAAATTTATAACACTAAGCAGGATACTATAAAGGTGCAGTTCCCACGTGCATCCATGTTGCAAAAAACCCACAACATACAGAATAGACACTGATTTACTTAAAACTCAAATAAAGAGTGCTAAGTTGTGTGTGCAATCTGCTAAATTGTGAGCACTGGATGCAAGTGATTTGCGAAGAATAGTTGAGTGCATGATGCCATGTGCAATGTAGTAGAAAAACACAATTTGAATGAGGTTTTATTGCAAATAAATTTTTACAACCATGCTAAAATCAGACGTCAAATAAATCTTCCAGAAGAGTAACATATAACCTTCCAGACATATGCATAATTGTTTAAGTATTACATGACAGAAAGTCACAAACATGTCTTTGTCAAATTGTTCAAATGCAACATAAATAAAGTATAAAAGTGTGTAGATATGAGCAGTTCTGAGCTTTATAAAGATATTCTCACTTCCCGTGAGAATAGATCCTGAAACATAAATTGGAGAAACTGTATTAAAATAAAGATTTTTCATTCTATCTCCAAATGGTGTTAATGGGTTGCCCTTTTTGGTAATAATTTGTATACACAATGACCATTTGAATTTTAGTTAAACCAAGTGCATGTGCAAATTTGTCCTGACATAATATAACATACAGTATAACATAATCCACTTTTAGGTGGAGACATGTAATACTGCAGGCAGCACATTGTAGTGGTTAGCACAGTTTCTCACAGTAAGCAGGTCCCATGTTTGATCCCTAGGTTGATCAGGGTGCCTTTCTGTGTTTGTATGTTCTCCCCGCATCAGTGTAAATTTATTGTGGGGATTATCACAATCCAAAGACACTACTCTAAGTTGTGAATATGAATGTGAATGATTGTGTCAGTGTTGGCACTGTGATGGATTGGCAACCTGTCCAGGGTGCACCCTTTTAGCTGTTTCCAGTTGTATAAATGATCACTGTTGTGCTTGATTGTATGGATGATATGTTTTCTCTATGATTTGTGATGGGAAGATGTCAGGTTCAGCCCTTTGCTACACATTCTTGTCAGGATTGTCCTGATTCACCCAGCCTCAGGCCAGCCCCTGGCCATCAACTTCTATAAAGCCGCTACTTGCCAAGGGGCTGTGCAACTCTCTCCAAAGTGGGTCAGTGGGCAGTGTGTGTGGTGCAGTATTTTATGTAAAACAAAAAATGTACCACTTTGTATCCCTCCAAATAAACAGTCAGGTGTCCCAGGCATGAAAGCACATTTCCTGACATAAGGAGTGGACATTTTATCGTCCTTGCTTGCCATTTTTAGAAAGCTCTTTCTTGGCTTACATAATGTATGTGGGTGTTTGACGTGACGTGTGATTTTAATGTAACATAGTGTAAATACTTACCAAAATGTATTTTTCCTTATAAAC
>JAOVYU010000056.1:19950429-19963805 GCA_025674565.1 Synodontis membranacea | reverse complement strand
AATGTATTAAAGCCAGCTAGTGTGTGTGTGTGTGTGTGTGTGTGTGTGTGTTTGTGTGTGTGTGTGTGTGTGTGTGTATGTTCTGATCTGACTATTTTGGCTTTGTGGGGACATTTATTTTGTCCCCACAAGGAAAATGTTGTTGTTGTTTTGTTTCTTTTAAACAGAAATAAGAAAAAAGAAAAGAGCCATAAAAGTTTCCTCTTCATTACTGAGGTTAAGGTTATGGTTAGATTTAGGTGTAGGTATAGTATTAATTAGCTGCATTAATCATTGTCAATGAAAGCTCCTCACAAAACCAGTATAGCAAAACCAGTGTGTGTGTGTGTGTGTGTGCGTGTGTGTGCGTGTGCGGATAGTTAAGGCTGAAGGGGTACCACCTCAACAGTTGCTGCCTGGCACACCTGACTAACAGCCTGTAAGAGGATCTAAACAGATATGGATTGGTTCAGATTGTTGTGTTACATGCATGTCAGCCTGTCCTTTTTAAAAAGTACTAGATAAGAAATTCATAGATTATGTGAAAATATCCACTTTCTTCTATTAATTCTTGGCAATAAAAAAATAATGCTATTCTAAAGCAAGAGTTTAAAACACAATATGTATAATATCTATGTAGCTGTAATATCTATAAACATAATCCATATATGCTTGGCATTTTGAGTGCTATCAAAGTATAATAAAGAATTTTTTTTTCAAGCAATTACTTATCACTTATAAATCAGAATTATTTCTGCTCAGAGTCACTGTGGATACAAAATCTCTCCTGTTAACAGTTGGCAGTAATTTCTTTAAATTATTCTACAACAAAGTTTATATCTATAATGTGGTGTCTTAAAGCTGAATTAGATTATTTACCTGTGTGCTCCATTAGGTGATAAAATTATTATACTGATTAATGTGGTTTGAAAATGTGTTTTTAATCACTTTTTTATGTTTCCCCACACCTTTCACATTTAAATTAAAGGAGATAATGTGAAATACACCTTCAAATATTCATATTCAAATTCATATTCAAGATTTTTTTATCATATATTGTTCATATAATCACCTATGAAATACACACGATCAAGTACATTATGTAAGTGAATTTTCCATAATGAGTCTTTCTGTGCTTTTGCTTCTGTAAACATACAGTTCCATGCTGTCAGTTTTATTTACTTCGGCTTACCATGGTTAGCTTTGGGTTGTAATGGTGACTATAAATTGTGAATTCTTTGTAACTGACACAGGTCTGTTTTGAGCAAATCATACTGACATACTTTTAGATAAATTTTGCTAAATGCAAAAGGAGTTTCACAGTTTTCCTGAAACAATATCTTTGTAGATACAATTGTGGCTACAGGTGCTTTAGCATAATTTTCTGTATGTTCTTATGAGGATTATGAAATTTGGCACTGGGCCTTTACATTTACATCTGTGTTTATTAATGTGGAAGAGGACAAAATTCCTGATGTGTTTACAGACAGCATTTTTATTATAACCAGCAATGAAGATACTTGCTTTAATTGGTTCAGGCTGTACTACAGTATGTCTGTTAGTCATAATTCTTGCAAGATGAGGAAGAAGTATTTAATTTGTAAAATGCATCAAAATACATACAAATGCACCCCTCCTACAAATACATTTGTTACAGAAGAGAAAATCTCCCATATATTTTCAGACAGGCACCATCATTAGCTTTAATGTTTATTTACTGAGTGGAGGAGGTAGAGAGACAAATGTGTTCAGAGGAATAAGGTGCATTAGCAGGTAGAGCAATCCGTTAAATCCTTTGGTCTTGATCATTTAGGTAATGTCCTGTTCATTTTAGATTCATGGCTTACAGTCTTCCTGACCACTGACTCAGCTCAGCGTAAATCACTGACTGGCTGTTATCATGCTCTTACTTCTTCCTCCTCTTTCATGTTTACTTTAAGGATAATTAACTGTGTAATGGTATCCAATGCTTCTTTACCTTCAAATCTAACAAGAGTGAACAAAATTACCTTTTTGTGTGTTCAGATTCAAGCCTTTCTCCTTTCCTTTCATCTTGAGAAAGTTCCACACACTTTCATGCTTTCCAAAATGGCCAGATGAAAAGTAGATGTCTTGCAAGAAAGGCCTTGCAAAAAATGTAGCATGTAAAAGCCTAGATTGTATTCAAATGCAAATATTCTGTTGATCATTATAATAGAATTCCTTTCAGAATTATTTTTGGACAATTTGGTACCTTAACCAGCCAGGAGAAATCTATAATATTTAGAAATAGTTAGCAACCACCAAGACATTCTTAAATTCATAACTATAGTTAAGGGAATTTTATTAAAAGGTTTTTTTTTTTTTAATAAGAATGAACACTTTTCAGTTATGCTTTTAGAGTCAATTTTTACAATGCAAAATGCATGTTGCATTTGAGAATAAGGCATTTTCACAATATTTCAAACATTCAGTTAGGAAATCTAATTGAAATAGATTTTCTCAAAAGTACAGGCAACTTGTGTAATACCTTACATGAGGCACATAATATAGAGCTGATACACTTATTTAAATACTAAATTATAACAGATGTCTTTCATCCCTATCTGGCACATAATAAAACGTGACATTGAAAGCTAAAAGTTTTAGACCATGACTAACCACTAATGAGTTGACTATGGTTTTGTGAAATAGTTTGTAGTCTAGCACTTTGCCTACTTAAATATTCATCTTGCTGAATTCTTTCTAAAAAAAAGTCTGCTTCTCTCTAAATAGACTTCTGTGAACTCTTAATATTTTAGCATGCCATCAATAATGAATATAGTGACACCATCTTTCTTATTATAGATTTCATTACAAGTGCTTAATAATGTATATAGCAAAATATTATCTACAGTAAGCTGGGTATTTGCATGCAGTGAATCTAGAGCTTGAGCTTTGGGAAACAGCTTTTATCCACAATTTTTTATTCAAGTTGTCACGGAGCGTCCGCAGCGCGCTCGACCACGCCCTCTTCTCCACTACCTGTTCGCTACAGCGTGCTGATACGCGCGTGCGTGGAAGGCACCTGTGTCTGATCATCACTAATCAAGGGGCTTTAAAAGACGTTTGGACTCGCGCCTTAGCGCTTAGCTTTGGGATTAGGTCACGCAAGTTTCCGCCCGTCTTTATCGGCGTTCGTTGCGTGCCCCCTGCTCAGCGCAGGTCTCCTCTATTCACCTCGCCTCGGAGGACAGCCGATGACGGACTTATCTCAGCGTCCGGCGTTTTATGAATGACTCTCCTTCTGTTTCCTTTTGTGCTTAGGATTAAGCCTCGCCGCGCCGAGCGTTTGCCCGCGGCCTTTTCTTTTCCGGGTTTTTCTCCCCGTCAGTATACCCGCGTTTATGTTTCCTTTTCACCTCTGTTTGTCATGCTCAGTTTGAAACGCCACCTCTGATTTCATGCACGTCTCTCTCGTGATCTCTGCGATTGTGTCTGCCACACACACATCCGTGACACGTTTGCAGTTAATTTTTACTTATATTTTTAACATATTTTTGCTTCAAACATCAAATCATTCAAATGTAGTGACGTAAATGGCAGCCTATGTCTTTAACATTATAATATTGTATGTGAGAAATGTATCTTTGGAAAGGGGGGATTTGCAGAGAGGTTAGGGGATTCTACAAAGTCTAGCATTAGATTATATACAGCTACTCTAAATTCATACAGAGGACCTATAACCCATAACCATGATGCCGGCTTCCCTCACACTATCCCGACACCACCCACCATATAATATAAAAGGTCAACTAATGTACAATAGTGGATTGGGTGACTGGAAGGTTAATTTAGAATAACCCTACTACTATATAGTATTTTATTTTTCTAAGCACTGCCATTTTATCTACGGAGTAGATTGCCGGAGTAGAGGCAAAATATCAATAAGGGTAACTGGGGGAAAAAACACAATATTATACTGATTTTCTTTGACCCCTTCTCTCAATACCATTTTTATAAGTCCATGAAAGAAATTGTAGTTTTGTTCTATGACCATGATTGGATCTTGTATGATTGCAGAGGTTCCAGTTCCAGATTTACAGTAATTGTTTTAATCATTATTGTTTATTTCTTTGTTGAGTTGCCTGGGGACAGAGCCTTGCAACATCCTTGAACTCACACATGCTTAGCTATAACCCATACAAATGGAGTGTGTTATTCTCAAAAGGGGCCAAGAAAAGCTGTACTCCCAGTCAACCTGACTTGCTTGACCTCCCAGTGTGGGAGCAGACACTATGATTTATTTGTCGAACATACAACTTCATTCAAGGTGTATTAAATGGAACCAGAGAGCTACCTTTTGCTTCTTCATGTCTCTCTCTCTCCCAGTGCAAATTTCTTCCAAAGTTATACTTCATTTATCATGTGTGCTGTCTACCGCAGACATAGTTGGTTAAACAGTAATATTCTCATTTGTCAACTTCTTTGTTTCTGGTAAGTCTTGGGGCAAACTAATTACTAATTATTTATTTGTTATTCATATAAAAATCTTTGCATACTTTTAAGCAAAACATCCAAATTAAGTATTTATTCATGCACTACAGTAAGTACAAGCACCCATAACAAGTATGCCATATAAATGTTCAACGTCAGTGTTCTAAACAAAAAAAATAGTTATTTTTTATGCTGTCATTAGTGTGCCAGCACATAGTGCCTTATTGGCCAGTGGGTATAAAATTTCATAACTGTCTGTTGTTGACCAGACAAGCAACCATTCACACCTGTGAGCAACTTAGAGTAGCCAGTTAACCTAATCTGCATGTCATTGGACTGTGGGGGGAAACCCATTCAGACACATGGGTATTTTACAAAATCTGAAAGCGCTAAATGTATTTTTGTTTTCATCTCCAAAATACACAATGTGGCTAAAAGTTTGTAGACACGCCCATCAGATATGTTTTTTTGAACATCCCATTATAAATTTAGTCTGCCTTTGCTGTTGTAATAACCTTTGCTTTTCCGGACAGGCTTTCTTCTAAAATTTGGAGTGTAGCTGTGGGGTTTTGCTCATTTTGCCACAAGATCATTGATGTGTTTAGGTACTAATGTAAGGTGAGGAGGCTTGGAGCTGGATGAAGTCCACTCAAGGTAAGTCAAGGAAAACTATGGATTTATAGACCTTGCTTTGTGCACAGGAGCGTTGCTATGGTGGAACATGTTTGGGCATTTAGTTCCAGTGAATGGAAATTGTAACCCTACAGCATTCAAAGGCAACATATACAATTGTGTGCTTATAAAAGTTTGATGAAGGCATGGTCAGGTGTCCACAAATGTTTGGCCATATTGGTTATATACAATAAGAGCATCTTATAACACCATGAGAGAAACAAGCTTGGATCCGTGCAAATAAAAGATTTTTTTCTTTTTTTTTAATATGTAGGTCAAATGAAATTTACCTTTACAGACTGAATCAGTATGGTATACACAAGCAAACGCTATAACTATCTATTTAGTCTTTAGATCTTTAGATTAAATATGTAACTGTAATTATGTAATACTGTAATTAAATACTATATAAAAAATCCTAAGAAAAGCTTTAGAACTGACATTGAAGTGTCCTACAGTGGACTATTCCACAATGTACAGTGCAGTGAAAAAGTATTGCCCCCCTCCCGGAGCAATGATGCCAGCTCTATTGAATTTAAACATCACTTAAATACTACCTTTCCAGCAAGGTGAAGTTCCCTAAAAACCTCAACAACAGCCCACTATGCCTCGATCAAAGGAAATTCCAGAAGGTCTGAAGAAGGTTGTTGAAATATTTTAGTCAAGAAATGGTTGCAAATCATTTCTCAAACATTGGGACTCCAGTGAAAAAGAGAGGATAACATGGAGCAGTTGTAAATCTGATCAGGAGTAGGTCTGGATCCCATTTCATCTGGCATTCCACAATAAGAACATCAGGCCCACAGTCAAAAATGGTCTGGACTACTTGCCATAATTTAGGGAAGGATTCATTCAGCTCTCTATCAAAAAGTACGAAAGGAGAATGTCAGGTCATCGGTCCATGATCTGAAGCTCAAGCATAATCGGTTTATGGTAATTGGTTTAAAAATTGTTTTATTGGTTTCAGACAATGATCCAAACCATAAGGTCATGTCCACTTCTGACTGACTGACTGAGTCAAAGTATAGACCTGAACCCCACTGAGATGTTGTGGCAGGACCTGAGAAGGGCAGTTCATTGTCAAAAACCCTCCAATGTGACTCAATAAAAACAATTTTCTAGAGAGGAGTGGGCAAAAATTTCTTCACAGCAATGTGTAAGACTTATCTCCTGTTATCAGAAGCATTTGTTTGCAGTTGTTGCTGCTAAATGTGGCCCAACCAGGTATTAAGCTTACGGGCAATTACTTTTTCACACAGATGAAATGGGTTTTGGGGAATTTTTGTTCTTCAATAAGATCAATTGACAACTGTGTATTTTTTCCTCACATTGTCTTTTGTCTTATACTAAATTTGTTTGGAGATCAGAAAGTGTTAATGAAAATGGAGGAACTCATGAAGGGGTAAATACTTTTACACAGCACTGTATGTAGCAAGTATTAAGAGAACGAAGTGTTGCATTTTGCATGGACTCAGCATTTCCTTGCAATTGTGCATGCTTTGTATAAGTTAGGATTTCTTCTTTTACACAAAAATGTCTGAATGAAAAATAGTTCCTGAGAGAAATATTTTCTCCAACAACAATGATACACACTCATATTTCTTACTTCTTTCACTCTGAAATATGGAGGCTTCTAAATGCATACCTTTTTAGAATTAGGGTTAGAATTCTGGTCAAGTCTTCACTTTCTGGCATCTGTTTGGCTGCATAAGAAATAGTTTTGCCTACCATTTTCATCAAACAATGCTTCGAACAGTACTAAGTGACCATAGACTTTTTCACTATATACGGTATTATGTTTTGTGTATATAATATACTGTTTTTGAATATATGTATTGAAGGAAAAAAAACTAATGGGCAAAACTGATGAAGTAATCAATGGTATTTACACAGTATGATTAAGATGGGCTAGGATGGGGGAGTTGCAGAATGAAAGTGCACCTCAAACATCTGTAGGAATTACCTAATACAATCATGTTAACATGGACAAGAATCTCAAACTAATAAGGAGGCCATACTCAGTATTGGTATAGTGTTCCTAATAAAGAGCTCAGTGAGTGTATATACATAAATACATAAAATGTATATCACACACCACATAAATGATTTTTTCTGAAGTCCAAATCTGGAAAAGAAAATTGCAAATCTTTGTCATTGATTAGATGCTCATGCTTGTCCTCATGGACAAGCTTGGTGTATTTTATTTCTTGGTGGATATTTAGCTTTAAGGTTTTATATTATATTGGCACTTACCATTCATTTGAAAGGTAGTTTAGTGATAAAGACAAAAACAGAGTATTAACAGCTTTCTACAATTCATATTGACAAAACTTTGTAATGACAAAACTTTGCACATTATATGAAATGTTGGCAAGAAAAAAAACTCTTTGACTTAGCACTAATCAGTTGTCTAACCTAGCAGCTAAATATAAAGCTGTACTTTACATCAATTTTATAACTGAACACATCTTATTCTTCTCTTGAGATTTAACAGCCGGTGATGATAGATTAGATGGTGTTAGTCATTGCCTGTGCTATGACACCTTTTGCACTCTGCAGTGGGTTTCTCATTTTGTTAAAATGATAGTGGCTGGCACAATAGAATGTTGATACTATACAAAATGCACTATTTCGGTGGTCTAATGGTATACACCAACATTGGATCACTACCGTATTCTAATAAACAGGCCTGGGGAGTAACAGAATACATGGAATGTCATCATATAATCAGGATACAAAAAAGGTAACTGTAATCCATTACAGTTACAGAAAAATAAGATGTAATCAGATTACCGATACATTTAGTAGTAAAGGGGGTTATTTACAGGATTGCAATTTTTAAAATGCATAAGGGCTGCAGCAGCTTATGAACAAAATCATTTAAAAACGCTAATACAAATAATTGCCAATTAATTTAATTATGAGTTAATATGAGTTATGAAACACACTGTATGTGCTACATCACATCCTAAAAACACATTTGAGTGAAATGGCAGAGAAGAAACATGAGTACAAGTTTCTCTGTTATGGAAACTCTTTACATAATTGCTTACATTTAAGCAATTATTATTAAGGGGCCCAAATGTGCCAAGAAAATATTCCCCACACCATAACAGTACACCACAACCAGCCTGAACCGTTGATACAATTAAGGATGGATCCATGCTTTCATGTTGTTTACGCCAAATTCTGACCATTCCATCTGAATGTCACCACTGAAATCGCTGTGTTGCTTTTCTGTCAAATCGAACCAGTCTGATCATTCTCCTCTGACATCAACAAGGCATGTTCGTCCACACAACCCCCTCTCACTAGATATTTTCTCTTTTTCAGACAATTCTCTGTAAACCTTACATAGTTGTGCATGAAAATCCCAGTAGATCAGCAGTTTATGAAAAAGTGCTGTATAAAATGCTGCAAATAAATGTTTTAAACAAATCTTTTGTATATGTTTTTTTTTTTTTTTTCAAAAACTAACTGAATAATCAATAATTAGTAATTACATCGGAACACATTTTTAAAGTAACCCTCCCAACCATGCTTATAAAATTCTTTCAGTGTCTGACTGGTGGGTGGAAAGAAATTTGAACAAATGTCCAAAAGCTTTGTATGGTCTTTTCATCTTATACTCTTGTGGAAAAGTAGGTATCATGGATTGCACCACTTATAAATCAAAGCACTAAGGAAAACGGAAAATGACTTCTAATTCTACCCATGACAAGGCCCCTGAGATAAAAATTCTAATGAATAAAAGATAATCACTCCCTGCAAAGCTTTTGTCTAGCAGACTTAACTCATTTTCAATTATAAGCAAGCCTCTCTCTTTACGCTAGAAATGAAGAACTGTGCAATATTTCATCTCTGGCAATTTTCCATCTGTAGCATGTCATTCTTGTCCTCTGTAGCAAACCATACTTTTTTAAAGCAGATTGGGATTATATATCCAATAACATAAGAAATAAAAGAACACTGAAACAGAACCAAATTAATATATAATAGATTTTTCACAGGAAAATCTGTATTGTTGTTGTAGTTATTGTTTAATGGTGTGTGGTTAAAACAGGGAAAAGTGGTTGAGTCTATATAGAATGGACTATGGAGAAGGGAAGCAATTTCTCACAAAGCATATCTCATAGCATACTTTATCTTATGGTGTGGTCATGTGTGACTGGTCTCTATTGATTATGTAACTTCTGACAAAAGCAACAGGATCCATTCTGATTATGACGTGTATTATGTGTTCAGATTCAGCCATATTCTTCAAAACCAATGACCAGAAGCATACTTCAAAATCAACCCAAGACTTTTAAGGAAAAGAAGTGGAATATAATGCAATGACAAAGTCAATCACCTGACCTTATTCCAAATGAGCATGAAGGCACTGAACTTTCTGAAGGCAAAGAAACCCAGCATCTGGTGATGTCTAAGGGTTCCAGACATCAAGCAGTCATTGACTGCAAATAAATTGCAACCAAGTATAAAAAAAATGGCAATTTAGAGTTCAGCGTCTTCCCTACTGTTGGTCTGTAGTGGAAGTCAGAAGACAGGCTCACAGAGGCTCACAGAGGGATTGACTTCCAGATTTGAGAGATGAATTGGGGGCAATAGTCGGAAATGATGTCTGGGGCGATAGCATAGCAACAGAAGACATGGTGGGTCAGGAGGTAGGGAGTTTGGGAATGGCTACAAAGTGCAGTGTTTTGGAAAACCAGTCCTCAATGTTGACTGTAACTGTTACCTTGTGAAGGGAGAGCTCTTGATTTCATCACTGGTCTATATGAGACCAAGGGCAACCAGGGACAGACATGTGATGTAGCAGCCCATCAGGTGGTCAATGGAAGGCTTTACTACAGGCACACACAATAAATGCAGAGATGAAGGAGAGAGCACCAGCATCAGTGATGGGCCACCAGAATTTTCACTTGAGGAAGGACAATATGCAATTGCCTGGAAACCAATTCCGGGATGATACAAAATCTATGTACCCAATGGAGAGCCTTAGAATGGACTGAGTCAGACACTGACTCACAGTTCCCAACTTTGTAGTTGTGTTCAGTGGGGGATAGGTGGTGAAGGATGGAGCTTTTGGTCTGGGGCAGTGCATTGGGAGAAGACTACCCACACCAGTGTCAGAGGCATCCACCTGGTGAAATGGTTCAGGCTGGACCAGGTTGGGAGTGAAGGTGAAGCACTTCTTGAGCTCGGAGAAGATTAAGTCTGCCTCAGGAGTCCAATAAAAGGGGGTCAAAGGAGAGATGAGCCAAGTGTGTGTGTGTGGGGGGGGGGGCCTGTCCCCCAGCTGTAGTCTCTGAAGAAGCAATGGTAAATTATGGTGAAACCCAAGAATCACTGGGGCTGCATTTATCAATATGGGTTTCAGTCACTCTGCCGTCTCTCAGATCTTTTCTGGATCCATCCTTACTTTCCCACTTTTGATGTTGTACCCCAATAAACATGTAATTCACATTTCTCTCCCTTCACAGTTTTTTCCCAGAGTCTCTGGAGTATCTGAGTACTAGGTACTAGTACTATGGTGTGTTCCTGAAGGTTACAGGAGATTAGAATGTCATCCAAGTAGATTAAGGCAAAATGTTAAGAAAGTCCCTAAAGACATCATTGGCCAGGGTCTGGAATTCTGCAAGTCCACTTTTAATAATATATTGACCCTGTATGGGATAGGTTGGCCAGCCCTAACTGAATAGGTTCCTCTCTCCTGATGCTTGTAGCAGCAGGCAGGGTTAAGTGTTACTTGGGGTGATTAAGAGAAAGATGGGCATGTTCTGGTGAGGGATAGTAAAGAAAACTGAGATGTGGTCAAAGGCGGAGAATGTCCAGTTTTCTCCGTATGGCGCCCCCAGTGACAATTATCTAACCTGGTGGCTTCAGGGAATCCAAGCTGTCAGTCACCTCTCGCCACTAATTCACCCTTCATTTGTTCATTCAGTCCATTACGGAATACTCCCTGGTATGACATCATTCTACCCCAAGTCAGCAGCCAGTCACTGTACATTGAACACTGAACATTTTACGACACTGAGGAGGCACTGATGGAGAACAAGTGGGTGTTTGTTGTCATTTAAAAGGTTGAAAACCTTTTTTTTCATTTCAGCAAAGAAGCTGGCAAAAGAGGAAGAAACCGTTGGTTGGTTCTCCCATTAAGCTATAGCCCATACTAGTGCAGTTTCTCTTAGCAACCCCATGCTGTAAGCAACTTTGAGCTTATCTGTGAAGTAGATCAACGGCTGTTCAAAGACAAGGGAGCACAGAAGCAGATAGCCTCTGCCCTTCCTCAGATTTCCAAAGTAGTGTTCCATCTCAGGTATGTGAGGCTTTCTGAATGGGAATGGTCAAGTGTGAAGGGTTACTGGTACAGGCTGGCTTGGCTGGGTTCCAGGAGCTGGGTAGGCGAGGTACATGGAAATATGGTCCAGCTGGCTCCTGATCTGTGTGACATGAGTGGACAGGGATCAGAGGTTCTGAATAACTTTTTGGAGTAGTTGGTGGATGGCTGAGAAAATCAGCAGGCAGGAAGAATGTTTTGTTGGGAATCACTTGTGCCACAATCAGGAAATCTGAGAGAACAAGGGAGTGTCACACAAACAAACAGAGAGAGAGATATAGACAGACAGAAAAAACATGAGGGAAAGAGAAATAGAAGAACATGAGAATCAATGGGAGCAATGGCCAAGACTGTGACATTTTATAGATCCGACTGTAGTAAAACCTCTTTAGATCAACTGGGCCTGATCTGGCATGTCAATGTGTCAAGTGTTCTTCATTCCTGAGCTATGTGTCCATATTTGTACTGTTGGTTTCCAAACAGATGGTGTGTATATCTCATAGACAGATTAAAGAACTGTGAGAAGAGTTGAGTTGGGACATTACATAAAAGACAAGCAGCATGCACATCTGATCAAACTTGATACAACAGCTTTTGGAAGCAACATATTTCAGCCTCCAAATGCCATTTGCCAATGCATTAGGGGACCACAAAATCCCTCCAAAATACACAACACACCTCAGAGAGATTTGGCTTGTATGACTGACCATTTTGCCACATTTTCATGAGTCAATCTAATAATCAGGAGTTATTGTTATACTGAGATTCAAAATACATTAAGTATTTTGAATCTCAGGTCACTAGCAAATGTGCACATTTAATTCTTGAAAGGAAAATATGCCTTTTTGTGCTGAAAAAATTGCCTTTTTTTTTTTTTTTTTTTTTTTTTTACTGAATCTGCTTTTTTTCCTACTATCACAACTTCACAGGATCAAAAGATTCAAACTATAACACCAAATTTCAACTATTTAAATAAATAACATTTTAATTTTTTTCACATTGGTATTTTGTCTATGACCACAGTCTAGTATCTATGATATACTTAAATACTGTTCAAGATTGTGTAATTAACCTTTTTGCTAGACAGCCCTGGGAACACTTATGCTACTGACATATGTAAGCATGTGCTCCTCTTGTCTGTTATTGCATTCACTTGCAGCATTCACGATTTCCACTCCAGCCTCATTATCAAATGCATATGGATGCCTTGTGATTAAGGACTATAGTCATATTTCTCCTGTGACACCAGTTATCCTGTCAGCCAACATGGATTAGTCAGGAGGATGATGAACATCATGGCTGCCATATTAGAGATCAGCAACAGAACACTCCAGACACATTTGACATGTGTGACTGACAGTTGCCCTGTTTTGATAATGAGCAAGACCTAATTGTAGGCTGAATTATTGTTGTATTAAGATTCATCATGTCTGCATCCCTCAGGCTGACTGAGCCACATGGCCAGTCACTGATGAAAATGAGGCCAGTCACTGATGAGACATGGATCAATTTCACACACATTCAAGACAGCAATCTCAACTATGAATGCAAGCACAGTCAGTCTTTGTAAATATTCGAATACATAATGGGCAGCATGATAGTGCAGTGCTTAGCACTATCACTTCACAGCAAACAGGTTTTGGGTTGGGTCAACTCCATGTCAATGGGTCAATCTCCCTGTGTCTTTTTGGGTTTCCTCCAGATGCCCTTGTTTCCTCCCACAGTCCAAACATATGCAGATTAGGTCATCTGATTATTGCCTACAGGTATGAATATGAGTGTGAATAGCTGTTTGTCATTAACAGCAATGGATTAGAGATACAGAAAATGAATGAATGAATTCTGTCCAATGAAAAATGTGTGAGAAAATGTATTTGAATCTGGTTCCCCATATCAGCTACCACATTACCATATATATATATATATATAT
>JAOVYU010000056.1:19915405-19927576 GCA_025674565.1 Synodontis membranacea | reverse complement strand
GTCGGCTGTCGGGGCCCCCTCAAAATGCGGGGCCCCAGGCAATTGCCTGTCTTGCCTGCCCTATTGCTACGCCTCTGCCTGGGACCCGTCCACCCACTCGGGGGCACCTGGGGCCCCAGAACACCCTGGAGAAGATCCATGACAGGTTCCTCTGGCCGGGGATGGTTGCCGAGGTCCACAACTTCTGCCCATCATCAGAGTTCCCTTTGAGCAGGTGGGTATACCTTGTAGGGCTGCTGCCTAAATCAACCCTGGGGCCACAAATATGTCTTGATATTGATAGACTATGTGATTCATTACCAGGAGGCAGTCCCCTGTATAAGATCACATCAAGGACCCTCGCTGGGGAAATGAAATTTTCAACCAAGTGGGGATCCCAAGGATATCCTTATGTATCAAGGAACTCCCTGCTGCATTTTCTTTTATCCAAACATACCTTTGGTGATTCTGGCCAATGAGTTCCAATTTTACTTGATTAGTACACAGCACTTGTTTTGCAAATGCCTCTGGGCTAGACATTGTATTTCATAGATCACATGTTGACATTTGTGTTACAGTTGCAGGTAAGGATTCTTTCTTATGACTCTTCATGTTGCATGTTTGTGCAAGCAACATGTGCATAATTGTAAATTTTAGTCATAGAATTTTCCCATTTAAAGCAAAGAAAACCTATATGTATTAGTCTAATGCAGTAGTAGACATGACCTTGTTATATACAGTACCTATTAATTAAACACCAGGTTTCTCCTTAAAAAATACTCCCTTGCCTTCTTTCTAATCTTATAGTTACTGAAGCAGATAATAACTATAATGCACTGAAATAATTTAAATTCACACCTGTGAGTACCTAGTGCTTTAGAGAAAAATTAATTTGAGAAGTTATCATACAGCGGAACAAAAACGAATGAGTGCCCCTTTCACTCTGCCTCTCTCTTTTCTTGAACACAGACACATACTCAGTCACACACATTTGCACTTCACACCATGGCTCTAACTGAGAGTACAAAAGTTCTCTTGGTGTAAGGATTGCTCAATAAATTGATATGCCACAGATCAGATACACATCAGTCTCTGAGTCTGGACTTAATTTTTATCAACTTCACATGACGAATGAGAGCCGAGGTTGGTAAATGAGTTGTGGTGAGGAAGGAGCCCACTGTGCGGGGCAGGTAATTTCATTACCATCTCCCACCCGAGCGGAAGAGGCTCCGACAGTTTGAGCTAATCAGAACAAGGAATCGGCAATCATCGCTGTCAGGAGCTGTAATTAGTGCTGCCTCATCTTAATTAAAACTTCAGCTTGTAATTAATAGTCATTGTTTACATTGCAGGGGCAGCACTGATATGAATGTCATTGCCTGTCTCTCTTGGCCTTGCTTCATGTCACCCTGCTGCAGGCCATTTTTGCCCATTTTATTGAAACTATTGTTGTCAGAAGCAAGGGAGGTGGTAGCTTGAGGGAACCCTCAGCTCTACCAATTATTCTCTGTTTGCTAATCTTCTTTGGAAAGTCAATAGTGGAGTGTTTTGTAAGGAGCACCTTGCCAGTGGGTGAGGTACTGAAAACAGGAAAAGAGTGGTCATTGTTTCTGATAAGGATCACACTATGCACACACACACACACACACACACACACTCCTGAACTCTGTGTTTGCTCTGTGTTTCTTCCTTCAATCCATGGATTGCAGACAAAAATTAGCTAATAGCTAAATCTGGTACAAACCATATGTTCCCCCTTTTTTTTTAGATTATTGTATTTTGCACATGGTCCCTTTACCCCACCAGTCAAAAGTTTTTGCACACGCTAAGATTTTCTACATTTTCAAGGCTACTTAATTTTTACCCAATATATTCTATACAATATATATACTTATTCAGTATTCCGCTAACAAATAACACTTTCACATTCAGTCTTTAAGCACCTTAATTAGCAAGAAAATTGGTTATATCTTTGATTCTTCAAAGTAGCCTAGTCTACCAGTTCTAAGAGCAGAAATTCAAAGCATTCTTTCTAAAATGGACATTAAGTGCCACTCAGTAAATTCATTCCAACACTCCTGGAGCATTGTCCATAGGTGTGATTCAGTAATTGGCTTCTTCGCCTCAACCTTTCTGTCCAGTTCTTCCCAAACTAGCTTTATCAGGCTCCAGTCAGTAGACTGTGGTGGTCAGGCTGTGAGTTTCAGCTTGACTTCTTTTTCTCTCCATTTTAAATAGCTCTGACACAATCTGGAGGTGTGTTTGGTATGCAAAATTTCTGATTGGTAGTGTGTGTGTCCTTTTCTGTTATAATAATTTCCATTTTTCTGGGAAGGTGTGCCACAATATTTTGCATGTCTGTGGGAATTTGTGTCCATTCACCACATTAACTTCAGTGAGCACATTGGGGTGCAGTCGGCATTTCAGTTCATACCAAAGGTGTTCAGTAAGGTCTCTGTGTAGACCACTCAAGTTCTTTCACACCAACCTCAGCACACCATGTCTTCATTTAACTTGCCCCATTGTGCCCACCCTTGCCATGCTGGAACAGGTTTCTTAGTCACAGTGAGGGGAAAGTGCAGTGCTACAGCATACAACAACCTCCTGCACTATTATACACAGCTTGGAGAAGGACCACATACATGTCATGGTCAGGTGTCCAAACTTTTGTCCATACATACATACATACATACATACAATAAAAAAGTTTGTAGTATTTAGTAGTGTTTCAGAAGTACAGATACAGAAGTACTATTTATACTTTTTATACCTGACCAGTTTAAGGTAAGTTGGGATAGTGAACCCTTGTGTCTTAAAGGTTTATCTGGGCAATGGCGTCAGGATGTCTGCTTTCCCAAGTTGTAAATTGCAAGACAGCAGTTTTATTGTAACATTGGCTCTGGTATTAAAATCCAAGGAGTCTTTTTGGCTAGTTTCCTGTGTCTGAATACGTCTTGAAATGAAAGAATCCGTAGGTCTGAGAGTTTTTTTTTACTTTTGTGTAGAATCTATAACAGAGACACTTGCTGAATGATTCAAATGATTCAAAACCACAGCAATCAAAGAAACAACAAAATTTAGAACAACTGCTGCTGTTGCATTAGGGCAACAATGCATGATTCTGCCATCTAATTGTTTGGAGGATACATTAACTCTAATTGATTAGAGTTAGATACTAACATCAACATATTAACCACAACACAGTTTTGTTATGCTTAACATACTGTAAATAAATATTTTTATTTGCATAATTTTTGCTTGTATTGTATGGCATGGAGCTTGCATGATGCTAACTCTCACAGCTTAACTTATTTGGTAACTAGTTTTCTAATCCCAGCAGAAAAAGGATAGCAGCTGTCATTGCCAGCAGATCACAAAGCTGTTGGACCAATGGTGGCCACCTACACTGCCTGTTTACTACTGGTGCTCTGGGCTGAGTCCTTGCTGCTACACATTGTTAAATGTATAATTATTTAACCTATATTATTTTATTTGGCATTTATTTAGTGACAGCTATTCACGATGTTTTAAAATCTATATCTGGGCCTCTTCCAGTTATGACAACATATGGTATATTTACAAGTAACTGAAGCCTTTAAATAAAACTGGAATATATATTTTCTTTAAACAGGTAATCTGCTTGAAATAAAGCTTATTTCACAATTATGGTCTTCCGGGAGCAGGTTCCTTCATGTCTCATAATATATTGTTTTTAAGTTTGATTTGCTTTAAAGTGACATTAGCTGCAATTTCTTAGAGTGCCCAGCTGGTTACTGTTCCCTGGTGATGGCCAATCTTGCCAGACTATAATCTGTCAGGGCAAATGTGTGAGAGCAAATGAACGTGTCACCATTGAAACTGCTACATAAACATGTATCATTTCTGGTTAAAACAAAATTATTGTATATATTTTATATGCACACACACATACATGTGCACCTTGGCACAGTCATGCTGGAATATAAAAGTGCCCTCCACAAACTGTGTCCACAAAGTTAGAAGCATAGCATCATCCAAAATGCCTTGGTATGTTGAAGTACAGTATTAGGACTGCCCTTCACTTGAAGTAAGAGACCTTTTATTTTGTGCTTACATTAATCCCAGTGGAAACTCTCCAGCTATGCCCAGCTATGGAATCAGCAGAGCGCTGGTGACTTTTATGCAACATGGACTTTAGTAGTCACTGACCCCGCTCTGTGTCTTTACATGGTCTTTCACTTTGTGGCTGAGTTGCTGCTGATTTTACATTTAACATTTAGATTTACTTTCATTATTTAACATTTAGATTTATCTTTTAACATTTACATTTAACATTTAGACAGCAAGAACTAATAGGAAGAACTAATCTCTAAATGTGTGCTAAATGTGCTAAATGAAAATATATATATTTATTGAGAGATGATGGGGCTTAAAGTGAGGAATGCCTTAAATTCAGGTGTGTATAATTTTTAGGAAGATTTTTGATGCTGTGATAATGGGTCAAAAATTATACCTAACAGATACCTAACAGGCAAAAATTTATCTTTAATGTTGACTGGCTTTCAGAGGGCTACAAAACAACTTAAATTGCAAAGATGTTGAGCCGTGATCACTGCACCATCAAAGATTTGCAAATATGATACCACAGAGACGAGAAAAACATGTTGAGAACAAAATACACAAATTAACAACAAGAGACTTGAGAAGAATTACATAGAAAAGAAGCCCTTTAGTCTCAAGTGCCATTTTACAGAACTGCGAACTTCCGGGATTATGAGAAGTACAAGCTGCAATGTGCTTTGCATGATTGGCAAAGTCATAAAGGCAGAAAAACAGCCTCTAAATTAAAATTACAAGCAAAAGCATGAAAAATGGGAAAAGGGTTTAATAGACATATGAGATGAGAGTGAAACTGGATGGACCTGATGGGATTGCCCATGGTTGGGTTGCTGACTGGCATCGCACATTAGTTCAACTGATCAGCAAGGTGGGGGAGAGATGATGATTTGGGCTGGAATTATCAACAGTGAATTGGTTGGAGAATTTTGAGTGGAAGATGGTTTGAATATGAACTCCAAAATCTATTGAAAGTTCCTGTAGTACACCTTCCTAAAGCAGTGGTACCAGAATAAGCCAGCATTATTCAGGATGGCCATGATACCAATACAAGGCAATGCTCCATCTCATGCATCCAAGTACACCAGAGATTATCTGGCTAGCAAAGGGTTCACAGATAGTAAAATGATGACATGGCCTTTGTGCTCACCTGAATGAACCTAATAAAAAAAAATCTGTGGATGTACATAAAGACAGACAAGACAAGGAAGCTTTGCACATCACTGAACAGCCCATGGGCATCTGTCTTGGTTGCTTCAGCAGCAATTATGCTAATTTAAGTGTTATAAAAGACAAGTGGCTATATTGGTAAATAAAATAAAACTTTTTTTTTTAGCGGTTCTGAATTCATTGTTGTTGTTTTTTTGATTTTGTTGTTATTTGTTCATGAAATTGTCTAAAAAAAATTGCAATGTATTTCTCAGTTGCATAATAAATGTGTACCTACTTTTTTAAAAAATTGTTATTTTTTTCTTTTGAGTCTTTCTTTATATAACATTTACTGACATTAATTGGTATTGGTTATAAAGTTGTATCTATTAACAATTTATTTTTTTTTAAACAACCTGCAAAATACACATTTGAATAAAAAAAATATATACACAGTGTATATATAGAGCTCTGGAAAAAAAATTTAAGAAACCACTGCAAATTATCAGTTTCTCTGGTTTTGTACCTTATAGGTACAGTATGTGTTTGAGGAACATGAACTTTTGTGTTTTATTCCATAAACTAGAAAATAGACATTTTCCCCATATTCCACATAAAAATATTGTCACATAGAGCATTTAATTGCAAAAAATGACAAATAACAAAACAGATCAAAATAATAAAAAAAAGATGCAGTGTAAAAACATTTTAGACCATGAATAATGCACAGAAATCAAAATCATATTCAATTTACAACCAATCTGCACTGAAAGCATTAAAGAAATCATGGAATTAAGATCACAAAAGCCCATTCAAAGATGCTTACTTCATTTCAATTTCAGTTCAGTCTGTTGCAATCTGTCCATTAATTACTTTTTTTTTCCCACAAATACTTAATAATGCTGGTGTTTTATTTTTTTCTGTTGTTTCTACTATGTCTCTTGTATTCTTGTACTTTCTTTATTAAAAATAAGAAATTATATGTAGGAAAATAATTATAAGTTATTATAATGTGTTTACTGTTTGTCATATCAGAGTCAGACTTAATCAATAATCAATAACTAAATTAATGTAATCATAAATAGTTTAGCAGAATATATTTGCTATATGCTATTCTGTATATTACTATATAATTGCTAATGAGGTTTCTGGTTTCTGCCCCACCATAGATTTTATGACTCCTAACACACCTTGTTATTTTGTGTAATTGTTCACTTTTTTGTTTGTTTGTTTTGTTTTGTTCTTGAATAGAGTATTTGTGTAGGGGGTGTAGGGGGAACAGCTCAGGCACTATGGTGGCAGTAAGCTAGGCCAATTTTATGGGCAGACTGCTTAAAAAAACATATTGTCAGCAGATCAGTAATGTAAAGAAATGTAAAAAATAAATAAATAAAAAAAAACAAAAAAAAAAAACAAACTCAAGCATCATGACTTCAGGCACAGCTATTTGCAGTGTGTGCACATGCATTCCTACCTGAGAGGGCCTCCAGGGGACCAATTGCCTTGTCTTTTCTGTTGGCCATGTCATTTCTCACTCTTTTGGTGACATGATGTCAGGCAAGCTAGGTGTGTGGTGAGATAATTACAGTAATTGGTGCACATGTTAGCAGCTAGCTACCTATCATATCCATGACATTAAGATCAAAAAATATATTTGGCTTCTGCTTTTCTTCCATTCAAAAACAAAAAGCATTTTTAAAATATAGGCAATGCCCTTCAAAGAAAGATGACACAAAATTGCCTGATTTTCTAATTCATTATCAGTGACTTTTTCTTTCTTTCTTTCTTTTTTAATTCAGTGCCATTAGATCACTGCCTCCAGGTCACAGCAAGACACAACAGTCATCACTGTCTAAGACATATTAGATATGATCCTGGAAACTCTGTCCTGGTTTCTGGCGAGAAGCTGGAACTTAAGGTCAGAGTCCATAACAGGAGCACATGTGAGCTCAGAGTCAGTGATGATTCAACCCACTGCTACATACTGTATATAAAAAGTAGCTTGTCTATTTCTTTTTCCTTGAAAACTGGCTTCATGAAAATGGGTAAGGGTTGAGGGATGAGATGGAATCCCATAAAAGACTGATCCCTGAAATAGAAATCCCAAATAGAATGAGTCCAGGACAAACTACTGTAAATGTGCAATTATTTAAACTATGTAAATTAAATACTGTAAAAACAAAATATCATTAAGTTAAACAAAATGTTCCTCTTATGTTTAGGGGCTAACTTATAGAGATTGTGTTTAGATTGTGATTAATCATTTACCCAAATCAGATTTTGCTGTTGTTGTTTTGTTTTGTTAAGTTGTTCACATTATATTTTTATAGTTGACCACTATCCAACACTAATACAGGTAATAAAAAACAAGTTATTTAGTTGAAATTCAGCCAAAAACATGTCTTCAGTTAAAATCATGAAAAATGTGGAATTGGATTAACATTAAAGTTGTATGAATCCCAATTTGTCTGTTCTGACTGTAGTCACATGTCATATCAGATGTACTGCATACTGTATGTATGTAGAAATTTGTTTGTTTTTTCACAGATTCACAAATGCACTAGGATCTCACACACAGCTAGCTGAGGGAAGAATCAAATCAGTCTGAGAAGTTGCCACAGCCCAAAGCTGAAGACGTGTGCATACAATGCCATTGGAATGTCCAATAACCTAAACAAGGAATGAACACACATCACATCAATGATCACAATGAGGTCAGGAAGTCCTTAGCTGCTATTAAACTTACCATCTTTTTGGCTATATGAAAAATATTACTAAAAGAAACCAAGCACACCATGTCTAATATTATACATTATACCACAGCACTCATGAATTCTTAATTATGATTGGTCAAAATATGTTGAATGATTTTTTAACAATATAGCTGTGATGGTAGTGCCAGCTGAAAGCCAAAGCACAGGGTAATATTAGGGTGTTGCGTAAGTTCATGGCCTAGTAAAAGCATGTTTTAGGTAGTTTATCAATCAAGCATGGAGCCCAGCCAGATTCATTCATAAAGATAAAATTCATATTCAGCATTGGCTTGATGGAATTAAGAGACAAATGTTTATGGCAACGCTGCAATCGGCACTGTAGCAGTCAGGAATAGGCTCGCTGTTTTGAATGAAATCGAGCTAGATAATGATCCCAGAAGTGGTAGACCAAAGGAAATGAAAAATGAGACAATTGACTCGAGAGCTGGCAAGACATTTGAATATCAATCATTCTACTGTTTTAAGGCATCTGAAGGCAATGGGAAAGATACTGAAAAGTTGGTAGGTGGGTTCCACATGCACTTTCAGAGAGAAATATAACTCAATGCTCAATGGCTTAACACCTGCATTGCAGGTGCATTACACCATTATTACGAGCTGCTCTATCCTGAAGAAACTGTCAAACATTGAATGTTACAGTTGCCAATCGATCAAATTAAATGAAAAAAAAGTCAATGATCTACGATCATCCAGCAGCCATCACTAAAGAAAATCATCCTCCTTCATGATAACACAAGGCCACCTATTGCAAAAGCAAATAAATACACAATTTTAAGCCTTGGATGGGAAGTTTATTGCATCCAATCTACTCACCGGACAAAGCACCATTGGATTTCCACTTGTTTAGGCTACTGCAGCATATTCTCTCTAGTCAACATTTCAAAAAAGCAAGGATATATGAAATTGTATAGATGACTTAATTTCCTTGAAACCTGAATGCTTCTTTTGCGACGGTATTCATTCTTTGCCAGATAAATGACAGAAAGTCCTAGAATCTAATGATTACTTTGAAGACTAACTCTATGTATTATTTTAGAAAATCATGAATAAACTTACTAATAAAACTAATATTAGTTTTTATTATGCACTCATTTCAGTATGTTATTGTTTCTGTAATAACAGCTAATTCTCAGGAACATGTACGGTAGATGCTCCATACAATCAAAGTCTAATAAAAAAGATTTTCTATATGTCTTTTTTGACAAAGAAAGATGTAAGGAGATGTTTACTTAACAATTATACAAATTGTCTCACCACTTTGTAACAGGTCAGAGGTTAAAACTGGTCCTTTAGAGTATTCTGCCATTGGAAAGAGCTCAGGATAGAGATCTTTGCACCTTACGAATTCTTAGTAATATAACAAGCAGGAGTTCTTGATTTTTCCAATTATAAATGGGGGAGGGGTGGAAGACTGGTGAGGCAACAAATGTTTATAGCTGCTACATGTACTAATTTGTTTCCACTGCATTAAATGTAATTAAAGTATGTAATTATTTAATCATCATCATCATCATCATCATACTTGACAAACTGCTGTGGTATAAGAGGAATACATCACACTGATGTACAGTTCTAAGAAAAGAGTGCTAACACATTACACTTTCCATCATTGATTGTTTCCCTTTAACACCTGTAGCACAGGCTGACATGTTTTACTGCTTACCTATTGACATTTGCTTGTTATTACATGACATTTGGAATTGCTGAAACATGAACCCACACATTTAAGAAATTGCTGGGTTTACTGTCAGGGCAGATGTTTTTCTAATAGGCCAAAAAATATGGCTGACAGCTGACATTAAAACTGCTTTTGTGAAGTTTGATGTCAAATTGACATAACACTTGAGTTTAATTACATTTTTCTTGATATAAGTTTGTGTAATGACATTTTTTAAGTTGACATTTCTATAGCGTATGTTAACGTGAATAAAATCACAAATAGTCAGCACATAATTTCTGTTTAAAAATGCACAGAAAAAAGTACTGAATATTTCAAGAGAACTTAAGTGCAGGAACATTCCAGAATTTGCATGAATTTATCATAAGACCTGGTATTTATAAATTTATAATGTAGGCAGTCAACAGCATTATGGCTATGAATTTCTAAAAGCATCTGACTCATCACATTCTGAGTGACATGGAGTGGGTGAGGGGCTTTTAGACAGAGTATCCATAGCAAAGGAGATTAAAGGACATGCGCCATTACAGACCCTGTCAAGTGTCAGGCGCCAACCACCAACACTGCAGATCCTATATGCAAAGTAACTGGATTGTACTAAAAGGGAATGGAAAAAAAAATTAATGCCATATTTTAAATGAATTTCCTTCATCATGTGACTGAAAATTCCCAAAGCAGATTTGTGCAGCAGTGAGATGTTGTGGCAGCATGGGAGAAAATTTCTCTTATGTTTTCCTGTAACACAAAATCACAGACACACATATATGTATACACCATGCAAATAGTTGGATTACTGCTAAGCCTGAAGTCACACATCCCACTCCCCACTCTTCTGACCCGTCTGCCTCTAGCACCTGTGCAGCAGGCCAGTGGGGTGGAAAATTATGTCTTGTCATTTAATTTCTAAAAAAAAAACCTCTTTGTTTTCACAGGATTAATCTCTTCGCTTTGCTCCACTTAAGTTGAAAGATCAGCAAAACCAAGCGGGCTGTGTCTGTATCTGCAATCTGTCGAGCTTCGTTTCAGAACTCACACTAAGATGAATAATGATCAGCTGCTTTTTTGCCATGGTTTGTGCTACAGTTTTCTCTGCACAATCCATGAATTTCCTGGCTAAAAGCTTCCTGAGAACTTGTAATAAGCATTATTCTTAACAGAAGTACAGTTCTGCCACAAATGTGCAAGGTTCCTAAATATATGCATGTTTTAGGTCATATAAAAGTACATATGGGTAAAGCAATATTCATCTACAAAAATGGCAAATCATAAATGTATGGATTAATTAAAATGCATTTCTGTAATAAATGTATGTTTGTGCTTACTGTGCTTTGCATGGCTGACCTAGACCGACTTTATCATCACACAAAGTCACTCTTACCAGAGATGTTCTTAAATCTTAGCAGTTTTCCCACTGATTAAATTGTAATGGTTAAACTAGCTTTAGCTTGGATCATATGTATCACTGTGAGCCAATGGTATCAGTTCTTCCACATCACCCAACATTCTGCTAACGATTACAACAGTTAATCCTGTGGCCAATACAGGGACAATACTTATATACATATATACATACTATATATATATATATATATATGTTATAACTAGCTTACAGGATTGAATTGAAGAACTGCCATTTGATGCAGTATAATGCAAATGTTTATGATTAAGCTACAATTTTGTGCATGTGTGGTAGGCTACAAGACAGAGTTTAGAGCTATCTTAAATGGATTCCAGTCACCATCATTCTTTAATCTTAGCAGGTTGTGTCATAATTTGCTAGTTTATGGATAAGGTGTTAAAGACCATAACAGAGGTAGTCTAATTGTTATGAAACCATTTTTTTTTTATAGGAGTCTATCACTGAGCCATTTCTCCCCTAGGATTCCATTCATTCCATTCTGGTCTCCCCTGGAAGACCCCGCATATATATTTATACTTTCCACTCAAATACTGGAATGTTCCCTTTTAAGAACATTCCTGTGCTCCCTTTCAAGGTTATATGATTACTGATTACACATACCTGAACTCAATCAAGAGCATGCACATGCACATGCACTGTCAGGCTCTCGCTGGACCAAAGATCACACAACATAGAGCTACGCACCCAGGACTACAATGCACCTCCGCCACGGACTACAAACAATATGGCCGAGACATGCAGGTGCACTGACTCTCCCGAATACTAATGGAGTTCACCTGAACTTCATCACACACCAGTATATAAGGACTTCAGACACTCCTGTTTGTTGCGAAGCAATAGCCATATCCGCTGTGTGTTTTTGCCAAGCGTTTTCATGATTCTGACTTTCCGTGTTTTGACCTATGCCTGTACTCTTAACTATGATTACGGCCTAAACCTCTTCTCCATTGCTACCGTGTCTGATTATCTGCCTGTTCAGTGTCTGCTCAGGTTTGGATGTGTGTTTTACCCGATCTGATTCAGCCTGCTCAGTATCTGCTCTTGTTTGGATGTGTTTAACGCCTGATCTGATTCTA
>JAOVYU010000056.1:19895489-19908283 GCA_025674565.1 Synodontis membranacea | reverse complement strand
TATTATTATTATTATTATTATTATTATTATTATTATTATTATTAAATGTAGGGTTAGGGTTAAGGTTTTGGTTAGGGCTAGGGCTAACCCAAGGTGCATGAAGCCAAGTGTGAAGTTTCTGAAGTTTGTGATGATTTGGAGTCCCATGTCATCTGTTGGTGTTGGTCCACTGTGTTTTCTAAGTCAAAAGTCAATGTAGCTGTCTACCAGGATGCCAAATTAATTTTCCAGCAAGACTAAGCACCTGCCAATAATGCAAAACTACTTCCAAATGGTTTGTTGACCATGATATTACTATTCTTCTGTGTATTACTGTGCTTCCATTGATAGAGATTACATGGCGCATTGTCAAGAGGAAGATGAAAAACACCTGGCCCAAAAATACAGATGAGCTGAAATCCACTATCAAAGCAAAATGGGCTTCAATAAAATGCAATGCTGCACTGATGCAGTAATTCATGGTAAAGGAGCCCCAACCAAGTATTGACTGTATAAATGATCATACTTTTCTGTATTGGAAATCCTTTTTTGATTGATCTTAAGAAATATTGTAACAATTTGAGACACTGGATTTCTGAGCTATTATATATTATAACATCATAACCATAATTAAGACCAAAAAAAGGCTAGAAATATTTCACTTGATCAGTATGGAATATATGAAAGTTTTCCTTTTTGAACTAAATTATGAAATTTCACATAGTAATCAAAATGTTGCACTGTAGTCTTATAATTATTCAACAGGGTTTTTCATAAATAGCTTGGATTAAAAAAAAATTGTAGCGGTAAATTTTCTCCTTTTTCCCCTTCGGAGGTACCCAGTGGTGCAACTTTTCTTAAGGTTAATATACAGTTCAGAATGTGTTCAGAATGTGTCCCTTCCCTTTGCACACAATTTATTGTATTAATACAGATTTATTTAAAATGGATTTACTTTTTGGCCATGATCTACACAAAAAAAATCCATAATGACAAAGTGAAAACTAAAAAAATCAAAAAATTAAATGAAATAACTTATAATAAGATATTATAAATAATAACCAGATAATACTTTAGTCCCTTTATTCAGTATATTATAGAAGCACAGTTGGCACCAATTATAGGTTTGAGACTTAGGGGTTAGAGTTTCCATGTTTGTAAATTTATTACACACAGGAGTAAAATGGGGTACACAGCAGCCATCCAGGAATCACAGGCTGTGAAATTCTTAACATGTACCAAACAGAAAAGTTAGGCAAACAGGTCCCTAGGGTAATTAAAGTCAAAAGTGGGTAATTGGACCAAGGTCATAACTCAGCACAGGCAACACAAACAAAAGCTCAGACCAAAGAATAAATAGACAAGACTTCAACATGAACATTGAAAGCTCTGGCATTTATATACACTTCATCTACAAAGACTCAGGTGAAATTGATTACTCTAACAATTAGCCCTGTGAGCATATTAATATTTCAATTTAAATACAGTACCCTCTCAAAGTATTGGAAAAGCAAGGCGAATTCTATTGTTTTGACCATACGTTGAAGACAGTTGGGTTTGCTAGACAAAAAGCTTTCATTACCTGATATTTGCATCTAGGTGTGTTAAACAACTTAGAACATGGCACCGTTTGTTTGCAATATGTTACTGACAAGTGTTTCTTGTTGCCCAGGTGTGCACCTGTGAGGTCTGCATTTGTTGTTAAAAGGACAAACCAACATGAAGATCGGAGAGCTGTCTATGGAGAAAAGCAAAATATTTTGAAGTTGAGAAAAAATGGACAATCAATAAGAGCCATTGCAAAAGCACTGGGCATAGTCAATACAGTAATTTGGAATGCACTGAAAAAGAAACCACTGGGTTCCCAAACAGCCAGACATCAAACAGATCAGCCAAGAGAAACAACAGTAGTTTATGACACAAATATTGTGAGAGCTATAAAGAAAAACCCAAAACAACAATCACTGGCATCTTGAGGCCATACATCTATGATTTAAACCACTCATCAGCAGTAAGAGTCAGAAGGCCAGATTGGAATTTGCCAAGAAACTCATGGTGAATTTACAAAGTAACTCATTGTGACAGCAGCAGAATGAATTCCAAAGTCTACAGAAACATTCTGTCTGCCTATTCACAGAGAAATGCATCCAGCCTAATTGGGAGGAACTTCAATATGCAGTGAGACAATGATCAAAAACACACTGCCAGCACAACAAAGGACATTAGGGGGAAAAGTGGAAGGGTTTAAATCAATCACCAGACCTTAACCCAATTGAGCAGGCATTTCCACTCCTGAAGATACCCCAAAACAAATAACAACTGAAACTTTGAAACCTGTGGTGCAGGCCTGAAAATGAAGAATGCAACAGTTTAATTATGTCAGAGGGTCACTGGATTCATGCGGTTATGCCCAGCAAGGGATATCAAACCAGACATTAAGTGTTATTGACAATTAACATTTAGACTTTGTTCCAATACTTTTGAAACCAAAGGTGGCACTTATCTCCTACCTATTTCCCTGCTCAGCCCATCAAACCCTCACTCAGTATTTTCCACTCCTGAACACTTTCTATTATTGAAAGTCTTTACCAGAAAGGATGACTTTTTCCTTCCACACCCAAGGATAAGCAGCTGCCTTCCCTAAGCCTCTTCTGATCTTTTGTTTGATTTCGGACTATCTCCAGTCTGTTTTATACATTTAGCAGTAAAAAAAAAAAAAAAAGTAAAAACATTGTCCCTTTGTCACACTCCTGTCTCCAGCAACTTAACAGAGATATGGCAAAGTGAAATGTCTCTCACTATATGGCCAAAAGTATGTGGACACCAGACCATGATACTCGTATGTGCTTGTTGAGCATCCAAACTTAGTCCCCACCTTTGCTGCTCTAAAAACATCCAAAATTTTGGGAAGACTTTCCACTAGATTTTGGAGTATATCTCTGTGAGGATTTTTCCATTCAGATATTAGAACCTTAGTGAGGTCAGGCACTGATGTAGCTTGAGGTGGCCTGCGGTGCAGGCAGAGTTCCAGTATATTGAAAATTCTCCATCACAACTTTCATCATAAGGCATACTGGGTGGAGCAGGTCAAAGAAAGGCAATCAAGAGACTAAACAGTTATCCAGTGATTATTCAAGAAATTAATACATAGTCAAAATATTAAATAGCTCCCTGTTTACTGTGTTCATCCACTTCAATAAACCATTTTGAGATATATTATCAGTAACCTAGATATAATTATTTAGATGATATGATACCAATAAATACTTCAGAAACATTGCTTTATTGATCATGCAGATTTGGTGCAGCTAAACAACAGGTGCTCTTTAGCCCTTTTTTCATGTGATAAGAAAACTCAACCCCTTTCTAAAGTATCAAGGAATGGATTAGACCAGTTTACAACATGCAGTTTAACAGAGTGGCTAATAAAATACACAAATATAGGAGTTACAGTCAAAAAATGGCAAGTGCACTTGTCCTAGAGAATCCTTAATTTGCACGTGAGTAAATGCCCATAATGCCCTCAAATATGAATGCAAAAAGCAAACTGTTTTCACTCTGAGTCTAAAAGCATATGACAAATTTGTGAAACTGCATTTTCTAATTTGTCCAAATACAGCCCTAGTTAACAGTTTTGCTAATAGTTCATATGCTTAGATTTAAATAATTAAATGACATCCCTGTAGTGTTACATAGTAGGGAGTATTTTAATGCTGTAAAGGCAAAGGTTGTTAAATAATATTTAAGAGTGCCAGGCTATGCATTTCAGGTGAAGCCTGTTTTCTCTGTCACTAAGAGAAGTATTTAAATTTACCCATCACCGATTGTTGTTTTGCGTCATTCCTGTTTGTCATGTACCACTTAGAGTTGTTAACCTGAAAGTGGCAAACAAAAACATTTGCCTTGTTGCTAATTATGCTGTTTATAGGCTTTTTCTGGCATTTTTTACACCCATATTTCCCTTTTCAGAAATGTAATCAACGGAAAAGCCACAAGAACATCTGTTTATGTTCTCCATCTGCCACTGTAAGTCTTTGGCAGATTTATTTTTGCGTTGATGGACACAAAATGTAGTTAGTTACTGTACGTCTGATGATCTGCTTTCGGAATGTCACAGCTCATGACCTCAACGTAGATCTCAAATAATTATGAAAATATGATTGCGTGAATCAAGGACAGTTTGAAGACTTTGGCAGTCCCACATAACAACACATGCAAATAAACCAATCTAATTGTCTGGTAAATATGATAACCTGGCATTACATCCCTATTCAATTTAACTTCTGAAGAAAACTCTGAATGTTGTGCTCATCATTTGATTCACTTGGAAATGACAAAGACCAATAGATTATTGACTAAAATCCACTCTTTCACCCCAACTGGTTATACAAATAGACACAGATAAATCTTGTGCTCATTCCTGGAATCCTATTAACCATATGACCATACCAAACATCCCAACCAACACATTTAGAATTGTTTTCTCTGTGTGACTGTATATATTGTAATAAATATAATGCTACCAACTAATTTCATGGATGGGTTCTTTGAAAAAAATCTCCCAGGAAGTTAGACATATACTTTCATAAACAAAGTGAATCTATATATTAATGCATTTAATTTGAAGATTTTCCTGGCTCTGAGAATTTTCCAATATTAACCAACCATAGTTACAGTCTTCATCAAGCTACATAACTTCAGCAGCAGACATGTCTGCGTATTTGACAATTTTAATTGCAACTAATGTACCGTGCCAGTTAATTCTGCACTTTTAGAAGAAAACTTTTTGAAATTGAAGTATACTGGTTTATTTATCTGTTCTCTCTCTTTTCAACAGTCATCTCAATCCCAAACTAAAATCATCCCCATCCTTATCTGGCATGGGAGGGAATGATGAAGGCATCGTAATTATCCAGCTGTGGCACACATCAATCATGAGTCCCAGAGACCTTGCAAAGCTGCTGAGATGCAGATGAGGGAAATCCGTTTGACCTGTCCGAGGCTGAATTAATTATCCAATTACTCCTCTCCAACTGACTGTGCTGGCCCGATAACTTCAGAGCTATTTACAACTAACTGCCTCCCCAAGATAACAAAAGGCCCATTTACTATATAATCACCTCACATAGTGAACGACTGGCAAAAACTCTGCACGCCATGGCACTTTCATCAGCATTTTTCCCCCTCACATACTAGCAAATAATGAAATGAAGTTCAAAAGTTCAAAATCCTAGACAGACAAGCCTTTTCCTTCCAGGACCTTATGTCAAGTATTATTTAACACTTTGTACTCCCATTAATGAGTGGAACAACATGTATTGCCTATCACAAAATGCAAAAGGACATTCCTTTTCTCCAGGTTTTTGAAAATGGCTACATTTGGGTCGTATCCGTCTGCAATTATCTGCAAATTCTATTTTTGTACCTCCACTGACCAGCTGCAGTTTTAATGCAGTACCTTAATGTTGCCAAGAACAAGAATAGAAACCTTTATCAGTAGCCACAATACATCTTGCAAAGCACAATGTCTCCTTTTCTTTCAGAAGTATTTCTCTGTGGAAAAGAAATCTATAACTGTGCAAAAGAGCTCAGCTCATTGATATGTTGATGGTTCAGTCCTGCTTTTCTTTGTCTTAAATCATTGATAGTGTCATACATGGATTAAGCTTGAAAAAGCAAATCATTTCAAAATGTTTGAGCTTATGAGTTTTTGCTATTATGACTTATTGGAGCACCCGACTTAATATCTACATTAGAAGCTTTGTGTGTTTTTCTGTACACAAAATTGCCTGCATACTTTATCAGAAGCAGCAGGTTGGCCCAGATAAAACCTGTAAAGAATACATTTCTCCGTGCGTGGGTTTGGAATTTCAAGATGATTGTACAGGAGAACGTCCTTTCAAGTTCGTCAATAGGTAGACTCATGCTTTAACATGTTACTCACATTCTGAGGTTTCCACAGTTTTAGTCCTATTTGCCATACTCTTCTGTGCCACATGCACACCAACTGCGCAAGAGATACTGTGCCATGACAAATTTTTTAAGCAACAAATTTACAAAAGTAACAAATGAAATCTTGCATTATTGATGGAAAAAGGCCTTTGTAGTTTATTTAAATCTATAGAAAGAAAAGAGCTATGTTAACTTTCTTCTAACAATTTCTGAGCAATATAGGTTATAAAATATATACAAAACTACATCTACACTGTAAAGCATACAACCTCCTTAGATTTTATTGTTTTTAACTCATGTACCGACTCTCTTTATCACAGTTATCCAAAAGGAATGTACACTTTTATAACCTTCTTTTTTTTTATTAAGCCTTTTACTAGTAGCCAAAGATAAACTATGAAAAATATAGTATTACACTCTAAGTTCTCCATAAAAGTTACATGGTTGACCAACTTTGTTATTTGGAATTCATTATTTCTACTTATTTTTCAAGCAGCAGCAGCTAACAGGTTTTAAAAAGCAGTCGTAGATAGCATTTCCATAAATTATCACTTTGGATTGCTGTAAACTGTTGCCTAATAAATTCATAATTTGTATAGAATATAAAACACTACGACACTGAGTTGGGGAAATAGACAGACCTGATTGATATGTTAGGCATGTAACAAAGCCGTTTTGAGCAAATCCAAACACAGGTGGATAAAGAGCATTTACCCGTAGAGCAAGTCAGAAAAATTATTTGCACGTCAAACAGTGGTGCAGGGAACACAAACACATTTAGTGCACTGACCCCCTGAACTAGTAGTACTTCATAAGTGATAGATGCACTCATTCTCTTATGCACTTGCATGCTTATACTTACTCAACCTCTCAATATAATGAGATCACATTTCAGCCTTACTTGTTATTATGCCTGAATAGCATGATGAACAGCATATAGTGTTGCTACCTCACAGTCCTAGGGTTCCAGAGCTTGGGTTATGTCACTGAGTTTCACAGGTTCTCCCAGTGTCTGCAGGTTTTCTTCACATTCTCTGGTCTCCTTCCAATTTCCAAAAATGTGCCTGCAGGTGCACTGGTGATGCTTAAATTGACCACAGGAATGAATTTATGCATGTGTATAGTATGTGGGCTAGCGCCCCACTGAGGGTATAGGCTCTGGATCCACAGTGATCCTGACCAGGATAATAGCGTAAACTAACACAATGAACCTACAGACCATAGTGTAGTATACAATGGGCAAAAAAATCTATATGGTTGGATAATTGTTAAAATTAGGCTAAAATAGTATTCTATTCAATTACGTTGCATATAGTACTTTGTAAAAGTTTACATACAATTTTTAAGTATTAATTTGCTGTATATTAATTTTGAAATTATTCACTATATATGTATGTATATATTACAAACAAATGTCAGATACAGGATTAGGAGAGTTAACAGTGAATAAATGAGGAACTACAGGGTTTATGATAAAAAATAAATTATCTTTTAAGTAGCTTTAAATTCCTTTTATGTAGCTTTAAAATCCTTCAAATAAAAGCATGGAAACTAAAATATGAATCGTGCATACAATATAAGGGAGTTTTTTAAAGGAAGTCATTGATGATCAATTTTGATGGCTATAGATGTGAATTTAGTGAGTATAAAAATCAATTTGCATTTATGGGATTTGAGTTATGAGCTACTAGCACTCATTGAACTGGATTACAGTAAGGGCAATCTGTGACCTTTTACCATGCAAATGAGGCTGTTGTTTTGTTTAAATGATTCAGTGTCATGCCAATGCAGAGATGAGTGAACTTGTATCAAACTCACAAATAAAATAAGTGCTGTAAAGAAAGCAACATATTACATAAGAGAGTATTTTTCAAACAAACAAAATAATAAAGGAGATTTATTGAAAAAAAAAAAAAGAAGTGTGACAGTTAAGATCCAGTAAAACCTGGGTATGTATCTGGGACTACTGTTTATGAAAAAATAAAACAAAGGGTCATCACACCAAATACTGACTTTGTTTAGTTTATTACTGTTTGCTGCATGGAGTGTTTTTTTTTTGTTTTTGTTTTTTCAAAAGATTTAATTGAATTTTTAAGAGGCCAAGTCAACACATCAAACACATTGTTGTTCTCCTCAAATCATTCTTGAACCATTTTTGCTTTGTGGCAGGGTGCATAAAGGCCACAGCCATAAGGCAATAATGTTTCCATGAAAGGGTGTTCATGGTCTGCAACAATGCTTACTGTAGGTAGGTGGTACATGTCAAAGTACCATCCACATGGATGGCAGGACCCAAGGTTTCCCAGCAGAACATTGCCCAAAGCATCACACTGCTTCCTCTGGTTTGCATTTTTCCCACAGTGCATCCTGGTGCCACGTGTTCCCCAGGTAAGCGACCCACAAGCACCCAACCATCCACGTGGTGTAAAAGTTCAGGCCACCTTCTTCCATTGCTCTGTGGTCCAGTTCTGATGCTCATGGGCCCATCGTTGGTCCTTTTGGCGGTGGTCAGGGGTCAGCCTGGGCACCCTGACTGGTCTGCGGCTATGCAGCCCCATACACAACAAACTGTGATGCACTGTGTTTTCTGACACCCTTCTGTCAGAACCAGCATTAACTTCTTAAGCAATTTGAGCTACAATAGCTTGTCTGTTGGACCGGACCACACGGGCCAGCCTTTGCTACCCATGTGCATCAATGAGCCTTGGCTGCCCATGACACTGTCGCCGGTTCACCACTGTTTCTTCCTTGGACCACTTTTGATAGACAACTGACCACTACGGACTAGGAACATCCTACAATAGTTGTAGTTTTGGAGATGCTCTGGCCCAGTCATCTAGGCATCACAATTTGGCCCTTGTCAAACTCACTCAAATCCTAACACTTGACCATTTTTCCAGCTTCTAGCATCAACTTTGAGGACAAAATGTTCACATGCTGCCTAATACTGTATATACCATCCACTAACAGACATCATGATGATGAGATAGTCAGTGTTATTCACTTCACGTGTCAGTGGTCATAATGCAAAATGTTAATATTTAAATTAAATCAAGACATCTTTAAATAAATGAATTTTATACACACACATATACACACACATATTTATACACCGATCAGGCATAACATTATGACCATCTGCCTAATATTGTGTTGTTTCCCCTTTTGCTGCCAAAACAGTCCTGACCCATCAAGGCATGGACTCCACTAGACCCCTGAAGGTGTGTTGTGGTATCTGGCATAAAGAAGTTAGCAGTGGATCCCTTAAGTCCTGTAAGTTGCAAGGTGGGACCTCCATGGATCTGACTTGTTTGACCAGCACATCTCACAGATGCTTGCTTGGATTGAGATCTGGAGAATTTAGAGGCCAAGCCAACATTTCAAACTTCTTGTACTCCTCAAACCATTCCTGAACCATTTTTGCTTTGTGGCAGAGCGCATTAGCCATTATTAAAACTCAATAGCTTATTTAATACTGGTTAGTACAATCTCATCATTTACACGAAGATAGATCTAGTACATATATTATTAGCAGTTTATACAAAACTATCAGTCTTCATTTAACATCAACATCAGTCAACATTTTGAAAATGGAAAGGCTTATTTATTGGCCGGTGAAACCTCATTGTTTAGCCCAGGATAGATAAGGAGTCTTGAGTCTAGCATATACAGTCTATATAGCATTAGTAGTAGTAGTAGTAGTACATAATTTGAATATAACTTACAGATAGCCAAACTATTTATAGTGAAATGCCATTCCATTGAAAATAATGGTTTGTTTGTCATTGTTGAGCTTAAATTTAAAACAGATATGCAGAGAAATTTACAAATTGATATCAAGCACTGAAAATGTAATCACTGATTTGCAATCACATCAATGTTAAAAGTATGCTGCATCTCAGCAAAATGGTGCACATCTTATATCAGCCCAATAGAAACTGCCATTCCATTTACCTAGTTCATTGCTAGCAGTGCAGTTAGTTAATGCTCTAGTTTTGAATATACTGTGCGTATGTAATGTCATGCCAAAATAATGTCAAAATTGGAGTGGAATTTAACCAAAAACTGAAGAATATCAGTCTCCATAAATGTAGAAACTGTCCACAGCAAGCCAGGGCTCCTACTGGCAGTGAACACGGAGAACCTTCAACCCAAGTTTCACCTGACCCGCACACTCCTCTGCACACTCCATGCTGTTTAATTTTGGAAGGTGAAGGGGAAGATGAAAGACTTGTATGCTGCTCTCTTCTCTTCTGAACTTGGTCAAAGTTTTCTGATGAACTGTGAATTTCTTCTCAACAATGGGATGAGGTTTTGCCTTGCTTGTAGGTATAAAGTGAACATTTCAATTTTATCTTTTAATTTTCTTTCATGATAAAGTTTCTAAGAATTTTTTTTTTAAATTGTTAAAAAATGTTCAACCTATTAACAAAACAGATATTAGTGATTTCAGTACAAATGCCATTGCTATGTATTATACAGTGACAAGTGTATTTTCTGTCAGCAAACCTCCTTAAAACAACAAAATGACATGTTAATCATTATGCAAAGGGGGTGTGCATGTATGCGAGAGAGAGAGAGAGAGAGAGAGAGAGAGAGAGAGAGAGAGAGAGAGAGAGAGAGAGAGGTTACCCTTGTTTAAATAACAGCATGACACTGTGAATTCCTGGATGGCATCAGAAGATGGTCTGGGCAAACATTCACAAAGCATGTCAAAAGCAATTCATACAAGAGGACGGCCCGTGCATATTCAATGGCACTGCAAACGATACAATCTGGCACGGCTCTTTCCCCTGCTCCCTCCGTCTGGCCCACAGCACCCAGGCTGCCTGCGAGCAGGAGCGGCCGAGTGAATTAACGAGAAAGAGCAGCTCCTGTAATGAGGATGCCAGAGCACGTTAGGGCTGCCGTCCAATCATGCTAAGCGTCTGTGAGCACTGCAGTCTGCCTCCACAGGACATTGCAGTGAGAGAAGTTGAGAGGAGCTCCCCCATCTGTGGCCCCTCACATATTTCTCACCTAATAATTCTCATTAACGCAGTGAAAACGATGTAAGAAGGAAGCAATTTAAATAATTGATACTTGTTTTGAAGGAGTTCCCTTGGTCCCTTGGTAATCTTGTTCTAAATTCTCTCTTTGCTCAATTTGTACCATCCACATCATTTGAATTGTCATACTTGGCACTCTGCTGTAAGATAGATGCCAAATTACTATAAAGGCCAGTACACAAAACAAATGGCTTACACATTGCATGCTGTTAACCACTGTAAGCACTGCATCAGTCTAGCCAAATCTTATTATCTGGCTTTTTTTGTTTTTGTTTTTTTTAATGTTAATGCTATTGAACCTGACCCTCAGACCAAGATTAAAGACAGTGAATGGTCACGTGCAAAAAACATATAACATGGCACGGATTTATGCTGAGTAGAGATCCACTAATCAGCACCAAGGAATGCTGGCTGAGTTAACATATTAGATGTTTCAAATGAATTATGGAAACTAGAAATAAAATGCATTATCTTAATTTAGGGCCACTAGGGTTCATTTTTTATTAGTCATGGTAACATGCATGATAAATTTTGCCCAATCTATAAATGCTTACTAAGCTCTGAGTTATGCATAGGCCCTTCCAACTTTCACTGATAATTTGATAAAATGGACTGCAGGGAAAAGGTGAAACTCAATAGCAATTTATTCCCCATGTGAAAATTGTGCTGGCCACAGCAATAATTAGGCAAGGCAGAAGAGCTGTGACAGTGACAGCTGTCCATAATGTCATTGCTTACCATTAATTTGTATATACGTTTTAAGTGATTCTGTGGATTATTATGCTTTACTGTGTTATAGATGCATAGCGAGCTCAGATTAATGTGAGGAAATGTGCAGTTGTGTGTGTGTTTTAGAAGAAACTTTGTAAAAGAATGTCAACATCATTAAACGTCATTAACTGTTCTTGTAAGCCAGTTTCAGTTTGTCACATGACATATGGAAGAAGCTACTGCTTTATGACAAATTTGAACAAGAGGTTAATTGACTGATAGAATGAAATGGAAAAATATCAACATTTCTAATCAGCAGATGCTCCCCCAGCCTCCAGTCTCCCACCGCAAGTCTTCGGCAGAAAGAAAGCAATCCTTCAATGGCCTGAAGTCATTTATTTAGACCCCAGATTAGATATTTATGCATGGCTAGTTCAAAGCAATCAATGTCTTCAAACTTGATTGAAATGCATAGAGAATCAGCATGTTATGTTAATAATGTGGTGGCTTGAAATTAATGCTTAAAATATTCTCGCTGACCATTTTGTGTACTTCAAGATGTAGAATATATTTATCTCTTTCTCTCCCTGTCTTTCTCAGATGTAATCATTGTATCCTGATTTCGAGATGATATCTACACTACAGAAATCTGTATTTTTCTCTGTTGGATAGCCATTGCATGGCTAATAGACTATTAGGGGTCAAAGGTCCAGCTGATGCAGAATTCAGGATCAATATTCAGGCATCAAGCACCGGATCATACACATACCAGCATGAGATCTCTGTATTAGCTTGGTATCAATAAAGCAGCCACTCACACTGACTTTGAGTGACCATCACAGATATGCATGATTATCATACAAATGTAAGCAGAGGGCAACAAGACATCTAATAACTTCTGAGCCATATGAAGGAATGTGGCCTAGCTTTGGGAGATACCCCCTAATCTGTCTGATTTCATGGACTGGAACTTCAGCTGAACTGGAACGGATAGAGCCGGAATTGGATGTGAGAGTTAAATTCACAAGTGTGTGTAAATGGGTGGTGACCAAACACAATGTGTTTCAGATCTGCTCTTTGTATCCAGTGAAGCACAGACTCACT
>JAOVYU010000056.1:19872455-19888778 GCA_025674565.1 Synodontis membranacea | reverse complement strand
GACAGGTGACCTTTATACAGATAACCAGTTCAAACAGGTGCCATTAATACAGGTAACGAGTGGAGGATAGAAGAGCTTAGATAGAAGACAACTTGCACAATTGGTGGCTGCCAAATACTTTTTTGCCCCACTGTAATGTCATCTCTGCTCACTTGCCAGAGTTAACTAACAGTTTACTTACTTCAGGTTAAAAAAAATAAAATAAAAAATAGCACCATTTTTGTGGTCCTTCAGCTGTCCCATCCATGTCATGACAGCTATTTGTACTGTCATATTACCCATAGTCCCACTTGTTTAGGCATTTACCTATCAGTTCTCAAGCCCTGAGTCTGTCCTCTTTTCCTGATTGCCTGCTCTCTATTGTTCGTATACCTCATTCTTCATTAGTTCTCATCATGCTGTCATTTTTGTCTGTGTCATTTCCTGCTTTTGCACATTTACAGCTAATGCACATCTTTAATTTGCCTCTGTGTGCCCTAGGGGACAGGTCAATGATATTTAGAGATGCAACCATAACAAGGGTCACATCAATATACTGTAATATCTCTAAAAACCTACTGTGCCTCAAAACAGATTATAACTAGTACTCTTCAGTACACATCTCATAATATTTAAACTGTATTCTTCCAGACTCTACTTTTCATTGACTCTAATTTAATCTATACTGACTGACTGTAATATAAACAGTTGCTTCCAGCATGAGTTTCCTAATATCACAATATTTGATTCTTGGTGTAGGCTCAGCCAGGGAAGAATTGATTCCTACTTCTGAGGGTTGATTCCCCTTCCAGAGACATGCGAGAGATTTTCTCTGTAACTGCTGTCTTCTGCCCACAGGGAATTTCATGCCTAGGCCTCTGTAAAATTTTGTTAAAATTAAATCAAGTTAAACTGAACTGATCTATTGAGAATGATTGCGTCTGTGTGCGGAGGGTGAGGGGAAGCAGGGGGGAAAAAGGAAAAGAGCTCATGAACTTTTCACTTATGTAGAAATATATCATCCAAAGAAGAAAGAAAATGAGGACCATTAAAATAATTGGGGAACTACTCACCAGTTCATACTCATCAAAGAGCTGAATGAGTGAGGGTGGAATAAAGGTGTGGAAGCCCTGCAGGAAAGCATTGATTTGAGGCTGAATGGCTCGAGTCATCCTTAACTCTGTTACAAGCTGCACATATTCAGCCTGACATAGACAGATAAAGAAAGAAAGAGAAGGGGGAGAGAGAGAGTGAGAGAGAAACAGTGACAAAGCCTTATACCACAATCACATCACATTATTAAATAGCACAAACTCAAACTGTGGGATTAAAATATGTGAACTGTGTTCCTTGTTTGTACCTGCAAGGTATCCTCACCTTGTTATCTTGGGTGACCTGAATGCCACTTCCTCCTGGTTTGAGCGGAACTTCTTCCATGGCTCCAAACACATCGGTCTCCACAGAAAAGGTGAGCTCCAGGCCCAGGTCACTGATGTCATTGTCCAGAATCCACTGCAGATTCTTGGCATATTCTGGATCAATGGAAGACACATCCTGATAACTCACTGGGATACCTGGACAGATAAACACAAAGCTTGTCATTCTGTGAGCAACCTTGTACTTTGCATGTATATTTTTGGGCATATTAATGTGTCAATGTTCCTGTCTGTGCATTACCCAGAATGTGCTTATAGAAGGAGCGGGTGAAGTATATATTCACCAGCTGACGATGGTACAGAGCCAGGCCAAGGATTTGACCTGCAAACTGGAAGTAGTTCAGATGGTCTGGGTTGACAGAGGAGTTACTGTTAGGTTGAAATGTAGTACCTGTAAAAGACACACAGTTCAAGCAAATAAAGGATTTTACTTACACAGCAACGTTTTTCCAATGATTATAGACTAAACCTCTGATCTGTAACAAGTGTAATCAATATCCAGTAATTAGCTACTGTACACAGAGGTATAGAAATAAAATGATTCAAAGTCGGATACATAACCAAACACACTGAAGAGAGAATAAATGCACACGCACGCACACACAAGGAAGAAACTGAAGAGCCTGGAAAAATCTCAACAAAGGCGCATATTAATAGTCAGCACATTGCAGAGTTACAGTTAGAATATTGCTTACCATCTGCCGATTGTGTGAAGAGTGCGTAGTCTGGATTGATGATCTCATTAGAGAGAATGTCAAACCACTCTCTCACTACCCCCTGACCCTGAGACAGAGAGAGACAATGTGAGTACCATCTGCCAACCTCAACAGCATAAGTTCTGTTTCCCAAGACTGCAGCACATCTTGAACATAAAGTCCAAATTGCAGCCCAGTGCAGTTGAAAATAGCTGAGAACAAGTGAAAGCTGCTTGCTGATGGCACAGAGGATATATCTTCAAACTTACCATTCCCTCTTCGCCGTGAAAGCGTACGGCGATGCCCTGCTTGAGCTTCTCGTTGGTGAACTTGGACACGACCTCGCAGCTGCTTCGGAATATGGATTCTAAGAAAGGAAGACAAAGTGCCATGATCCTGATCTAAATCTAGACAGTGAGTGTGTAAATAAAGGTTTTCTAACATTCAAGACGGGAATTCTAGTACCTCTGTTAATCAGTAAAATGTCATTTTCATTGACAGGCCGATGGACCATATCCGAGTCGGGCTGTCCAGCCAGGAGATGCTCATAAAACCACTCACACCTGTCCTTAAATGGCTGTGGAGCAAAAGGATAATTTAAACTTCTTCATATTGATTAGACACTCACATCTTATACTTTGCCCAAAAAGCAGTTATCTGGCCTGTTAATCACCTATCCGTTACATTATAAACTACAGACCTGGCCTTAGCAAAGTGGTGATAATGGGGAAAAGGAACACTTCAGCTACACAGCTAGGAGAGACTGCAACCATTTGCATAATATTTAAATGACTTTATTCATGATGCAAGGAGGGGGAAGTCTGCAAGACGTACAAATTAATAAGACTGAAAGGAACTCTTTCCTCCAGGGGCACCTAGAGCATGCGAAGAGGAAAATCAAGAGATGAAATCGGATTCGGCAAGTTAAAGTCTGTAATTAAAATGGCACCGTATTCCCCAGTGGACCATAATCTGGAGGTAACGAGGCTGAGCATGCAGTAGCTCAAATATGAATACCAAAAAGTTTGTGAACACGACATAGTAAAGCAGCAGTTAAAATTTATGAAACCACATAACGGACCTTAAGACAAGCGTTATCTGCGGCATAACAACACAGTTAAATGATCCTAGCTGAGTGAAACAGGTGTTTGAAAGTCTATCAACACAAGTCCCAAGAGTTCTGCAGCACAAAAGGTCACGTCTGTGAAATCAAATCAGTGGCCATACTGGAATTGCTGTTTTAACATGTGCATCAGAGGCACATACCTGGCCTTTGATTATGTGCATGAAGCGAGACATGAGCTCTGGACATTCCAGGAGGAAATGGAAGTGATTAAAGATGATTTTTGGGTTCCTGAGGGGGGGAAAAATTGCAAATATTAAAATCTGGCTTTGAAAAACATGGACAAGGAGACACGGTTACAGATGGTCAATCCTCACTTACCTGGTAACAAAACATTTAAGTACTTCATCGTGCTTGCAAACAAACTCGATGAAACGAGGAGACGTCATGCTAGGCAAGAAAAGAGAAACGGATGGATGATGATAGGTTATCTGTGAGAAAAAAGCTGCAGAAACAAAGTGCTAAGAAAAGCAACCTGTATTAGGACTTCAATTACACAGACAATTGCAAACTCATTACAGCCATTGAGCCATTAGCAAACACAATATGGCTGAATTATTTAAAGGGTGATTTCCAAAATCATCATTTCAGTCTCTAATGACAAGGACAGTCCAAAATATACAAAAAGACAAGAGACACCTCAGTAGAACCTGCCAAGAGATCATCAATTCAGTGGTAATTAAAAAGCTATTTAATTTCCTAATTACATGCAGTTAGAAAGCTTCAGGGGTAACAGAAGTGTGCGGCAGCATTATTTTCTTGTTTATTTCAGTGACTGTTATACAAAGCTGAGTTCTGATTAAAAAGTATATTGCAGAAGAGCAGAAGAGAACAATCAATTGAGGAAGATTTAATGTTACTATATGCATCTGCCTTTTAAACCACTCTGTTATTGTTTTATATATATATATATATATTCTGCATTGCTCAGTAGTGGCTTTCCACCTTACACTGTGTCTAATATTTAGACTAGTGTTAAAGCTGCAGAATTTTGATATAAACAGTAACGGTGAGCATATTAAATGATTAGAATTATGATTACTGGAGTGTAGCATCTGTGATTGTACAACTATGTAAAGCTATATTTTAAACGTTTATATTTTCATTAGGAGGCCATATATAGAATTTATCATTCACTTTGTCAATTATACATTTAAAGCTACTGCAGTGAGTTTTACCAGACCTGCTGGATAAGCACTCTCCAGCATTATTTGCACTGCTGAAAATGAGCAAATAGTGCAATGTCTTTTAGCAAAACAGTGGTTCCAAAGTTACTGGATTACAACCATTACTACGTGATGAAGCTTCTCCTTGGGCTTCTTTCTGTAATGTTCACCAACACTCTACCCACAGATCAACATTTAAAGCATCTTTAAATTCTTAGGTTTGAGAATGTGAACTTAAAAATAAAATTCAAGCATTCAAACATACTTGCAATTATTCTAAAGATTATTTAAGGGCATGTACTGAAATAGAGTTCTTAATACATTCAAAATATCCATTACCATTGCTCTAACAAAAATAAAAGCTATTAGTCCATTTTGCAAAGGTCAAGCCCACTGACAGCAGAACTCTGACTCTCATGTTAAATGTAATTTCATGGCACGAAAGGCATTTCATTGTCTTAATAAACTACAGACAATAGTTAATTATTTATTATCATAATTATCTTGATCATCTGCATATGAATATCATTTTGATACATTTTGAAATCTTCAGTGCTGTAATGCCTTGCCCAGTATCTAAAGTGCTTTACTCTAATATAATAGATTCAAAAACCACAAGGTGATAAAAATGAATCTGGGTAAACAAGAACAGTAATATGCAGATAAGCTATTTATCCATTTAATACAACGTATCAATTGCTGCCCTTCATGATTAGCATATGGCAGAAGGCAACACCGTGACATTAATGTGCAATTAATTATGCCACAGTTGATTCAAAACATTGTGAGTAATTAAACTAAAAAAGCATCAAACAATGAACAGGTATTAAGGAGATGCAAATTATCTACAAATGTCTAGTAACATAAAACTGTGTTATGGGCATGAGTCTTTACAGTCTTTTTGGTACTATACATTTTCCTATATCAGGTTACACTGTGGTAGCTTTAAAAAATTCTATAGTTTTTATTAGTTAAATATCAAGAATTCATCTGTGAGACTGTGAGAGGCCATTCTTACCCCTGTGGCATCTGGCAAGAGCAGCACATATAGAAAGCCTGGATTACTGCACTCAGCCTGTTGGCAGTCATGGAGATAACATCCTGGCCATCTACATAAGCCTTGGGCGTCTTCATCACCACCTCAGGATCCAGTGACGAGGGTAGAAGGTCAGGAGTGTCAGAAGCAATGGAAGGACCGGCCTCCTGCTGCTTCAGAAGGAGCGAGGCAATGTCACTTCCTGGAGAAGAAGAGGTAGTGTCTCCACATTTCCTATCCAGCTCTGTGGAGATGAGCACCAGCCATTCATCCAGAGAGTGCCACAGCAGCTCCAGAGGCTGAGGATAAGCACCCACACAAAATAAAAATGGCAAACCTCTCTCACACATTATTCACACATCTAAAAAACTTAAGAGATTTACTGTACAACTAATTGAGTTACACTTGTAATTGTTTACACTAATTGTTTCTAAAAGTTCTAATTGTTTACACTGTTCAGAGGTGCACTGATTTACATGCAAATCAATCATGTAGCTGAAAATCAGCTGCTGAATGAATAATGTCCGTCTTAATGTACACTACCCTCTGATAGTATTGGAACAGCAAGACCAATTCTTTTTTCATTTTATTTATCTTTTTTGGCTATACACTGAAGACATTTGGTTTGTTATCAAAAGATGTATATGAGATGATGGATCAGAATTTCAGCTTCCATATGCTGATTTTTCCATGTAGATGTGTTAAACAACTTGGCACCTTTGGTGGCAAAGGTGCTAAAAACCTATGCTAAAAAGCCAAAGGTGCTAAAAACATGGCACCTTTTCTGGCAGACCACTCAATTTTTAGGCGAACAAAAGAATTGGCCTTGCTGTTCCAATACTTTCAGAACGTACAACACATTAACCAATTGTTAATTGGCATAATTATATTAATTAGATAACTCAAGATAGTGAATTTTAAAAGCATGATAAAATAGCCTACATGCTGTGCACACATTATGCTCTCATGACCTTTACTTAGTAACTCATGGCTGCATTCGGGTTATGTACACTATTAACTATTAAATAATTACTGTGATGTACACGATAAAAAAATAAAATTATTGGATCAAGTTCTATTTAATAAAAAATTTGGTTGGAGGTAATATTGAAACATAATAAGCAATATACTGTAGTAACCTCTTAGTAGATTTTTTTTTTTTAATGCTTGCCATCTCATTCAAACATATTAGTCTTTCATTTGTCACTGTCTTTCATCTGACAGCTAAAAAAAAAAATCCAACCTGTCTCTTCAGTCTGAATTACTATCCTCAGTTTTTTGAGGCTTAAAGGCAGATATGCCCCTGAAAATCCCAGTCTCTAACACCTCTATTCAAGAGGCATGAACTACACGAAGGTAATTTTAATAATCTGACTGTATTATATTAAAGATGGTGATGAAAGTGATAAAAACTGTAAAAACCACATAATCACTACCCCGAAAAACACTAAAAATTCAGTCCTGCTAAGAAAGGCACTTTTTTTTTTTTTTAAATAGTAGCTTTTCAGCTTTGGTAGATACAAGGCTTCCATAATGTTTTTATTAGTTAGATTGTATGCAATTTTCTTGTCTTGTGACAGACCATTTTTCTGTTTTTTTCACTCATCTGAACAATGAGTCAGACTGCAGCACCTGAAAGTAAGCATCTGAAAATATATGAATGGCTGAGTGGCCCAGAGATCTATTAATCATCACCATGCAGGCTCCACAATGTGTATAAGTGGGCAAAAATATAGTATTGCACTATTTGTAGAGGACCAAAATTTGCAAGATCCAAAATAGCCTATGTGCAAAATACCTGTATCCTTCCCTGTGGCTTATATAGTTATATATAACTTATACTTACATAGTTATAACTAAATATAGTTACATATTTAGTATTTATATTTTCGAGAGCAAACCTTATAGCGGGTATATGAGACACATCTGACTAGGTACATGAAACTCTCTATACAAATTCAAGCAGCGAGCACCCTCTTCAGGACAAATCACTGCAGTGCACCTTTTTAAAGGACTGAAATAATTTTACTGTAGAAAGATAAGAGAAGCTTCGCTGAACGCAGCACACACTGACCTTGAAGACCTGACTGCGTGGGGTTTTGTTCCCATTGTATCCCATGTCAATGCTAGTGTTAGGAGAGGACGGACCCAGGCGAAATACATGACAGAAGATCCGCACTATTCTGAGCAGACTCTTCATTTGGGCCTCATAATTACTAGATAAACTAAAAAGGGAGAAAAAAAAAAAGATGGTGCAGGAGCAGAACATTGTATTGGAAGAGTTTTTGTGGTTGAGAGCATAGTAAAATACCTCCACAATGGAGATGAAGCCTACCTGAGCAGCTTGTGTCCATTGGTGGTGGCCACCTCAGCCAGGCTGGTAAGGATTCTCTGATAACTGGAGTCATTCTGCTGAGATACATGCTCAAGAACCTGCCTGAGCTAAAGCCATACGTGGGTTAAAAACGTACTATGAGCATATACACATACATACATATGTACACATATATATGTATATATTTTTATACACACACACGCACACACGCACCCACACACACACACTGAACACTTTATTAGGTACACCTTGCTTGCAGTGGGTTGGACCCCCTTTTTTCCTTCAGAACTGCCTTAATTCTTCATGGCATAGATTCGATAAGGTGTTGGAAACTTTCCTCAGAGATTTTGGTACATATTGACTTGATAGAGTCAAGCAGTTGCTTCTGCATGATGTGAATCTCCAGTTCCACCACATCCCAAAGGTGCTCTATTGGATTGAGATCTGGTGACTGTGGAGGCCATTGGGGTACATTTGAACTCATTGTCATATTCAAGAAACCAGTTTGAGATCATTTGAAGGGGATCATAAAAGGAGTCATAAAGGGAGGGTCATGGTCAGTAAGAATACTCAGGTAGGCTTTAAACGAGGCTGAACCGTTGATACAAGGAAGGACAGATCTATGCTTTCATGTTGTTTATGCCAAATTCTGACCATACCATCTGAATGTCACAGCTGAAATTGAGACTGAGGGACCAGGCAATGTTTTTCCAATCTTGTATTGTCCAATTTTGGAGAGCCTGTGCAAATTGTCACCTCAGTTTCCTGTTCTTACGTGACAGGAGTGGCACCCGGTGTGGTCTTTTGCTGCTGTAGCCCATCTGCTTCAAGTTTCAACATGTTGTGCATTCAGGAATGGTATTCTGCTTACTTTGGTTGTAACAAGTGGTTATGTGAGCTACTGTCGCTTTTCTATCATCTCAAACCAGTTTGCTCTGACCTCTGACATCAACAAGGCATTTTCATCCACACAACACGGACCATTTTTTTTTTCGGACCATTCTCTGAGATGATCTCCCTAGAGATGGTTGTGCATGAAAATCCCAGTAGATCAGCAGTTTCTGATATACTCAGACCAGCCCTTCTGGCAATAACATCCATGCCACATTCAAAGTTACTTAAATCCCCAATCTGATGTATGGTTTGAACTTCAGCAACTTGTCTTCACCATGTCTAGAGCCCTACCGTAAATGCACTGAAATGCTGCCATGTGATTGGCTGATTAGCTATTTGTGTTACCAAGCAAGTGAACAGGTGTACCTAATAAAGTGGCTGGTGAGTGCATATAATCATGAAAAAGTGCAATATCTTCCATCCGTTATATAAAAAAGTAAAATTAATATGTTCTAGACTCATTGCATGAAAACTAAGATGTGTCGAGCATTTTAATTTTTAATTTTGATAATTATAGCCTACAGCTCAAAAAATGTAAATAACACTGTCTCAAATTATTAGAATATTTCATTTCAAGTTTGAGTAAATGACTTTTCAAACAGTATAAATACTGTGCATCTCTCGGTCTAGTTCAGTACACACAACCACAATCAAGCCTCAGAAGGTCACTGGGGGAAAGGCTGGCTGTTCACAAAGTCCTGCATCTAAGCATATTAATGGAAAGTTGACTGGAAAGGAAAAGTGTGCTAGGAACATGTGCACAAGCTACAGGGATGACTGCACACTTGAGAGGACTGTCAAGAAAAGTTGATTCACGAACTTTGGAGAGCTTCACAAGGAGTGGACCGAAGCACTTCATACTTCCATTTGCTGACAAGCTTTATGGAGATGCCAATTTCCTTTTTCAGCAGGACTTAGCACCTGTCCACAGGGCCAAAACTACTGCCAAATGGTTTGCTGACCATGATGTTACTTTGCTTCTGAGTATTACTCTGCTTCTCTTGATGGAGAATCTATTTTCAAGAAGAAGATGAGAACTACCCGACCCACAAACACAGACAAGCTATATGCAGCCATCAAAGCAACCTGGGCTTCAATAACCCCTCAGCAGTGCCTCTAGTTGATTGATTCTATACCACACCTCATTGATGTAATAATTTGTGGTAAATTAGCCCCAACCAAGTACTGACTGCATGAACATAATTTTCAGGCATGCTACATTTCTGTATTTTGAATCCATTTTTGATTGATCTTAGGAAATATTCTAATAATTTGACATACTGGATTTCTGATTTTTACGAGATATAAGCCATAATCATCAGGAGTAAGACAAAAAAATCTCACCATGCTCTCCTTTATGTCATCATTCTGTGTCATCTGAATGAGTGTCTGAAAGAGCCTTCCGTGATGCTGTATGAGAATCTCACATGTTTCGCCATAACCACCCTTAACAATGTAGGATGTACAATGAATGAGAATTAACAAAAGCATCTTTACCTGAGTGTACACTACACATCCATATTTGCTACAACGAGCCAGACCCAGACTCAACTTACCTGCACACAAAGGTCAAGTGGGGTGACTCCATTCTTGTCTGGCAAGTACTTGGCACCCCTCAAGAGCAGGATTTGAGCTGTGTCCCTTTGGCCATGGCTGTGGGAGTGACAGAGAGAGAGAGAGAGCACGTCACCTCAAGTGAAATGAGTGGACACTAGAGGACACTGTTATTTAATTACACCTGATTGTTTTTCCCTTTTCTTAAATCTCCCCATACTACTGATCACTAGTCAGTACTACTGATGCTGTCAGTCACCTAAAGCATATGGCATTTGCCTTTGCATATTTTCAATATTAGTCATTAGGGTGTTTCCAGGTGGCTTAACATGCTTCAAATGATAATCACTTGACTTAATATATAACTGTGTAGATGCCTGACCAAATCACCATATTTCAATCAGTAAATCACCCCTGTGCACACATGTATTTTCCTGTAGATCCCTCACCACAGGTGACAGATGGTATAGCTTAGCACCAAAAGCACAAGGGGCTCATCAGCTTTGTATAGCATTACTGATGTATCACTCAGTCAGTCAGATGCAATCAGGCAATGGAAACTTTCCAACTGGAAAAATGGGAAGACAACTGACCCTACTTGCAACAAGGCCTTTTGGTGTAACGTTGACTTTATATGCTAATTTGCACATTGCATTCTCCTATATTTTATTACACTACATCAAACCTGCCGCTTATGTTCAATATTGACACAACAGTTCATGACATACACTTTGTTCAATTATCAAAGGCCATGTCTCAAATCTTCTACTATGCAGTAAGATACAGAATGTACTTGACAGTGTAGCACCTGGATTTTGATAGAGTATTAATATACCAGTTGCCATCACCCAACACAACACAGCTGGTAAGTTCAGCAAAAAACATATCTTGATTGACAGTATCTGATATTAAAAGCAGACAATAAACCATTCAGAGCCTCATCAACAGACAGTTACTTAATAATGTGTATGAATTATTTATTAGAAAAGGTGCCTCACTTGTATGCATGTAAGTCCAAGCAGACAGCCATTGACTATCATTTGTAATTGAAATGGGAGAATAGAGGAGCATTGTTGCTTGGCAACCCACTCATCCAAGTGTATCAAGTATGATACACAAGAGAAAAAAGAAAATTGGGCATCTCCTCAGTCACTGCATTCTTCTCAAATGGCAGCCTCATTAGTCTACCCCAAGACTGAAACTGGTCATTTTCCTTGTTATTCTTAATTCAATACCTTAAACATGCAGTAGGGAAAGGCATCAGTAGTTAATAAAAAGGATAGTAAAAGTCAGATAGGTGACCAGATTCTGGACTCTGGACCTTCAAACTGGAAGCATGTCATTTCAGCTTACCACAGCAACTTCTTTACTGGTATTAATAGTGAGGGAGATAATTATGCTAGTGACCTGCAAGCAAAGTAGAGAGGGGTGGCTCCAGAGACGTTGGGCCTATTGATGTCTGCTCCACTGTCCAGAAGGCACAGCACTGTCTGAATAACACAGCATAAACAAAGAATATCAGCAGTGTTCACTGCCACAATCAACAGACAATCTCCTACGAGCAATAATTGTGGCATAAACAATACATCCAGAAGAGCATTTTATACAGAATAATATAATCCTTGATGTGGTGGTTCTTTAAGTAAGGACATTTAAAAAAAAAAAAGTTATAAAAGAATAAGTAGATTTTTACCAACATCCATAATTTTATAACAAAGTTGTAAACATTCCCAACCTTAAACGTCCCCACCCCTTCACCCTGTAAACAAGTTTGTACAGCTCTGTATACTGGAACCTGATAGACATTTATTTAATCAAGTAATATCATATGCCTGTCATGTGATGCATACTAACAAAAGCTTTGTCTCAAATAACATTATATATTACATTTTCAGATGAGGTGCGGCTATGAAATAAGACCAGTAGAATCCTGAGATCAACTTGCAGTCAATGCACTAGAAAACACGTAAGGTCGCTGGAAGAAGAAAGCTCGACAAAGCATGTCCAATTTCAAGCCCATGTTAATTGTTTTCTTTGACATTAAGTGAGCAATTATGGAGAACTCGGTTCCCGATGGAGTAACAGTGAACCAACTCAATTACAAAAAGGGTCTCAAAACTTTGTGAGAAACGGTCAGAAGAAAGATGCCCCAGCTGGGAGAAAATGGTTTCCTCCTATCAGGATAATACGCCAGCACATACAGCGCTCTCAGTGAAGCAGTTTTTTTTTTTAACAAACTGTACACAGCATGTCCTTAATACATTACTCCATGGTTATTAATAGTAAAGCAGAAGTACTAATCCAATACAGAGTAACAGCAGTGAGGTGATATTGGCCTGAAATGCTGCATCAATATTAGATTGGATTTCACACATTTGGATGGATTTTTTTGCCGTGAAAATGTATTACACTGGCAGAAAACTTTTGCAAGTGAACATGTCTTAAGGCAAGCTGTTAACAGGTATGCCTTGCCAAAAGTTCATTAGTTAAATTTCTTCCAGTTAATGCGTTTGAAACCATTAGTTGTGTTGTCTTGCAGTTGTGTTGGTATATAGTAAATAGACCTATTAGACAACTGCAGTAATCCACATAATGTCAAGAACTGTTCAACTAAATAATGTGAAATGACCATTATTGTCCATCATTACTGTAAGATATGAAATGCCTTTTAAGGAACAAAAATAAAGAAAAATTTAGAAAGTGTGTCTAAACTTTTGGCTGGTACTCTACATGATTAGTGATCAGCTGATTTTCAAATCAGGATATTATCAGCTACACATTGACACCTAAAACAAGACAGAAACTGTTCGTTTTCACATTTGACCCATCTGAACACTCATACAAATTCCCCAAATAGGGTTCAGTTATAATCATAAATTATAAATTTAAGGGTGATTTATGGATGTCCTCAAAGTTCTTTAGTAAAAGCTGTTTTCTTTGCCTAGTACTTAAAAAAAAAAAAAAAAAAAAAACATTGGCATGTCACGCCATCATAGGGCACCACACACTGGATCAAACCAGGGACCCTATAACTGAGGCAACACTACCCACAGAGCTACCATGCCACACCAATTTTTTTATTATTATTATTATTATTTAAATAAACATGCAGAAACATATACTATAGTTTCATTACAATATTTTGAACATTAATGCAAATTCATTCAAAAGAAAAGGATGTGTCAAAGAAACTGTTATTTTCCTCCCTAGGATTCACAGCAGCAAACACCATGATAAAAAAAATATCTAATCCGATTCAATATCAGTCCTGCATTTCATGCCAATATTGGCCTAAAAACTGATGTCAAATCTTTCAACAAAAACACTGTCAGACTTGAATGATGTTTCAGTTCTAGTTTTGTAAACACAACTTTGATGAATTATCTAATGACAAAAAATATAAATATCCTCACTAGGCTCACTACATTCTCACACATTTAAATTAATTCAATATTGTCTTACAGTCTTGTGTCCATTCTGGCAGGCCACGTGCAGGGCTGTTTGACCCATGGCATCCTCCACATCCACATTAGATACATGCTGCACCAAGTCATGAAGCAATTCCGTCCTCCCGTTAACCGCCAGCCAGTGAATCTGTGGACACAGAAATGAAGAGGTAATGTATGAAACACACAAGATGAATTTCTAAAAGAAAATAACAGGCTTAAGAGTACATGTTCAACAGCTAATAACAGCTATGTAAATAATTATGATCATAATCAACATATACTTACAGCAGTTAAGCCTTCATTGTTGCAGATGTTGACATCTGCATTGTACTCCAATAGTCTACCCATGCACTTCTTCTGCCTGTTAAAGTAGGCATGCATATAATTTATGTTATTCCAGCAAATAATACAGGAATTATGAAAAGGTTTTACAATTTTCAGTTTTTCACTGCTTCCTTACAGACTTAATCCAGCTCATTAGTGGATAATCATATCTCCATGAGCTGGATCAGGGAAACTCTGAACCTTGCAGTGCAGTGGGGTTGGAATAAAGTATGTATATATATTGTGGCCAGAAGATGGCATTATTGTATCAGTTTCAAGAGAAATACGCTACCCATTTCTTGCTGCCAGATGGAGCGGGGTACATCCAGAGATGTCCTGGTAGTTCGGGTTTGCTCCTCGCTTCAGTAAGAGGATCAAACATTCCACTGACCCACAGCTGAGTTAATATGGGTGAAAAAAAAAAGACCTGCTGTGAAATCAGATGCACTCTTTGCAGCACAGCAAAACTAGCCAATTCAAATGTTCAGCTATATCTTCGTAAGGTTACCTACAGGTGTTTTAACAATCGGCACACTGAATTAATAAGCAAGATATTTTAGCTGAGATTTTATGTTAAAGCGTAAACTCAGACATCAACATACTTGGCAGCTATATGAAGGAGGCTTCTCTTCACTCGTCCAAACGCATAGTTGACATCAAACTTGGAATTCAGAAGCAATTCTGAGACTGATCTTCAAGTACGGGGGAAAAAAACAAAAAACAAAACACTTTTATGAGCCAGCATATTCATCACACTACAGAATATTTACTTTTTTCTTGTTTGTTTGTTTTGGTCCTCTACCTGTGCTGATCAGCCATCACCATAGGCATGAGTGTGTAGACAGCTGTCTCATTGTCTGTACAGAATATGAGAAGAATGGCATAATGTAGGTTAGTCAGATTATCACAGAACAATGACAGAGTTTCGTTTCCTTTCACTACACAAAGCATTAAAGTAGTTTGAAGAGTCGAGCACTGGGTGTGAACGCAGGCTTATCTGTGGACTAAAGGAATCTCCTTAGACAGGATAGGTACCCTCAGTAACCACTTTATTACACACTTACCTATCCAATGTCTTGCTGTAACCCTTATGTCTCTGCGCACAACGTATCCCACTTTTCACAATTTATCGTTGCGGAAGTGTTTCAGGTGCAGCACCTTCACTTGGGTTTATTTCAAACACCTCTGCTGAGTCAAGAACAGTCCACCAAACAAACAAATATCTAGTCCACAGTGGTCCTGTAGTCTGTTGTGTAAGGCTATAGTGTGTACTGTAACTGTACCCACAAAGGTGGATTAACAATCATTTCTGAAAAGTCAAGTATTTAGATTACAGAGTGGCTGAGTGTATCATAAAGCAACCATCCGACAATTCAAGACTATACACAAGCCCCATGTTACCACACTAAATATGGTCAAGCAGTGCTCCACCACTGGTGACATCATCTTGACGTCCAGTTAGGAACTTCCGGCCTGTGACTTCCTGATTGGTGGCTGGGTTTTGTGTGTGTGTGTGTGTGTGTGTGCGCGCTCTCTTGTCGTGATGAAAATACAGTAAAAGGCTGTACAGGCCACGTTACTTTGTATCCAAAACTTGCTTCAATAAAGCGTTAAAGTATCTCGTGTAGGCCTTTCTAAGAAGAGAACATTGTTTATTGTCTGGGGTGTGAAGGCAGAAACCGTGGCTTTATCATTCACTCCACTCCTGTGGAACACGGAATGCCTGAACATAAAACCGACGTGTTTAGTGGAGAGAGATGATCGAGCTTTACCTTCAGGGAGCTCCACTGTCCTGGCGCGGCGTAAAGAGCGCGTCAGCCGATTCAGCTGTACGTTTAACTGCTCCATCGCCCTTTCCATCATACGAGCAGGGAATTCCTCACTTCAACTACATGTAAACACCCACGTACATTAGGTTATCCATTTCGTCAAGGAGCTTGGCAATGGATAGCTCAATCCAACAGTACGAGGCATATCGCCCCTCCGATCCATTTGACATTTATTTCCCTGCGAGTGTTCGCTTCCTGTTTTCATTACGTCCTGCTCGCGGTGCACACTGGGTAATGTAGTTGTACATCCCCCCCCCCCCTTTAAATATTTACAGTGTATTTAGAGTGATCCTTGATAACCTGAACAATCCTGCCATGTTTACCTCGTCAGTCATTTGCAGATACTAATGTAATGCTCGAAACCAGACATTAAACCTTTGTGAAATTCCCAGGATGCTGTTTAATCGTAGAGTCGTACTGTAGGCTATTAGAAGGAAAGAGAAAAAAAAGGAGGGGGGGGCAGTTAACTCATGGGGGGGGGGGGGGGGGGGAAAAAAAAAAAA